>JACSYO010000825.1:490000-626290 GCA_016806645.1 Ophiodon elongatus
GCTGTTTTTAAATTAGTTTTGTATGTAAAGATACTGCTTTCAACCAATGTATATGTTCAAAATATCAAATTCAAGCCATCAAAATACACCAAGATACACACTGTCCTCATCTGGATCGGCAACAGAGAGCCTCAAGATTTAAGATCCCCCGATGAAGGGATTCCCCGAGGAATATCCTGGGGTTCCCCTGAGCAGGAAAAAAGGACCTTCAAAGCCTTTTTTTTTAACATGGATGAGAGCGTTGGTGGTGAGGACAAAGGGCTCGATGAAAGTGAGACCTAATCCGTTTAGTTTAATGCCAGCAAAGGTCAGACTCGTGTGCCCTCCCACCCACCGTCACCGACGCACACATGAAAGGGACACAAATACAAAAGCATGCAGGTTTGTTACAGAGACTGAACCGTGAATGTGTTCCTGTGTGGGCATCCCTGCATATTTACCTGTTAAGTTAATGACTTGGTAAGTTGTTGAACTGTACTTGAATACAGTACTTAGTCCTGTCGTGTACTTTCAATGTAAGTTGCTTTTCACCCCTGTTCGTGGTTTCTGTGGTTTGGTAAAGTGTGTATTATTGTGTCTGGGTGTGTAAGCTGTACGGAGGATGAGGAATCATTGTTCAAAAGGGAGCTGCAGGAATCCAATAAACTCCAGCCTTTGTAGATGAGAGGAAAAGTCTTCATAGGCTCATTTTTAGTGCATCAAAAGTTGGAAGCTTTCACCCAAAGAGCCTCACAGCAGCACGGACGCGTGCAGTGTAGACGCTGGCCAGCTCGGAGCAGAACGGAGAACTTTCATAATGGTTGTTTCATGCTTTACTCAAATCTACTCAATTAAGAGACTCAAAACTACGAAAAAGAGATGCACGACGACCAAAGAGAGAAGCAAAACAACTCCAAACGGATGCAAAATGATCCAAAAGAGACAAAAAACGACTACAGAGATGCAAAAGACCTAAGATATGTCTCTTTGAATCTGTGGCTCTTCTTACTTAGGAGGGGTGGGGGCCCGTCATGTGTCTGTGCCCAGGGGCCCATTGTCTCATAATTTGGTCCATTGATGCAGTCGACCTCTCTCTAGCAGCCGAGCGACGCGCAGAAACAAGGGTGAGGAACGACTATTCTCTTATGAATGTGCATTAAATCCCGGTTGCGTCTGGTTTTCTGGACTCAGGCTTAATGAAGCGTTACATTTGTTCTGGCAGAGCGATGAAGTCATGCAAGCTGTCAGCTAATCAGCATCGGCTGCTTCCAATAATCACCAGTCACATTCACACCAGTCACCCGTAGCATGACCTCCTGTTTTTACCACCACCCCTCAGCACCAGCGAGCATTACAAACTGTGATTTTACATATTTTTGCCAATTCTTTTTTTTTTTTTATGTCCATGTGAACGCACAGTGAAGTTCACACATAAACACATGTAGACATGCACATGGATGGACATGCACATATACATGTTTTCACGGTCGCATACAGATGATAAACACAACACAAAAGCACACAAATGCAAGCACACACTGATATGCTCTCACACACACACACACACACACACACACACACACACACACACACACACACACACACTTTTTCACATTTGCTTCAGTCCTCTTGTACCAACACATAGATTTTGTTGCCGGTTCTCACGTTTCTGGAGGTCCTAAATTCTTCTGAGGGGATATTTAGATGTAAAAATGTCAAACAAAAACCTGACATGTTATTCCTTCAAATGGCTCTGAACCTCTCGAGTCCCATAAATCACCACACAATTATATTTTGTGGGTTTCAGCTTGGAGGAAACAATGCAGCTTCTTGGGGCAGCAGCTGCTTCCATCACATGGGACACGGTTGTGAAACGAGATGCAAGTCGGAGATATTTTGCATGTATGAACCAGAGATCGGGTGAAGGGTCCCGTGAGTTTATCGTGCCTGCTTTTCATTGCAACATAAGTGCTTCACCAAAGCTGCAGATTGTGTGTCAGAAAAACAATATGAGGGAATGTTACCAGGGTTCCTGTGAAGGGAGTTGCATGCTTTTCGGAGTGGGTCAACAGTGAAGCGTAGGGAGGAAAACACGGTTAATTGCTGTTTTGACATAAATTCACGGGAGGGATGGATGGTATCAGGCGTGATCTCATTGCACGGAGAGCTACGAGCTGGCATGGGGAATCTCGCTGCCCTAAAACTCCCTCATCGCCCCCCTTTGAAAACAAAAGCAAACTTTACTGTTGCCAGGGGGGCAGCTGAGGGTCTGAGAGTGTGAGCGGCATCTGTGAAGCCAGCAACAAGAAAAACAAACACAACGACATACTCCAGAAACTTGTAAACCAGAAACACGTTTTGTGTGTCAAACCGGTCTTCAACAAGTAGCCGTACCTGCTCCTGAGCTCAAGGTCAAAGAATATGTATCAACAGTTTTTGCTGCAATCCCCAGAATGAGTGCTAACGTTAGCTGAACACAAACCACGAACTGTACGTTAGCTAGTCCAGTTTGAACAAGTGAAAACAACTTACCCAAAATTAATTATAAGCACTAATTTGCTTCCTGCTGTTTTGTGTTCAGATCGTGGTAGCTATGGGTGGTAAACTCATAAAGCTCTGGGTTTCCAGCAAAAGTCATAACAATGAGAAAAAAACCCGCTAATGAAGTCGGGCACTTCTCCTCCCAAAGTTATATTTTTCGGGGGTTATCAATACAAAAGGGCTTCTAAAACACTTCACCACAATAAAAGTGTGTGTTTGTCGTTTCCGATGCAAGTGCGTCGGTCAGTAAAGGACGCGACATCGACTGGCGCCACTCGACCAAAGTCCACAGCTGCATTTCATCGGCCTTCCCGCCTCGTAGCGTTCTGCGAACAGAGAACGTAAAGGAGCTGAAAACAACAAAGTCGTGTTCAGTATCAGAGGAAGAAAAAGGTTTGAGACCTCTGGCCTAGAGGACTGAAAGGTGACAGTCAGGTTAGTCTCAACATCCATCCATCCATCCATCCATCCATCCATCCATCCATCCATCCATCTCCGTCCATCCATCCATCCATCCGTCCATCCATCCGTCCGTCTGTCCATCCATCCATCCATTCATCCGTCCTTCCATCCATCCTTCCATCCATCCATCCATCCATCCATCCATCCATCCCGGGTCCTTCTGGATGTGAGCGGGCTACATTTAAATCTAAATCTCCTTTATTGGTTTCACAATGGAACCAATAGATTCTGTAGAAACTTGAAAAAGGTTGGAGGTTCAGCTCCTGACCAGCTGTAAGAACTCACCACATAACAGGAGCCATGGAAATGTAGCAAAAGCGTATGTTATTCATGTGTCAGTGCTGTTATCTGTGGGTCGAACTGAACCGACCACTCTGGTGGGATGTGCTCTGCTTCCTGCTGGAGCGGGAACTGACCCAGCTGCATGCGATCACACAGCTGCTGCAGATGTGAGCCGTCACTGTGGATCAGTGCGAAGGTGATCGATTCAGAAGCTGATTGGCTCCACACCTGCCATGTGGTTCAGACATGATTGTATTTTCTTACAGGCTTGCTTTTATGTTTTAATAATTCCTCTCTATCGGAGTCATAAACTACATACGAGGAGCTTCCCAGAGTTTATTTATTTCTATTTTTAGTTTGATAGTTTAGGGCTCTCATTTCATTGTGTCGTCATCTTTACTGTGACTTACACTTTTGCGAAAGAATAAACTTTACCAAGTGTCTATGAGACCGAGGAGGAAAATAAAATAGAAAATAAGATTGATGACTTCAAATTTCCTGGATGTAACAACACATTTTTTAATGCTTTTAAAATTGTCTTCTGGGGTAATTTATTGGGAATTTTAAATTTATAGTGTTGCTTCTCAGACTTTATTAAAATGTGGTTGTCCATCATGTGATGGCTCAACTTCACTGACTGAAACCAACACAACCTCCTCTCTGTGCAGTCAGGCACGGGGAGATGCTGTCTGTGTTTACGCCCGTTAAACTTTGACCCCTGTCCTGTTATACAGGCCCATAAATGATTCTTATGACATCATGAAACCATCCGCAGGGTGCAAACCACCAGGTATGTTGAGCTTTAAATACCAGCAGCCACTGACGGCTTCCTGCACACATCATTTCCCAGAGGACTCGGAGAGAGTCGACACCAACGTAACTGACCGTCGGAAAAGATAATATTTCACACGACGTCTTGCTGTGTCCGGTACATTTTGTTCCTTTCGGAGGATTCCCGTCCTGATGTCATGACGGCTGCATTAATCCTCTTTGACAGCGAGTTGTTAAACGCCACGAACTCCGACACGTCTGCTGGTTTTTCCTTTCGACTTGAGCCACAGATTGTTACACCCGAGGTGCATTCATCACTTTTATGGTTTGTTTCTCACATATATATCTGGATCCCTTCAGTTAACTCCAGTTTTGATCTATTCATGAACAAAACCCTCTTACATAATCCAGCCGGGCTGCATCCGTTCTGAAGACACCTGCTGTACATGCAATGATGGGGAGAGTAAAAGTACCCTTACTTGTGTACAAATACCAATTTTAGACTACAAAATAAAGTGCATTAACTTGTTGCTAGTGGAACAACATCACTCTGTGACGTCCAAACAATAAAATAACTCCTTTTTTTTAACGTACAGATTTTCAGCTTTTATCAACATTCAGCCATCTTCATCATAAGGGAGCAAGAATTAACCAGAAAAGAGGAAAAAACACAGCGAACAGGTGTACGTGGAAGGTCAAGTGATGAGCAGGTGGGCGTGGCTGGATGAGAGAGTCAGGTGATGCTGTGGGTGGAGAAGTCAAAGGGAATTTGGTGGACAGGTAGAGAATGACAAAGAAGGGGGTTGGGGAAGAATCTTTGTTAGAATCCAGAATTAAGTCATTTTATTGCACTGTTGTGATTGCCTACATGATATATTTCAACCGCGTCTCCTTCAAATGACGTTCCCATAAAACTAAATTGTCAATTACTTTGCGAAAGAAAAGTATTTTCTCACGGATTACAGTTGCATTTTAAAACATTTTGAAAAAGATTTTGGCAACAAAACTACTTTTAGATTTCGTAAAAAAAAAATCATTGTTTGTTTGTTTGCCATCGACATTTTTAGAGCCGTTTTTTGTTTTTAGGCAATAAAAATGCTCCAAATCTCGGACCTTGCACCTTTAAATTGAAGACAAACTAAACACAAGAAAAGCAGACTAGTGAATCCAGGGGAGAGAGGCTGGCTGACGGCCTCATGCAGCCGGACCAGGTGAGTTGAATCCTCCTGATGAGCCGACACAGCTTCACGTTGCCGTGATAAAAGTCGAGGCTCGGAGCGAGAAACCGACATCTCCAAAAATGTGCAGCTGCAAAAACTACAGCACCCCCAACCCTCAAGTGAAAACAGAGAAATGTTTCTCCGGTGAAATATTGTTTGCGTCATGTAGCTCAGTGGAGACAGGAGGTGTTGGGGGGTCTGGTACTCCACCAGCTATTTAAAGACTCTTTAAAAACATAAATGTGGGAGGTTAGAGGGGAATAAAACTCCGGCCTGCAGCTGCTCCAACACTCAGCTCCTGTCAGCCTCCACTGAGTCCCTCCAGTCTGACGGAGCACAAACACCACAAGACGGCCTCGTAAAGAAACTTGTGAACTGTGGATTTTTTATTTTTTTTACGGGAGACATTCCCAATATGCAACAACGCTGTGTTTGGATTACATCACCTTGACTACAACATGTAGATCTTAATTTCGTGTGCTGGTGGAAAATATGAGGAGAATAAGATACACCCGTGAACAAATCTGAAGTCTTTTCATGATTACGTCTATATTTCAGCTCGTTCTGACATCCCAGAATGTGTTTTCTAAAATATACGAGACTTCTTGGACTGTGTGCGAATGGCTTTCAGAAACAATCATAAATTAAGGTTAAAGGAACAAAGACTGGGCCACAGTGGATTCTTGTGTTCATAAATTTCCCTCTCAAACTTTCCTTACAGTAAATATTCATATCGGGTTCGCGCTCGTAATCTTAAACAAACATCGCTGGGCTGCTTCGGACTGTCAGAGAGGAACCTGAACTGTTCAAGCCTCTCACTTCTTCAGCCTCTCCAGCTGATGTCGAGCGTTGTTCAGACAACATGGGCCCATATCACAACGGGTTACAGACATTAGCATCGCAGTATGTTTCAGATTTATAGTTTTCATTCAAGCCTTGAATCGATTCCTGTTTTGTTGTTCTTTTTTAAGACTACTAATCATTTGAATTGTCTTACGTACATATATAATAAATGTGTGCCTCTTTCATGCTGCTTCATTCATGCGTCACCATCATTGGCTCTTTAATCAGCTGTTTTGCTACAAGCTAACGATACATCCAGTCATATCTGTATATACAGACACCGTGGTCATTGTACCCCAATTCTACTCACCATACATCTGCTCATATACTCTCCACCACTTCAACCTCATCTCAACCTTGTGTTGAAGTCTTGTTATGATCTTGGTTCAGTTTGTTTGTTTGTCAGCAGAATGTTTGGAATAAACTACTGGCCCAATTTTCATGAAACTTGTTTGTAGACTGAAGCCAAAGAAGAATCCATTGAATATTGTAATTCAATGTGTTAATTTATTGCCAGATGAGTGACAACTTTGTTCATTTTCTGTATCCAGTGTAGCATTAAAGCATGGTGGAATTATCAGACTAGCTAGCTAACTGACAATTGTACAACCGGCTAGTTAGCTAGCTTGCTAGCTTGCTAATTGCGCCGTGCTTTCATGCTACATTTGCCCTTCTACAGTGGTGACTATTAACATTGAGAATAGGTTCTCTTCAGATTCTGTAACCGTGGTTATACTCAGCGTCTCATGTTACCACAGTCTTAGAAAAGGAGGAGTGAGTGACAATTAACGGACTCACTCAGGTGAGGTTTTAAATTAACGGGTAAAACGAGCAGTGGAGTGGTAACGTCACGAACAGGCGGCAAATATTGAAACTTGCATTCTCTCTCCTGACCACCAGGGGGCGACTCCTCTGGTTGTATAGAAGTCAAAGCTTCATGTGTTAAAGCTGCATTCTCTCTCCTGACCACCAAGGGGCGACTCCTCTGGTTGTATAGAAGTCTATAGAAAATGACTCTACTTCTCTCTTGATTTATTCCCTCAGTAAACATTGTAAACATGAGTTTATGTCTCAATCTCTAGTTTCAAGTCTTCTTCAACACAGCATGATGTTCACTTAGTAAATTATGATCCATTTACCGTAAAATACCATCGCCAAATAGCCAGTTGCAACGCTGGGTCTAACGAACCTTGGGGTCCGCTTTTTCTCGGTGAGCTGCGACAACACTTTACGACCCAACTGACTATTGTTGTTCCCATAACAACCAACAACAATCGCCATTCTTTTTTTTTATTGGTCAAATGACCACGGAAATCAGTTCAATATCCGTTTTATTCTTATGCTATTTCTATGGTTGCTATCTACGACTATCAGATGCCACCATATCCACACTGTCCCTTTAAGAGCCTCAAAGAGTACTTCCCACCAAATCTAATAAATGCTATTAATGTTCAATTCCTTGATGCAAGTGTCTCTACCTGAACTGCATTTTGAATTCCGTCATGCAGAAATCCTGTTTTCATGCCTGGAGCAGCCACACTAAAAAAACTAATTCAGTCAGGTCGTTTCCCAAGAGCAACATTTATTAAAATCAATGACATTTTTGTTCTCGTGAGAGTCGGACATCAAATGTACACAATATACAAATGGTGCGTTTCGTAGCAAATATACTTTCTATAGAGACAGCAGCAGCAGAATTGGCATGTAGAAAAATACACTTTTGATTTTCTCACACAACACAACATACCAACGTAACAAGGTAATATATTTATATATATTTATATATTTCTGTATCATAAATATGCAGAACTATACACACAATTCACTGTAATGGAAATACCAATTATAATATTAATAATACAGAATAAAAGGACATTTTGGGACCATTTAAAATGGAAACGCTTAACACGACAATGACCTTATTGCAGTGTGTGATGCGGTGTGGAAAAGGTATGTCTAGTTCATAATAACACTGTGTTCACACTCGTGAAAATATTGTGCTCAGAATATATTATCTACAAGTATGTATTTACACACTTTTTCAGTAAATTAATGAACAGTGAAATAAGGTCATTCATTGTTAAGTGTCACCTCGGAAAAAAAAATATCATAAAATTATGGACAAAACATACAACAGTTAGATGAACTGTGGTGAATTCAACACACAGACACACACAAAAACGCACACACACACACACACACACACACACACACACACACAGTGTCCTTTGAAAGGGTTTCTTGTTGAGAATAATGAAGTGCTATACTAGCAGGAATAAAAGGAGATTTCTCCCTCAATGGCACATGTTTTCTCACATTCCTGCTCAGGACACGTTGTGACTTTCTTTTATGCACACACACACATCGATCGTTTCCCCCCCCCCCCCACAGAAATAAACCAGCACTACAGAGGACACCACTGTGTGCCGTGTGTCTGGAAGCTCGGCTCATGTGAATAAATACCGGCCCTATTGATTCACTGATGCAGACAGACAAACACTTCACTTTCTTGCGGGAGAAAATGTTTCACTTTACGGACGTCATAAAAAGGTGTTTTTGTTTAATATGTACATCGGTCCTTAAACTGTCCTCCTCTGGCTCGTCACATCACAAGAGCTGTGGGAGGAGCTAAAAGCGTGTTCGTAGTCTTTGACCGTATTGTTGTCATTGATGCGAACAGAGAGCAGTTTTTTTTTTTTAAACGTTTGTATCCTCGGAAATTGCGTGTTTCTTTTCCGCACGTGACAAAGTAGATAAATGCATATTTTATGTCAAATTTTTTAATAAAATGTTTAGCTGTTTAAAAAAACGACGCCAAAAATGTGCCATGGCCTTGATTTCTCTACTGGCTGAACACACAAAATATATTTAGATTTTAAAACGCTTCCAGAGAATGAAATAAAAGACTTCTTTGTCCTTTTTCATTTATTTCTGAAAAACTCCTCTTCCTTCATTTTGCCAGAGAAAAAATATTTCATTGCTGCCACTCTGACCCGTTTTAACAGCAGCTTTAATGTTTGTTTAAGGATCCAGATGTCCAATTAAACCGACTGTTTCTCTGTAATAATCATGACTCATTAAATAATTGTCGGAGGATCCCAACTGCAGGGCTGTCAAATAAATGAAAGCGCTTTCGAACTTAAAATGTAATAACAAATGAAAAAATCTAAATATTTGCCACACGTCCGTCACAATATTCTGAGGAATCATAACAGATGGAAGGAGAACACAGGAAGTCCGTCTGTAAATCTACAACCTTGGATGATGTACCATGACGGTAAACTGCAACAGCTTTATGCATTGAGCTAGAAAAAAAAAGGTGTTAATGGGGGAATATTATCACATCAACAACGAAGACCGTTTACAGGTGAACAAAGTCCGTCTGTACACTCGTTTTTATTTACACGTACGACTCTTCTGCAAAAAAAAGCTGGTCGAAGTCGTCCACTCGCGGGTCGCTGCACCGCCGGCTCTGCCACTCCCTCTTCCCCTGCACGATAGCCAGCGCCACCTCCTGACTCCTCCGCAGGCAGGAGTCAGCATCCTCCTGCCCCTGGGAGGAAAAGTAGTCCCGCACGGCCCGGGTGGCGGAGGGAGACAGGCAGAAGCGTGGCTCGGCGTTGTTGGGCTCCACCTCGGACACTCGCAGGCCGCCGTCCTGGGGCTGACCTCTGGAGGGGCGAGGTCTGTCCAGGGTGAGGCTGGAGGAGGGGTTAGAGTTTGCGGAGACCTCGGTGGGTTCGGATGCTCGGCGGGGAAGGGTCTGGCTCCCTCTGGGTCCCTCTAGCGGAGTTAGAGGGTGAGACTTTTGCCTCTGGAGCACCAGAGTGGTGGCGTTCTGTCCGAAGAAAACCCCCTGTGGGGGCTGCACGCACTCCTTTCTAGCCAGACGCTGTGCAACCTCACTTCCTGTCTGGGACTCTGGGATCGGGGGTCTGTGGGTGCAGGTCTGGTCGTGGAGCTGCCTCAGCTCTCTGATCGTGAGGGGTTTCTCCGTGCCCCTGTAGAAGGGAGAGCGGCCGCGCTGCAGCTGCTGCAGAGCCTGCTGGTAGGACGGAGGGCTGCTGGATCTCCGGCGGCAGTTTTGGTTGGTCAGCGCGGCGTCCTGGGCGTTGTTGGGACTGGTCGGGTGGTCCTCCTCCGAGTGTCCGTTATCAGACTGCCTCAGTGACAGGCGGCGGTCCTTCTTGAGCCACGTGTTTGGGTGGAGACCGTGTTGATGTTGGGGGGTTTGGCTGGTACGCGGCGCCTGTGAGGGCTGGGGCCAATGAGGCGGGGCTTCCTTCTGAGGCGGCGAGTCCCTGGGTGACACCTGGGGCCGTCCGGGGAAGAGAGGGGAGAGAGGAGCGGGCTCAGCCAATGGAATCGCACCGTTGGTGGCGTAGTCAGTGGAGTACTGCGAGAAGGCGGAGTCTAAAGAGCTGAGGGAGGAGCCTGTAGGTGAGGTTGCCGGTGACGACAGACTGGAACAGCTAGCATCCAGCCGCAACGGAGGCGGAGGGGCGTGCTTCATCTTCCTCCGCCCGCCGTTCTGGACTTTGGCTCCTCCCTTCTCGCATCCATCCTCCTCCTCCTCCTTCAGCTGCAGCCCGCTCAGCCCTTGCTCCAGAAACACCTCGTCCTCCTCCCTCCTCCTCCGCCCGCCCTCCATGGCGGCATCGTAGCTCGCCTTCCTCACCGGTAGGTGGTGGCTGTCGGCGTGAATCACCACGGCGCCGTGGGACGGAGTGCTCGCCAGGGCCAAGGCGGGCTCTGAGCTCCTCCTCAGCCTCCGGGGACCCTGCGACAGCCCGTTGGCCTGGCGGGTGCGTGGCTGTCGGACCGCGGGGTTGAACCTCCGGGGTCTGGCCAGCGCGGGGAGCTGCAGCAGGAGGTCGGCGTCGTGGTCGGGGTCGGGGTCGCAGTCGCTGAGGGTGATGACGGAGTCGCGGCTGCGGCTGTCCGGCTTGTCCTTGTCACGCAGGAGCAGCTGCTCCTGGAAGGGAGACTCGGGGTCGTCGTTCAGCTCGTTCTCCAGGCTGTCGTAGGACGAGTCGTTCATCTGGAAGGACGACACATCTGGGACGAGACCGATGGGAAAGGACGAGGAGGAAGATGGAGGGAAGAGGAGAAATAACAGTGGAATCGTCAAATTTAGATCAAGAGAATTCAGTCCCAAAAACACAATAATTCTGCAAACAAAACACACAAAGTCTTTACTTCCAGTCTAACTTCACCGTCACATTTCCTGTAAAGTCCTCAAATTATACAGCTTTTGCAGACGTCCCGTCTCACGCAAGCATCCTGCAATTTCCGCCTACCAGCTACCAAAATTAGCGATTCAAGTTGAGACTGACCAAACATTTATTTACACAACCTACACTAAAGAACACGTTCTCCCTCGCTCTCTCCTGGGAAAGCTCAGCACAGCGAGAGAGAGAGAGAGAGAGAGAGAGAGAGAGAGAGAGAGAGAGAGAGAGAGAGAGAGAGAGAGAGAAGCTAAGAAATTAACCCAGTTCCCTGCTGGAGACGAGGAGCACAGAGGAGACAGAGGACACAGAGGACACAGAGAGGACATAGAGGACACAGAGGACAGAGGACAGAGAGGACAGAGAGGACACAGAGAGGACACAGAGGACACAGAGGACACAGAGGACAGAGGACAGAGAGGACACAGAGCGTCGTCCCGCTGTGCGCTCCTTCACCTCTGGTGCTTATTTATAGCAGCAGGAAGAAGGCCGGTGGTATTTATGAATGGGGAGGTTCAGATAATCAGCAGCTGGCTGTGACCCCGGCAATCAGTGAAACGACTGCGGGTCGATGGGCTGACCCCAATCAACGGGCCCGAAGGAGCCGAGGCCTTTTAATCACACACCCGGTGAGCGAGCCGCTCTGAAGCCACCTTGTTGCAATATGTCTGGAGGTGGGACACACTGAAGCCTTTTCAGAAAACACCAAGTTAAGGAGCTGTTGTTCCGCCGCGCACACACTTTGACCTTGACCTTGACCCCGACCCGCATTAAGAACCATGTCCAGTCCTAAATGCCTAATTTCTGCTCCTCCTTTACTTCCTAACCGGATGTTTTCAACAAAAAGCTTTTCCAAACGTCACAGATTTGATAAGAGTCCAGATCTAAAGACATCTAGAGGCCCATTTTGATTTGCTCAGCGCCCCCTACTGGCAACAGGACGTCACAGTCAATATACTTTGGCTTGCTGCCTCAAATGTGGTCAGCGAAAGGTTAAGACCCTCACGATGCTAAACTGCTTTTGAGCCTTTATGGAGCGCCGTTGACAGACGCATACATTTTATGTTTACGAAGCAGCCCTCGCAGTCCGTTTCAGCAAGATGTACGACATTTCATAAGCACATGTATCATATGTAGACTTCTGCACTTTTATTGCATGTATTCGGACAAGAAACCCCCAAACAAAACCTTACTTAAGAATTGCATTAAATTAATGAAAGAATTTTTTTTAAAACTAAATGTGTACGTGACAGAGCTGAAGTAGAAACAACCGGCCTGGCCTCCATCTTTAAAACACATGGTCTCTCACCTGATCCGTGGTCGCTGCTGCTGCTCTTCTGGCTGAAGCTTCTGAAGAGCGACGGGACGTCTTCTCCCAGGACGCCGCTGCAGTTCTCGATGAGGAAGCGAACCAGCTCACACACCTGCAGGGAGAAAAAAACACCGCCTGGTTTAGAGCCCCTGAACATTTCTTTTCATCGGTGTACAGTTGTTATGGCTGGAGGGGCGTATTTGAAATAATGGCCCCTAAAGCCTTGAACCCTGAACCCTCGGGGGCTTGAGTGTGAGACGCTGTAAGGGCTCGAAATGGTGTCAATACGAATGGGACAGCGCTTTGCTGCGTTGCCATGACAACGTCATATCATGTTATTTTTTATAATGGGTATTTATTTTGTACTTTCCCCCCCCTGATTGGACCGTCTTCCAGGCTCTTGCCTCACGAGATGAGAGGTAATTGTCAAATTATCTATTTACTCTGTTTTTTTTTTGTCAAAACAGCTTAACGTCGCATTGCTATGAATTGTGGGTAATTCCTTCAGGCAGAGTCTGCAGAAATGCAGACTGACGGAAAGTGTTCGAAAATGTCTGCGATTGAGGCCTCAGACACTCGGCGATGCGACAGCGGGACAGAACTCAGGGTGAGTGAGGAGGTTCGGGATCGGGCCAATATTCCCTTTGCTCTGACGTTGATTAGATGTGGATGAAACACGTCGCTTGTACTGTAGCTGCACAACCTAAACAACTGTGTGATATCAGCTCCAAACAGCTGTCCAACGTTGTGTGTCCCATATTATCGTTCACACTCGAGTGTTTGCATTCCACAGCGACCAAGAACACGTCAAACTCCGGGTCCTGGATAACGTCCTGACGATGATATAATCACGCGCTGGCTGCGAGTCTCACTCGCTCAGATGTTTGCTGAAGGACCAAGACCAACAAACGGGAGTTTTTGACAGTCGTCGAACTTTTAACGTCTTCTAAGATGTTGCACACGACTTTATTCATCATCATATTTAGGAGCAAATACCCCACGGTCACAGCTACTGATGCCACAGAGGGAAGTGCGCTTCCTGCGAATGTTTTCAAGCATGAAAAGAGTCGGGTTGAAGCGCCCCGACTGCGCTTCCAGGAACTTTCCGACAGCCTCGTCGGAATCTGTCCTCAAACAGAAATCAGAAAGCGCCGCCTTTTAAACTAAACAGACAGAATTTACTAAACACACACGACGTGCTCCGACACAAATAGTCGGCGGGGGCCTCTCGGAGACGTTGGGAGTCACGTCCTCCCCGACTGGTGGAAAGTTTGGGTTTATAAATGAGGTGTTTTTTCTTGCCGTTGCTGCGACACTTTTGGAAAGCGCAGCAGGAGACAGACGCAGTGAGCATGGCCGCCCCTCGTTGTTTGTTTGTGGGGCCAGATGTTGTCGGGTCGCATGTCTGCATGGTGGCCACATGCGTTATATGACTCAGTGTTCCTGGATTAACAGCACACAAGCAGGCTACACTGTCATAAAATCATTATTTTTCTAGGACAAGTGCAGTAATCAGTAATAAGAGATTATTTAGCCTGGTTCCACTAAATTTAGAATTATAAGAAGTATAAAGTGTAATTTGTCTCTTTTCCATCAACAAGCTGTGAAGAACAAGTTGGTTTATGTTAGAAATGGGTCGTTTCAGAGCACTCTGATGTTCTTTGTCACATGTTTAAAGAATAAAAAAAGACTTTCAGCGCCGCATACAAGAACCAATTTTGGATTAAAATATGAGACAAACATTTCACCTGACAGATGATGGGAGATGAGAGCTGTTACATGACTAAATCAGGCTCAGTTAATCCCTTAATAAGTGTTACCAGAGAGCAAATGCAACATTAACCTCCAGATTTTATCTCCTCTGCTAAAATATGTGCTAATGATGAAAGTCCTGAGGCCACCTTCTACTTGGATTATGGGTAATGTTCAGCTCTTCTATCCATAACCTGAGGTGACAGTTACACTTATATAAGCAAACAGATTCGAACAAACGTCTCATCTATCTGTGATGCTTCCTCGTTGCCTCCAACGTGGCCAATTCTGATTGGCTGCAGGGTGACCATTTAATATTAAAGTGACAAGTCTGTATTTAAATTAGTACGCTGGCAACAAAAAGACCCGAATATCTTATTTACAACACAAACTAACGTCAGTCCTTCGGTGCCTCATCCTCTGAACGCCACACGGTGGCGACTAGTAAGTTACGCTGCCTCTCTGAACTCACTGATTATTTGTATATCGCGTATCTTTTACAGCCAACAACATGAATACGTCGCGTTGTTGAGTCATCGGCTAAAGATACACATCGAAAATGTCGTATTGCCGCGTTGTTGGGCGCCAGAATAGATACATTTGAGATGATAAACTATGATTTTAGGCTCTAGCGAAGCTAAAATATTGGAGAATTGTTTCGGGGACGAAAAGAAAATGTTGCTTATAGTTTAGCTTAGCCTTCTGCTAACCTCGCTACTCGTCACAAAGCTAAACTATTAGCAGAGAAGGAATGGCCTGCTGTTGGGCATCTAACGATAGCAATGTCCTTCACTCTGACAACATTAAAGCTTACTAATTTAGCGGCTGGCTAGTTAGCTAGCTACCTTGCTGATTCCACCATGCTTTCATGCCACACAGAAAATTATTTGAAATAAGTTGTCCCCTATCTAGTGATAGCAATGTGCTTTCCTACACTCTGACATTAAAGTTAAATTTGACTAATTTAGCAGCTAGCTACTTTGCTAATTCCAACAATGCTTTTCTGCTTCACTGGCTCACTCCTCGTCGCTAGGAGATTAGCTCGTGGGCGGTCTTTCTAAAGTAGTACGCTCCACACAGTCATGTCAACAACAAGCCTGTGTTGTTTAATTGAAGTGTCTATAAAATATAATTAAATGAAAGATAGCATAATGATGACACAACTCACGATCCCTCTTTACCGCTTCCCTTTTCACCGCTCTCCTTCCTCCCCCTCCTCTTCTCTCTCTAGTTTTCCTTTTCTATCACTCTCTCTTTCATTTAGCCTCCCTGCCCTCCTTCGATCACTCAGTCAGCATTCCTCGCTGTCACTCAGAGAGGAGCTGCTACGTGATGAAGAGCTCAGCTAGAAAGAGCCTTCGGGCGTCCAGGAGACGTTCACCCATCCATCAACAGCCCATTCACAACCGCGTCTCCCTCTTCTTTAACTCAACAGGAGGATAAACTCCCTCTCGACCTTAGTGGACTTTTTACAGCGACAGAACCCAACACAGGATACATGGAGCGTGTATAATATATATTATATATATATTATTTATATTATATATATATATTATATATATATACATCATATATGTATATATATACATATATATAATAATATATAATAATATAATATATATATTTGAATGATTTGTCTCTGTGTCTCCATCTAAAGCTGTATTTACCTCCTAAACAGGAAAAACATTTAAATCATACACTGCAGGAAAGAAGGAGGGACACGGAGACTAAACGGAATTGGATAAAACCGAGCGTTCACGTGTCTCCAGATGAGGTTGGAAACCAGCCATTACACAGCCAGGAGCCCACGCTCAGTTTAACCCCCCCCCCCCCTCAAGACCGCAGCGAGGGAAATGTTGAAATCCCACTTTTGTTATTTTTTTAAAAGTATTTTTCCCAGAAAAAATGCCGCCTGCGCTCAGTCTGCACACACAAACAAGCAGTGTGCGAGAGGGAATGCGTTATCAAGGGAGTGTTTGCCAAAGAGGTATTTAGGTATTTGTGCTGACGAGTGTGTGTGTGTGTGTGTGTGTGTGTGTGTGTGTGTGTGTGTGTGTGTGTGTGTGTGTGTGTGTGTGTGTGTGCGTGTGTGTGTAAAGATAGAAAGAGAGGGCTGTTTCAGCGACACAATTTTTCTGCTAAAACACACACTTGGCCTCAGGATTCTGGAGGAAATTCTTTGCATGTTTTCTCAATGAACCTGAACCACCTCAAGCACACACATTGGAAAAGATAAGCAAACCAGCCACCCACAGAGATTGTGTGTAGCTCAAATACTGTAACTTTTCAAACACACCACAAATCAAAATGCTTTGTGTGTTTTAGTGAATACATGGTGGTGGTGGTGGGGGGTGGGGGAGGTGGGGTGGGGGGTGAAGTCATTTCAGGTAGGCCTGGCTGGAAAAGAGTGAAAAGAGTGAGCAATAAAGGCGGTTCTCCTCTCAGTTGACTAATCTGTAGTCCGCAAAGATTTCTTCAGTTTACTTTTATGCTTTTTTTTCATGCTGAGTGACTGAATGATGAATTTCAAAGTAACTCATGAGCATTGTAAATACAAGATTTAAAGTGGTGCTTTTGTGTGTTTCTTCGTGGAGAATCCAGGCAGCAACCTCCAGTTCTGAAGAGTGAAGCTGATGTCTTAAAACCTGCATTCTCTCTCCTGACCACCAGGGGGCGACTCCTCTGGTTGTATAGAAGTCAAAGCTTCATGTGTTAAAGCTGCATTCTCTCTCCTGACCACCAGGGGGTTTGGTTGTGGTGTTTGTTGTGTTTTTTGACCACCAGGGGGCGACTCCTCTGGTTGTATAGAAGTCTATAGAAAATGACTCTACTTCTCTCTTGATTTATTCCCTCAGTAAACATTGTAAACATGAGTTTATGTCTCAATCTCTAGTTTCAAGTCTTCTTCAATACAGCATGATGTTCATTTAGTAAATTATGGTCCATTTAGAGTCAAACAGACCATAAAACAGGGGATGCTTTAGGGCGGGGCTACAAGGTGATTGACAGGTCGCTACCACGGCGTTGTCCGGTCTGAGAGTTGTCCGTGTTTTCGTCTTGCAACTTTAACTCCTTCACTTCATGGATGTTAATTGTAACAGACTAATAATGTCTTATGCAGCATTCAGTTGTACTTAGCTCCGCCCTCTTTTGTAACTTCTGGTTGCAAAAAGCCCAAACGCTGAACTTGAGGCTTCAAAACAGTAGTCTATGTACTGGACCCATCAGCCAAATATTTTTGTGCTCATTTATGACTTCATGCTCAAGACCTCTCGTGGTCGCGGTGATTTCCACTGTTTGCACTGACTGTTTTCTACCGTCACAAACCGCTGACTCCTCGCTCCTCTTAGGCCAAAAGTGATCAACTGCTTCAGTAGCAAAAGGCATTTCTGTCAATCTTCCAGGACTTAAATACTCTGTTTGACCTTTGTCAAGGCAAAAAAAAGTTTGGCCTCATTTTGAACCGGAGCATCTATATGTTAAATTCCATACTGGCAGGCACTGTTTGACTAATGTGAGACACGATGCAATCTTGTTATCTTCACCACCATCTTGACGAGATCCAGGACGATTGAGTGAGATGAGGGAAGAGGAAGACACTTTTCTAGTTTGCTGACTATTTTCTAAATTAATCAACATATGAAATGTTCAAGAAATCGTGAGGGGTGGGGGGGCACACTACAGGTGTGTGTGTGTGTGTGTGTGTGTGTGTGTGTGTGTGTGTGTGTGTGTGTGTGTGTGTGTGTGTATGTGTGTTCGAGAGCCCTGCTGAGACAGTGTGCAAACTCTGAGGATTTTAACATTTCAGTGGAATAATAGAAGCAAAGTGCCTCCTCGTGAGTGTGTATGTGTCTCTGTGGTCTCAGACAGACAGGCAGACAGACAGACAGGCAGACAGACAGACAGACAGACAGACAGACAGACAGACAGACAGACAGACAGACAGACAGGCAGACAGACAGGCAGACAGACAGACAGACAGACGAGAGTTTGACAGACGGGTAAGAAATTGAGATTTCGTACATGTACACGTGTTCACATGCACACACGATCTCTGCAGACATTTTCCCTGCAGACGTGAAGGTTGATCTGACCCACTAACACACACACACACACACACACACACACACACACACACTTAGTCACGTTCGCATGTCATCGCTGACAGACTGAAATCGCAGCATTCGTACCCTGCTGAGCTGGAAATCCCCGAGCTTAGAGCAAGACTTGACAAGAAAGAGGAAAGCTTTACAGTTTCATGCTGACTTACTGCCAAGCGCTCAGGAAAATATATGCTTCTATTTTACCACTTAGAGGATTAGGTCCCACTAAGTATAATTAGTAATAATAATAATAATAATTACAGAGGCGTAGCCATGCATTTAGCTTTATTCACTCAGCTTCTGAGACGATGTGTTGGATCTTTTTTACGCAAATCTTTGAGTTAAGTTTTTCCTGAAAATACCTGCAGAACCGTTGCACAGAGATATTTGACCATAACAGGCTATTTTTGTGAATCTAAAGTCAACTCAAATGTGAGGCAACGTTCTCCCATAGAATGTATATGAGAAGTGGACGTAGTCATCGTGACGTCACCTCATTGGTTCTGATGTTATGAAGTATTTTTTCTGTAACCCGATAAACAAGAAGTGACCATATTAGGACTGAGGAGGACGTAGAGACGCCGTATACGTCTCTGGTGTCGACCTGTCAATCACCTCGTAGCCCCGCCCTAAAGCATCCCCTGCTTTATGGCCTATTTGACTCTAAATGCAGAGAGAATGCAGGTTTAAGACATGAAGCATTGGCTTCACTCTTCAGAACCGGAGGTTTTTCCAGCTGGTCCAGTAGAATGCAATATCGGCCGTGGACGGACAGAGAGATACACACATGCACGCACGCACACACACTTGGTCGAACGCATGATCTCCCCACAGGCTTACATTGCAAACAATAACAATTGTTAGTGTCAGCGCTCGTATCAATCTTGTGTCTGTGTGTTCCCCCTCACCTTTTTGGTGCCCTCCCCCTCCATCTCGGGGGTGCTTGGCGCAGGAGCCCAAAGCATGCTGGGAGCGATGCAGACGGACAGGTTGAAGGCGTTCATCTGGTTGTCGTGGGCGTTGCCTTGGATACAGTACAGCACGGCGATCACGTGACGCAGCAGAAGCAGGTTGTCACTGGGCAGGAGGCGGAGCAACCTGAGAGAGAGAGAGAGCGAGAGAGAGAGAGAGAGAGAGAGACAGAGAGAGAGAGAGAGAGAGAGAGAGAGAGAGAGAGAGAGAGAGGATGGGAGGAGAGAAACAAAAATGAAAACACTAGTTCTCTCAGTGTGTGTTCTCCACAAACAATTTCATCGTTGCTTTCTTGTATCTTGTTTTTTATTTTCCTTCAGCAAAAAAGGAATTTAGTTTGTTGCCTCTGGAGCCGAATGTCCTCTCTGTCTCTCGTCCTCTCTCTCCAGACACAAACAGTGTGTGACTGAAGGAAAAACCAACAAAGAGTCACAGTACGATGTTGAACCACCACAAGCCTGCAGAACACTTCGGCTCTGTCCCTTTAACATGTCAGCTGCACGAGGAGCGTGTGCATGACATGTATGTAACATGTTAGTACTTTGAATGAGACGTCTGAGGAGAGGGATCCTACCTCTGGGCAGCGTGCGTCCTCTCGTCTCCTCCCTCGCCCTCCATCACATCCATCCACTGCTCGTACAGATCCGCACTCAGCAAGCTGCCCGGGATGTTACGCAGGAAGTCCTGGAGGAGAAAAGAAAAAAGAGACTTTGAGCTCAACTATCAACATCTGCGTTAATCATTGAGTCTATAAAACGCAAACATACAAAAGGAATGCCACGGAAGTATGCACACACTCGCGTTTGATTTTGAGAAGAAGTAGCTGGCAAATGTTTTGGGGTTTCACTTTAATTAAAAATGGAATAGTCCTGCTGGTCTATTTAGTTCTAAAAGTTCTAACAAATAAATGAGAATGTCACAGAAATTAGGTCATCAGGTGCATGAAACACGGAAATAGCCTTCAAGGTCAAAAAAGGTCAAAAAGTGAAATATCACGCTGTTATAAGCGTACAAAGAGACAATATATATATATATATATATATATATATATATATATATATATATTTGTTTTTGTTTTTTGAACTGACTCCCCTTAGTCGACTATTGGATGATTTATTTCCAAGAAACCTATGAGGACACACAACAAGATTTAAAGTTGTGTCTTTGTGGAGAAACTCAGTTTTACAGATCTGTCGATTAAATCAAATAATCGATGAGTCGACAAAATCATACGGAGTGATGAGTCGGCTGAGAATCTCTTCGGTCGATTAGTCAATCTTTATGCTTTTTTCATGCTGAATGACATATTTCCAAGGAACCAATGACTATATTTCTGAGTTTTGTGTGATTCTTTGTGGAGAAAATACATTTCACAGATTAAATCAACTAATCGATTAGTCGACTTAAGTGTCAGTCGACTTAGATTTTATTAGTCGAGTAAAGTTCTAATAAAAGGGTCACTTTAAGAACATTAATAAAACAGCCTCACACTGTGCAAAATAACAAGAAAAAAGACAAATATTCATAATTTAATGAATGCATCCGTCTTTTACTTGAAAACATTATTTTTACAAACGGCATCAAGCGATGAACAACAGAGTTGTTTTGTCTCAGGTGAGGCTCGGCCCTTTAGAAGCACAGAGACGGGAGACGAGCCGGCTCGGTATAAAACCTGGACCCAGCCTGCTGCCTGTTCGCCAGCAGGCTGAACAATGCAGCTTGTGTGTGTGTGAGATTATCCTGTCTGGACTTATGGGACTCTGGACGCACATCAGACGCTTACTGGTCGTCTGGGTTTCAAACCAGGGTGACGAGGCAGTGTGTGTGTGTGTGTGTGTGTGTGTGTGTGTGTGTGTGTGTGTGTGTGTGTGTTACCTTGAGGACAGCGGCGATGACGAACACAGACTGGTGTGTGATCTCCGGGTCCTCGGCTCCATGGTCCAGTCTGTCCCGGAGCTCCCGGCAGGCTTTGGCCCCGGCTGACCGCCTGAAGACGCCCCTGGTGTACGGCCCCTCCAGGTACAGGAACACCAGCATGTCCTGTGGGGGGGCGGGGGGACAGACAGAATCCTTTAATAGCAGCACTTAATTTACTGTGTGTTTTAAACCAAAAAGGATTAAGTGAATTTAGCTTTTTGAGTCCCTGCTGTTTACTTTGCGTCAGACTTTTATCTGCAAAAATATGAAGAATCTGACGTATTTTCTGTAGCTTCCACTGGGTTTCATCATTATGAAAGAGGTAAAAAAGGTACTACACTGATTTTCTTTTAGGGTTTTCAGGGATTAGAGTTAATAAAATTGTAAGAACAAAACTAGCAGGTTAAATTGTCTATCTGGCCTAATGTAGATCTGGTCTGGACTTCCTGAAAGGGTTCTTTAAAGCAGCACGGGATCAGAGAGGAAACTCTCTGGGTTGCTTGTTCGACAGATTAAAATTTCACTTCTCTCAAAATTCCAGCATGTCCATTATTCCTTTAATCCATGATTCTGTCATCGAGTCACAGAGCAGTAATCTAACCGTAACAGAATCTACTTCCACTACATCTCCCCTATCCCCAAAATACCCCGCGACCCCCCTCCAGCCGGGGCCCTGGGGCCCTGACCCCCCTCCAGCCAGGGCCCTGACCCCCCTGCCGCCGGCCTACGTGACCCCTCCGCTCGGCTCACCATGACGGGCTTGGGCAGGCCGTGGTCCGGGGAGCAGACGGAGCTCAGGGGGCGTCCGAACAGCCGTCCCTGCGTGGGGGACAGCGAGGTCGGGGACAGGGGCGGGCCGTCCAGCTGCGTGCTGGAGCCTCTCCAGAAGGGCCAGTTGATCAGAGACCTCTTCCTCTTAAAGGACTTCTGCTGACCAGGCTCTGTGGGGGGGAGAAGAGGAAGAGGTGAGCGCTGGTTTAGATGTGCTAATGTTTATTTTTCAAGCTGTGGATTTGTTTAGCAGTTAGCCTAAAAGCTCGTGAATGCTCTGCTTTATTGTTCACGCCCTCAGAGAAGTTTCAGGTGAGACGGCGGAAAAGAGGCTTTGTTGAAGAGAAAGACAGAAGAAGAAAGAACCGTTGAGAAATATATGAGGACGCGCCTTCACGCTCGGGAGCTCCGTTTAGTTTGAGGTTAGCGTGTGTGTGTGTGTGTGTGTGTGTGTGTGTGTGTGTGAAGTCATGCATGTATGGGGCTGTGTGTTGAGGAGCGTCTGCTGTTTGTGTTGAGTGTCTGTCTGCGGGTCTGACATGTCGGCGTAACAGCTCCGCATGTTTCTACGGTTATGAAACAGCAAATCCAAGTGCATGTTAACGAGAAGATCTAATTCTGTGTCGAAAAAGAAAGAAAAAATGCGGAAATGCCTTCACGGGTCACGCGAGCAACTTTCACAGCACCGCGTTAAAATGTGGGAACGATGATGTATCAATTAAAATTGGAACTTCTCTGAAGTACCTGAACTTTAGGCGACGTAGCTGCAGTAAATCTTTTTGCAGTGAAATTAAATTGTACTTGAACTTGTTCCGTGAACATTCTGTGTGGAGTTTGCACGTTCTCCCCGTGGCAGCGTGGGTTCCATCCGGGTTCTCCGGGCTCCTCTCACAGTCCAGAGACATTCAGCTGAGGTTAACTGGAGGCTCTAAATTGCCCGTAGGTGTGAATGTGAGTGTGACTGGTTGTCTGTCTCTATGAGCCCTGAGATGACCTGGAGACCCGTCCAGGGTGAACCCCGCCCTTCGCCCAGTGTCAGCTGGGATCGGCTCCAGCGCCCCTAACCCTGAATAGGATAAGCGGTTTGGAGAATGGAATGGACTGGAATGAACTTGTTCAACCCCCAGGAGTCCTGAAGCGATGACATTTAGGTCATAAAGCGACTGTGACTTCGTATCCGATGGTGGGAGAGATTCTTCCAGTGGGTGGAGGACCCAGAAGCTCAAAGGGACAAACTCTGCTCTTATTTAAGAGCCGAATACACTCTGGAACAAGTTCAACTGGAACAGAATGACATCGGAAAAAACCACGACCTCACTTTAAATCAAGCGTTACATCATTACATGGGAGGGGGTGGGGGGGGGCTATAATCTTCTGTAATGGCCATGAACCATTTAGAGAGAACTGATAAACAAAAGAAGATGGCAAATCAGAAAATTAGATTCTAGAAGGGCAGTTAGGACATTACTTCTTATTTCTAAGACCTCCTCCCATAAATAAAGCAACTTTCCACATTAACCTCTGTGCGGTCCGGAGGATGAACCATCTGACGGTTTGATGGTGTGTTCCACATACTGTGGGAGGCTGGACCTCCTCCTGCGGGAGGGTGGACGCCATCTTTACTTTGAATTTCTAGCATAATTATGGTTAAGTGTGTTAAGCTGGATATTTTTTTTGTGGACAGGTCGAAAAATGTGCCCGTTGCACACATGGAAAACTTTCATTCACCGTGTTGGAAATAAGCCCAGTACCCGGTACCCATCGCCTCTTTTCTAATAAAGCGTCTTCGGTCTTTTCGTCGACTATAATCTACCACAAACGCACATTTTCACAGATATGTAATCAGGCCGCCCGTCAGGACGGCACATTTAGTGTTCACGCCGCCTCCACACTCCAGAAGCCACTGCTCGTCGGCTCGTGACAGACCGAGGTGCCGTCACAGGGAACTCTCATCGATCTCTGGAGCAGAACGCTGCAGAGGAAAACTCCCGGAGCGATGTGGAACATGTTGGGTGGAATAGATCATTGTAATCAGATGTAACGTAATTAGTTTGGAGGACGGTGTGATAATAATTGGCTGCCACTCAATACACACACACACACACACACACACACACACACGCTCTCGGCGTGGCCGGTATGGAGCGGTTACGTAAGACGCTGTCGCGCTGGAGGCGAAGGAATCTGAGGAGAAGCTTGTGGTTGGCAAACTGCAGCCTCCTTGACTGGAAAACATTTTTACCCTCAACTTGTTTTCCTCATCCCCCCTCCCCCTTACCCCCCTCCCTCTTGTTTTTCTTTCTCCTCCTCCTCCTCAGTTTTCTGTCCCTCTCACTTTTCAGGTCCCCTCTCTCTCTCTCTCTCTCTCTCTCTCTCTCTCTCTCTCTCTCTCTCTCTCTCTCTCTCTCTCTCTCTTACGGTCTGTTGTTTCTTTTTCCTTCACCTCCGCTGGCCTTCAGACTTACTCAATAGCTGTGTCATCACTTTTCCCTTTCCTTCTTCCTACTCTCACACTCGTCCGTCCCTTCTGGGGTTTCTTCCTCTTTGTCCGTCTGCTGTTTTTCTTATTCCGACTCTGCGTCCCTGCTGACCCCCGCTGTGACCCCTCGTCCGCTAAAGTCTCCTTTCCCACCGCTCTCCGATTCTTCCTCGCCTCCCGAGTCATCCTCACACCCGACAACGTGACGAGAACGAGCACAAACAAAATGATCTGGAAAGCGAAAGAAATTCTGAGGAAGTACTTTCTGTCGTGCATTCGTACTTCTGCATCCTCATATTTCCTCTTTGGTGGTTTCACACAGAATTAGATTCATGGACGGATTCTCGACACTCGACCTCAACGGCCATGTTGATGGAAAAAATATTTTTCACTGCTGTTTTTCAAAACACATACTTTAACTGATGCCTATTTACTTACTGCAGCTTTAAACCCAACGTGCTGAACCTTTACTAATTTGTTTTGCAACTTTTGCAAGAAAATGTGTTTTTATTCACACTAAATCAAACAAAAATAACGCGGATAAAAAAAGAGCAAAATTCTGGGGTGTCATATGACTTTTTATCAATATTCATCAGGGTTGTTTGACTCCTTCTCCCTTTAATTGCGTCGGGTAGTCCCAGCTGTTCATGTGACCTCATTAAAAAAAGGGGTCGGACCCCCAGAATGGGAACTGCAGTCCAGACCGGCTCACCTATAAGCGGAGCCTGTCCCGGGGAGACCTTGCTGGGTTTGAGGATGAACTGGCACTGGGTGTCTGGAGGGAGACACTGGTCCAGCAGCAGGACCCCTGGACAGTCCGTGGGACTCGTTGGATCCCATCCCGGTCCTCCTCCCGGTCCTCCCCCACCAGAGCTCCCGCCGTCCCGAATGTGGCTCATCTTAATGCTGAAGGGAAACTCGTGGCCTGAATGAGAGGTCAAGGGTTCCAGAGGTTAGAGGTCAGGGGTCAGGTATGCGACGCGGAGCCAAAAGAATATGACATGAGTGAGAGCAGAACTCGTCCCATGCGGCGGCGAAATCAGCCGCCTGGAGTTTGGGATGTTTGGAATTCAGAACAAAAGATTATGGTAACAGAATGTCACGGAAATACCGCTGTGACATAAAACTGCTCTGAAACGCTCCCAGATGTTGAGCTCTTGGTGCGCTGCTGACCCTCTGCATTCGTACGGCCTGGCTTTCCAAAATGTTCCTCATCAGAGGGACGTTTTAACTTTGCTGAATTTATGAAAGATACAACTGTAAGCATGCATTCATATCCCACACCGTTGGAGGTGAGGTAACTTCCCTCAGAGCATCTTAAAAAGAGAGGAAAACTATGTTTTCTGATGCTGTTTTGAAGAGGAGGTCTTACGTAACAGTGTGTATGACAGGTGCTCACCAATGAGAGGGTACGGAGGGTCGTCCTTACTGGAGTTCACCCACAAACGGTGGTCTTTAACGCAGCCCTGGACGGAGAAACACAGAGAATCGGGTTTAACAGTTTCCTTTTTTTACATTTCATGGAAATTACTTTTCCATTTCTTGACTGCTTTTTACTTGGTAAGCTTCCTTCATGAATGCACGTCTGTCTTTTAAAAAAAACAAAAAAAAAAACAGCTTTTACAGTCGAGTTGGTTTGAGTCTGCAAACCAGCTTCACTTTAGCCAACAAATATTTGTGCTGTTTTACAAAATTACAGATGTAAATGCTAAGTTCAGTTTTCTAAAATGGTAAACTTGATGTCTTTAATTAAAACAACCAAGAGGAATTTTAATGTTGTGTTGATTCTGGCGGTCCCTGTGGACAAGAGCAGAAGTGATTAAAGCCCCAGGGTCCCTTTAGAAAACCTCTAATTTTACTGCAGCAGGGTCCGACAGTCCTGGTTCTGGTCTTATATAATACTTTTTTTTGGACTATCTGATACTGACCCTCTCAGCTATCAGATGCAGATGTTTAGCAAACCTTATCTCTTGCATCCTGGACGTCGAGCTGAGTGACTTTTACTCACCGATATGCCAAACTGCAGCAGAGCCATGCGGATGACATCAGTGGTGCTGTCAGAGTTGCAGACCGCGAGTGTCTTGGCCTGGTGGAGACATTTTGGAAACATTATGGAAAAGATCTAGTTGATAGTGTGTTACATAAACGGCAGCACTGTCGGTGATGTCATTAATTACCCACTTAAGGGCAGACCGTGCCAATCAGATGATATTCATTTTTGTGCTGATGGAAGCAATAAAGAAATCACAGAAGAGAATCTTACATATGCACAATTTCCAATATCCTTTGCAAATATCTTCAGAGGAATGGTCTTGGGGTCGTCCTTCCCTTTGCCCTCGATTATCCGACTGTGTGCAGCAAAAAAACACAAAGCCAAGAGGTCAGGGGTCAAATTGTAAAAAGTATAAGAATAAAAGCTCATGTGTTAATGCAAGTAAAATAGGCATATATTAGTTGTAAAGCATGTATTTATTCACGTTCATATTGAGCTTCTATTTAATCCCTTGTGTTCCATCGCAAGATGAAACCAAAGCAAAAATGCCAAAAACAAACCACAAAGCAGTAGTAGGAGGCCAAACCAATCATTTACCTTTTGATGAGAGCCAACCACCTGTCCTTGTGGTCCTCAGAGCTGAAGAGGAGCAAAGAGAGGGATACAACATAATCAGAGGAAATCGTGTTGAAAGCAACTGTCTGTTTCTCTCCGTTGCGTAACCTTCAAACCACAGACATCGCCTCCGGCTATGACTGGATTCCTCCTGATGCAGAATGTAACGAGTGAGCGTGTGCATGAGTGCATATGTGTGTAACGCCATCGAGAAAGGTGCAACTATACAGCGCAGCACGCTCGGTGTTTGCATGTGTGTGACATGTTGCGTGTGTGGTTATCTCCTCCGGTCTCACTGCGGTTGGACCGAGTGGCTTTACGACTGGGAACTGGGAACCGCCTTCGCACGAAAGAGTTTCGGGATTTTGTGGTAGCGCGTTCAGTTTTCAGTTCCCGTCTATAACGTGCATTTGCACTTCCGAACATTGTGTACGCTTTCAAAAAGTATCCTGGAGTGACTCAGAGAAGTGTTTTAGAAAATATGTTTGGCATGAATAACTGTCAGCAGGAGCACTGAATGGAGTTAAGAGGAAACGGAGTTACATTGAATCGCTGTTTGATTCATTCAGTGCTGTATTGTGTGTGTGAACTTGTACCTGAAGGTGGCCACACAGTTGCAGGTGGGCCAGCCCATGACGAAGCTCCGCTCTGGGTTGGTGCTGCCCTCACACACCTCGTCCATGCAGCCGGCCGTCCACATCTCACACACCCGGACCTGGGCCTTCACCTTGAAGTGAGTGGGAGACCTGCAGAAGACACAGCGTGCAACGTTAAACCAGAACAAGGCTTCAACCAGCAACCATTTCCACTGTCAATAATTCTGTAAAAGCTAAGGAAATAGTGGGGACTGTTCATTACAACACAACATATCCTGATAGTTTGCTTTGTTTGACCAAAAGTCCAAAACTCAAAGACATTCAATTTACAAATATCAGAGAATAAATAGGGTGCACGAGAGTGTTGAACCACAGGTGTGTTGTTCTTGTGTTCCTGATAGAGGATATGATAACGTTATATACGATTGGTGCATAGATTTGCAGTATTTTAGGTTGTATCGGAGGCTTTTCTAATACTTGTATTAGTATCGGAACAAGACGGTTTACTTTGTAAAAGATGGCATTAAAACCCCAAAGCCCCTTATAAAAAGGGGTTCCACAAGGAACCAACTGGGATCCTCTACTTTTGCAATCGAACTTTGAATTTTCTTCGTTTTTCCACAAATGTCTAACATATGCTTCAAGAAAAGCTTTATAGAGATTCGAATTATTAAAAGATCCAACTATTTTCATTATTTTAAGACACTGAGTAGAGGTGTATTCATCCACCGCTACATCTGTGATTCCACAGGCGGAAAAGTCCACACATGTGGCGTTACACACACACTCTCCCATAACGGCACACAAACGCACATATGCATCAATTAACTTCTCTCTTGAACGCACACACATACCAACACACATTCCTCAGACTCACCCGGTGTTCAACCACAATGAAATGGCCAATAATAGCGTCTACTCCCTGTGCTGCAAGGGTCAGCCCCACCCACTGGCCCAGTCCTCCTATAGGACGCACCACCGAGGGCCTGCTGTGTGAACAGTGAGTACAAGTACACAGAGCAGCAGTGGGTTTCTGTATATGTGTGTGTGTGTGGGTGTGTGTGTGTGTTTGTGGACTTCAAAAACATAAATGTGCTCTTTAAGGTTCTATTTTTGAACATGTATGTGTGTGTGTGTGGCCGTTTGAGGGCGGGGAGCCCCGTACTGACGGCCAGAGGCCGGCCAGCGTGGCTTTGATCTGAGCCAAGCTTCATATGGATTTAATTGGCTGGGAAATAATTATATACTGGGGAGAGAGTGAGGGAGGAGGAGTTGAAGATTGAAGGATAATTTAGGGAAAGATTGCAGAAGGATGTAACTCCATCCTCTTCAAACGTTTTTGTTCGAGAAACAACTTCTTTGTTTCAAGATAGTTTATGACATTTTATGTTCTCACACAACCACATAAAACACACACTCCTTCAACCTGTCTGTCATCTCAACAAGACACACACAGACGGACACTTACTTGGCCTTGGCGACGAGCAGCGTGTCGGTGAAGAGGAAGAGGTGTCTCTCCTGGGTCTGCAGGCCCGTCTTCAGCTGCGTTTGGGCGTGACCCAGGAACAGGCGGCGTGGACACTCAGCCAGGAAGGCCTGGACCAGGGCACAGGACTCTGGGCTGACTGGTGTCAGGCAGCTTTCCCTGGAGGGAGAGGGGGGAGGGAGGGGGGGGGGGGTGATACGCACTATTAGACACAAAGGAGAAGTGGTCCAGATGTGTTTGGAGGCATGTCTCTAAAAAAACACACGGCATTGGATGTGGTTGGGCTCTGTACCACAAATCATAAATCAGTCTCAAAGGGCTTTGAAATCGATCAATCAACACACACAAGAAAGAGAGAGAGGGAGAGAGAGAGGGAGAGAGAGAGAGAGAAAGAAAGAGAAAGAGAGAGCGAAAGAGAAAGAGAAACAGAGAGGGAGTAAGAGAGAAAGAGAGAGAGAGAGAGAGAGAGCGAGAGAGAGAGAGGGAGAGAGAGAGAGAGAAAGAAAGAGAAAGAGAGCGAAAGAGAAAGAGAAACAGAGAGGGAGTAAGAGAGAAAGAGAGAGAGAGAGAGAGAGTGTGTAGAGGCTGAAGTAGAACTTATTGAAGGATAGTTCCTTGAGATGTAGCATCTCATATTCCAGGGGAGTCCTATAGACACAAAGACAAACACATACAGGCAAAAACATCATTATGCAACGTAACAACCACAGCAGACAGCTCGCTGCGTCCGATTTCTTTGAAGATTCAGAAAAGTGAAACTGCGTGTGATGTCATCTTCAACGGGACACTCGCTTTCATCAGCAACCAAAACAGAACAATGTCTGTTGTCACAAAAAAGATTGCAGCACTATTGACGATATAGCGTGATATAGTGTGATATAGTGTGATATTGTGTGATATAGCGTGATATAGTGTGATATAGTGTGATATAGCGTGATATAGTGTGATATAGTGTGATATTGTGTGATATAGTGTGATATAGTGTGATATAGTGTGATATAGCGTGATATAGTGTGATATAGCGTGATATAGTGTGATATAGTGTGATATAGCGTGATATAGTGTGATATAGTGTGATATAGCGTGATATAGTGTGATATAGTGTGATATAGCGTGATATAGTGTGATATAGTGTGATATAGTGTGATGTAGCGTGATATAGCGTGATATAGCGTGATATAGTGTGATGATATAGCGTGATATAGCGTGATGATATAGCGTGATGATATAGCGTGATATAGCGTGATATAGCGTGATATAGTGTGATATAGTGTGATGATATAGTGTGATATAGTGTGATATAGCGTGATATAGCGTGATATAGCGTGATATAGTGTGATTATAGCGTGATATAGTGTGATATAGCGTGATGATATAGCGTGATATAGCGTGATATAGCGTGATATAGCGTGATGATATAGTGTGATATAGTGTGATATAGCGTGATATAGCGTGATATAGCGTGATATAGCGTGATATAGCGTGATATAGCGTGATATAGCGTGATATAGTGTGATGATATAGCGTGATATAGTGTGATATAGCGTGATGATATAGTGTGATATAGCGTGATATAGCGTGATATAGCGTGATATAGCGTGATATAGTGTGATATAGTGTGATGATATAGCGTGATATAGCGTGATGATATAGCGTGATATAGCGTGATATAGTGTGATATAGCGTGATATAGCGTGATGATATAGCGTGATATAGCGTGATATAGCGTGATATAGCGTGATATAGCGTGATGATATAGTGTGATATAGTGTGATATAGCGTGATATAGCGTGATATAGCGTGATATAGCGTGATATAGTGTGATGATAACGGCCTGCACAGACCTTTGTGTCTCTGACCAATCAGTGATCTGCAGTGTTTTAGCTCCACCTTCTAGTCTCGGCTCAGCTCGCTTGGAACCAGAACCGAGGTGGAACACCCCCCCCCCCCCAAAAAAAAAAAGAACCAGGTACTGTCGACGACTTTTGCTAATGGAAACTAAATAATGTGTGACGAGCTGAACCGGAATGCTTCACACACCGATAAACAACACTAAAATGCAAAATACTGGCCTGAGAGTATCACATGTCGAGGGCTTTTATTGTGAAAGGTAAGAAGAGAAGGAGTGGACCTGGTCTGCGTTGCCTTTGTTGAGGTTGAAAGGAGTAATAAAGTTTGCGGTCTTGATTCGGACTACGAGGCCTCCATGCTGTTGTTTCATAAACTTAAAAGCTCAGAAAAACCAAACTTGTTCCAAAAAAAAAAAAAAAGTAAGTTGCTTCTTCGCTGCGTAATCTTTGCGTTCTGGGTGAAAGTTCTGTGTGGAAGCTCCTCAAAGTAGACGTGCACAACTGTGTGGAAAAGTCACCGAGGCGCGCTCGATAGGAAACGAGCTCAATTCCAGTAAACGTTGGAAGAACTTAAATTATTTAGTGGCTGAAGGCCAAAACTAAGAAGCTGAATCTAACGAGGTGTAATTAATCAGCTAAACCTGAATAACCGTCAGCACCTCGTATTCACGGCGCTTCATTCATTCCAGTGTTTTCACTGTATTTAAAACGGGGGATTTTCCAAACTCCTCCACAGCAGCGAGCGTCTAAATAAAACAACATGTTGTGGTGAACCAAACCCAAACGTCCACACAGCTTGTGCAGCGTAATTCAAGTGGAATAATTCCTGTGTTTTCTTTACTGATTCCTCACAGTCGCAACAAAGTTGTATCACTCGAATGAATGTTGGACTTTCGGACCTGAAATGGTGAAGTCGTTTTGCTACAAATGAATTATTATTTGCACGTTTTGGAGCTGCATAAAAATCTTAGTCTCTTAGTCTTGTCTCTTTTCTTTCCTCTTTTCTTTTCTTCACTTTGCGGCATTTCTATAAAGAATACTTGTTTGCTACTGACAGAAGTATTTTGGTTCTGTTTTCACTAAACTCCGGATTCCCTGCTGTCGATGTGTGCCGCTGATGGAGCGATGTAAACGGAGAGGAAATGGTTTGGGGGCTCCATCTTTTCCTGTTTACCCTCCAGCAACAGATAAAAAAAAAGACCTCAATCTCCATTCACACACGCACATGTGCACATTTTCTGTCTATGTCTCTACCTTTCTTTTTTCTTTTCCTTTTTCCACGTGCACATCCGCGATGCCAACGTGCACTCACACAACCCTGCTGGTAGTCCAAGTCTTTCTTGGAACTCAGAGACGCTTGGACTCGTAAGTGATTGGTTACGTAATTAATTAACAAAGAACAGACGGCCTCGCTGGAGTGATTCCCCCCTTTTTTTTTTTTTTCTGTCTTTGTGTGTCATCCAAAAATAAATTTCAAAAGGGAGGCAGAGAGAATTCAATCAGAAGCGATGAATGGAGCCAAAGCGCTGGTGCTCGATGGGACACGTCGCCCCGCAAAGACTGAAAACTCCCTGAAAAGAGATAGAAGACCATAAAGGACACGATGTCGTGTTGCTATAACGATTGCAGAATAAACAGTTGCAAAACAATCAGCTATTGTTCCTGGAAGAAAGAAAATACTTTCCATGTGGTAAAACTGTGAAATTATTTCGACCCCCCTCTGAAAACATTTACACAACTCATGCACCGTTAAACGGCTAAGAATTACTTTCTTTCTTTCTTTCTTTCTTTCTTTCTTTCTTTGTTGGGGAGCAGCAATAACATGGTGTCATTCTGTGACAAGCCTCAATATTTCTCCTCCTTCCCTTTGTCCAGATTTCTCCAGTGAGGTTTATAAAGTTCAAGTTTATGACATGTGACTCACCCGGCATCAAAGCTCGGCGTCTACTGGATTACTGCCGCTCTCCTCCACTAAATGACCATTTGTATATCGATGACTCACCCCGCGTGACCTTGAAACTTCTCTCACGACTCCACGGTGAACGGAGAATCAAAAACCAGAGAGAAAAGTCGGCCGGAGGGATTGAAAAGCGTGTTTTATATAAACGATCGCCACAACTACACCGTTCATCACAGCCAGGAGCTGTAAAGACCATCATCATTGTCAGGTGTTCATCTTTCCAACTGCCATTGAACACATCATGTGCGACGAACGCTTGAGTCAGAAAAAGGGACCGAAACGAAGCTTACAATTGTGATATTTCATCATGTCTCATTTAAAGTCTCGCCCCAAATAAAACGTTTGCTTTAACCAGATTCTGTAAAAAACATTAAATTCTGAGCTCCTAAACGCAACTTTGAAGCCATGACTGACTCCGCTGAGACCAACAGTCACGTGAGAAATAAATCTGTGAAACTCTGACTGAACTTCAGGCTGCTGAACACAGAGAGGAGAGGAGTGGCTGGAAAGATGTCAAAGTGCAAAACCTCCTATCTGCAAAATGATCCAGGAAAAGTGGGGAATAAGCCTATCTGCACTTTGTATATTTATTTATGTATTTTGTATTGGGTATCCTTAACAAATAGCATTCTGCAAGAAAACAACAAGTTTCTTTTTGTATTCTCAAAAAAGTGCATTTTTCAGATAGGAGGTTTTGCTCTTCGAGCCATCGATATCCATTTTTATTCTGACATTGGTAACACTTGTGGATACTTGAAAACATGTTGGATATATAGATTCCACTGTTTTTTCAATTTTTGTAAAAATAAATTAGCAAACAAATTCAACTTGCGTTTTCTTATTTATTATAATTTCTGGCATTGTAACTGAGTTATTCTGCACAAAAGTGTTTTTTTTAAGTTCTCTCTGCTTCTAGTCTCATTTATCCAGTTAAATGTTCACAAACAAATGCATCTTCACTAAAACCTGACTATTTAAAACACGTCAACTTAAGCAGGCTCACGCTTGTCAGCTATTAAAGAAGCATGTGTTTGTGAAGCAGTGAGCGGGCGGCTGGAGAAAGGAGACTTAAAACAGCACGAGTCGTGTGACAGTTTGTAAACGGATGTTTTGACGTAGCTTTTTTGGGGGATTGGCCAAAACCAAAGTTTTCTTTAAGAATTCAAGGTAACAAAGGGAGAGTAACTGATATACAAATGGTCATTTTGAAGGTGAAGTATTCCTTTAATGTCACATGCCACAGCAGCACACGAGTAAAACACCACCGCGGGGGATTTTTTCTCCGTGATTAAGTTGCACTGAGATTCACCACGAAGCAGTGTCTCAACACGTCCTCCTCTGTTCCTATTGTCCACGCGGATTTCGGGAAATGCTGCTGTCAGAAGAGCCAAAACTCACACACACACACACATTAATACAAATGTTCCTGTAAAGCCCCTTTTCACCCCTCCCGACCCAAAAAAAGAAAACATCTTCCGTATTCACCACACATCCCGGCCTCCTGAATGTGAGACTGACAGCTGAGCCAGCCGCCCTTTGAATCTGACGGACGAGCAGCTAATGGCTCCATTGTACATCATGTGATGTTGATAAATCGAGCGCTCAGCCCGCCCGCGGATACACGGCCACCTTTGTGGGGAGAGCTGTTGACTTTGTGGAACACAATGAGGATCCGGTGTACAATGAAGCACACAAACACAGCAGCATACTAATATCCCAGCATGAATAATCAAACAGCGCCGGGTGTGATTTGTGTAGAAACAAGGTTGATACCAGCCGAGTGAAGCTGATGCTTCATGTGTTAAAGCTGCATTCTCTCTCCTGACCACTAGGGGGCGACTCCTCTGATTGTATAGAAGTCAAAGCTTCATGTGTTAAAGCTGCATTCTCTCTCCTGACCATCAGGGGGCGACTCCTCTGATTGTATAGAAGTCAAAGCTTCATGTGTTAAAGCTGCATTCTCTCTCCTGACCACTAGGGGGCGACTCCTCTGATTGTATAGAAGTCAAAGCTTCATGTGTTAAAGCTGCATTCTCTCTCCTGACCATCAGGGGGCGACTCCTCTGATTGTATAGAAGTCAAAGCTTCATGTGTTAAAGCTGCATTCTCTCTCCTGACCACCAGGGGGCGACTCCTCTGGTTGTATAGAAGTCAAAGCTTCATGTGTTAAAGCTGCATTCTCTCTCCTGACCACCAGGGGGCGACTCTTCTGGTTGTATAGAAGTCTATAGAAAATTACTCTACTTCTCTCTTGATTTATTCCCTCAGTAAACATTGTAAACATGAGTTTATGTCTCAATCTCTAGTTTCAAGTCTTCTTCAATACAGCATGATGTTCATTTTGTAAATTATGGTCCATTTAGAGTCAAACAGACCATAAAGCAGGGGATGCTTTAGGGCGGGGCTTACTGTGATTGACAGGTCTCTACCAGAGATGTATACGCGTCTCTACGTCATTCCTCCTCAGTCCTAATATGGTTACTTTCTGTTCACTGGTTGCGAAAAAACAACATGGCGACGGCCGTAATCCAAGATGGCAAAATCACCAAACTGGAGGCTTCAAAACATCAGTCCACAAACCAATGAGTGAACCTGTTAACACACACCTGAGGAAAACAGCTGGAATAACAGCTGCGACTTTCTCTTCCTCCTCTCTCCCTGATTATCTTTTCCAAACATAAAGCCAGGTTTAAAATTCTTGTTTCATGTTATTGACATATTGGAGCCAAAGGTTTTTACAGAGGGAATTCATGATATCTCTTTGTGTCACTTCATAAATCAGAAAATACTGTCAGACAAAAAAATCCATTTTCTCCATGTTTTTAGTTAAAAATAAAAATGGTGTATGAATCCGGCTATGAATGATATATAAACAAACCCCTCTGAAACAACCTTCATAATATATGTAGGAATGAAAGTGTAAAGTTTGGTGGATGTAAGAGCTACTGAAGTGGAGATTTCTGGATCAAAGTCTGAGAACAAACTCATTTAGAGAAAACGGCCTTTAAAGAGATGTTTAGTTAACTTACAGACATTTTGGTGAATAGAGTAAAATAAATAACTAATAGATATCACCATGAAACTTCACCAGTTCATTACTGACATTAAGACAATTATCGTTTGTATTACAAGTTCTCTGAAATGTCATGTTTAAATATGCAAATGACGCTTTATCTCATGTAACTTTTGAGTATTTTGGATGTTTTCTTTCCACTAATATTAACACACACTGTTGCGTCACGTCGTCTGCCCGTCGGTCTCCACAGACTCAACACACTCTCACAGTGACACACTTATATAAGTGTCCATCTGCTCAGCTTCTCTTTTTTTAAACAACACTGAGAAGGACTCAGTGTGTTTTGTTTATGTGTGTGTGTGTGTGTGTGTGTGTGTGTGTGTGTGTGTGTATCATCATCTGTTTGTCTGCAGCTGGTTTGGCTCCGGTAGCAAATCTGACTCCAAGGCCACCGACACACATTTTGAGTTTTTGTGTCTTCGATCGAAGACGAAACCAAGAAGCCGTGAACGAGCAGAGAGAAGCTGGCCATGAAACCTTCCGCTCGCTTCTTTGTTCCTTACGCAACACGTGAACTCTGACTGAGATAAATAGATTGATTCTTTTTTTTAAGTAAAAAATGTGTGAACGGAAGAATTCGTGGAAAAGAAAGTGTGCCGGTCGGATTGCGTGTGTCTCTGCTTGAGGAGCAGCGCCTCACCAGTACTTTGACCTCTGGGATGAAACGCACCAACAGACGGATCAGTGTTCTGCGTGACGTTCTGTCCACATGCAGATTAGAGAAGAGTCGCACCAGTCTGTGCCGGCTCCTGAATCCACAGAGGCTTCTGTTCATGGCTGCCACAAAACTGCAGCGAGGTGACATTAGAGACCAGGGATGCGTTTAGGAATACTCCAATATACAATACGATACTCACTGGATGTACTCGTATTTATATGTGTTCTTAGTAGGGACGGGAATCGTTAGGATTTTGTTGATACTGGTACTCTTATCGATACTCTTTATCGGTTCTTTGTGATTATTTTGTGAGGGGAAAAAAAGACATTTAATTAAGAAAATAATCGATTTTTCTTTATTATTCTTGTATGTAAACAAACAGTTTTTCTTGAGCAACAACACAAGAAGTTGTAAAATCTTGAAACTCTTTAAATCTCCCTTATCTTGTGATCAGACTCCGTATGAAGTCACTAACGTTACCTGATGTATGACATCACTAACGTGACCTGATGTATGACATCACTAACGTTACCTGATGTATGACATCACTAACATTACCTGATGTGTGACATCACTAACGTGACCTAATGTATGACATCACTAACGTTACCTGATGTATGACATCACTAACGTTACCTGATGTATGACATCACTAACGTTACCTGATGACATCACTAACGTTACCTGATGTATGACATCACTAACGTTACCTGATGTATGACATCACTAACGTTACCTGATGTGTGACATCACTAACGTTACCCGATGTGTGACATCACTAACGTTACCTGATGACATCACTAACGTTACCTGATGTGTGACATCACTAACGTTACCTGATGACATCACTAACGTTACCTGATGACATCACTAACGTTACCTGATGTGTGACATCACTAACGTTACCTGATGACATCACTAACGTTACCTGATTACCTGAGATGAGCTGAGCCGGACACAAAGAAACAGAGAAACAGAGATCACTTTTTGTTCGCGGTGAATCCAAAGACGACGCCTCGGTCCCGCCCACCATGTTGACAGGAGACCAATGAGAGCAAAGACACGTCGAGCATCCAACCGACCGCTTCACGTGTGTTTTCATGACTCACTGCAGCAGATCGTTTCCATAGGCGAACCCATAATGTCATCCCACACACACACACACACACACACACACACACACACACACACACACACACACACACACACACACACACACACACACACACACGCACGCACACACACAGAGGATGAGGTCAGAATAATGAAACTGCGAGCGGGGGCCATGATCTCCTTGGCAGAGCTCGTTATTTAAACCAGGAAATGTCTTTTGCATGAAGTGTGAGTGAGTGTGTGTTCTTGTGTGTGTCATTATTTTGGGGACCAAATGTCCTCCAACTGGAAAAAAAAAGACTCACACTGAGAACATTTTCTCTCAGGTCGGGACTTTTGGGATGAAATAAATAAAGAGATATCCTCACGGCTATATTAATGCAAGAAGAATGGACCGTACATGTGACTTAGTGGTGAGAGGGTGAGGTCAGGGCTGTCGGCCAATCATATGGTTTCATGCTTTATGGTGCAGACACCTTCCTCCCTGCAGTATAGATTTCATTGCGTGAGGAAGGGAGGGGTGAGAGGGGGGAGGGGACCTGTGCTGCAGCTTGAACCCATAATACACCCTGAACTGTAGGCTGTATACTTCTGTTGTACGTGTGTGTGTGTGTGTGTGTGTGTGTGTGTGTGTGTCTGTGTGTGTGTGTGTGTGTGTGTGTGTGTGTGTGTGTGTCTGTGTGTGTGTGGTGCTGAGCTGAAGGCCAGAGAGCCTGATGGGGTAAATAAACTACTACAGTACAAACTACAGAATGAAGAAGGTCATCAAATAAGAGCTTCAAGGTGCTGGAAGTCGTGTTTATCAAACAGTGAAATAAAGTAATTGATTGTGATTCAAGTGGAACTATTTGATTGATTGTTTATTGACTGCACAAGTGGAAAAATGGAGGGAAAAGAGAGAGCGGAAAGAAAAGAGGCATTTTTTTGGGGAAAATATTTTCCAGTGAAAGTTGGGATACACTGTATTTCACTGCAATTGTAAATAATACAAGTTATACCGTAAACATGTTGTAAAAAATGACACTAATACATGGAAAGCTCTGCGTATGCTTTCTGATATTTACTCTTCTTGGATGAAGAGCATGAGGGTGATGCAATACTGAGAGAGCCACTGCCAAGTGCTGTTGGCACAACTCATGCATCCATGAAAACTGCATTAATAGGACTTCAGGGTGTTGTAGTTTTCATACTGCGGCTACTAAAGCATGGAGATGATCTGAAAAGCTTTTACAAACAAGGATAAATTCATAACAAGAAAGATCAATATTAATCTTTCTCAAAAACAATATATAAGCAAACGACCTGTTGAAAGACATTCACAATAATCGCCACCATGACCTTTCACCTTTCCCTACTGTGAGTCACCTGACCGACCACTATAATGTTCACATCTCTCCCCTGCGCACGCACACACGCACACACACACACACACACACACACACATCTGGACATTAATGAACACCTCACACACTCTCACTGACATGGAGGTGTTGACCCCTGGAGACCCCCGCTGGCCTCTACACCTCCTGATGAGAGGTCAAAGGTTAAAAGTGACAGCTGAGCGTGTCAAGTCCTGGCTCCATACCTCCTGAGAGGTGTCTCACACACACACACACACACACACACACACACACACTCACACACACACTGGTCAAACTACTTTTGACTTTTTCTTATCTTATCTTGTCTGTGTCTCCCTTACTCTACGTCTACTAACTGAATATGTGAGTTGTCTTCCTCACTTTCTTCAGCACACACACACACATGCATGCACGCACACACACACACACACACACACACACACACACACACACACACAGACGTCAAACTTAGTGACTTTTACTCAATAGCTTGTCTGTCTTGCCCTTCCTCTATGCCTACTAATTGAATAGTGAGTTATCTTTCTCACTTTCTTGAACACACACACACACACACATACACCTCACATACAAACACACCTCACATACGTGTACACACACACACACACACCTCACATATGCACACACACACACACACACACACACATACACACACACACACACACTGCCCCAGGAGCACTGACCCATTTAACAGTGTGGAGTGCTTTCCCCTCAGCACTGGTCTAAACGCTCCAGTTTCACAGTTCGGCCTGACTTTCCTCTGCAGACAGTAAAAACACTCACGCTATAAACACGTCACCTTCATCAGCAGGCGTCCGCTCATTAGGGAAAGTGCGATGGCATAAAACAAAACCTACATTTTAAAGCCAAGAAGCTCTTTTTAGGAGCATTTTGAGGACTGCGTCTTTGTGACATTCCACATGCACCAATTCTCAATTTAACCTAAGCCCCGCCCCCTAAAAACAAAGCACAGACAAGGACATACGAGACAAAGATTTCAGTAAATAAAGCGTCCCCGAGGGTTTGGTAATGGCTTGTTTCCGACCCCGTTAAAGGAAGAGGGAGCGCGATGGAAAGCCTGATAGCTCTGGGAGGAGAAAACGTTTACACCCGCTCAAAGACATGAATGAGTCAAAGAGGCCGACCTCTTAGTTCTGATGTTTGAGAGAAGAAACTATCTGGGTCTGTGAAGTCAGTCTGAAACGTTTGTACTCCGTATTCCTGCAGCGAGACTGAAGCCCGACCCTCCACTTCAAACTTCACTCGTCTCTAATCTTCACCATATCACACAAGTAAATCCCTGAGTCGGCGTTAGAGGGCTGAATGAAAAACATGGGAAGTCTGTGAGTCCATGCACGCGTCAAACATCCATAAACATAGTGAGAAGTAAGTCATTAAGAAAGAGCCAAGAGCTCATATTATGAAGTCTTCTGTCATTAAGGAAGGCGTCTTTTCCCGATCTATAAAGTCTGCATTTGTGGAAATGAATAAGTTGTTAGAAAGTGGTGCAGAAGTTAAGTTAAGTACTAAAAAGACTTCATACTGCAGGAGGAGGAGGGATTTTGCACAAAACAATAAGAAATGATTCATTCTATTATAATAAAGAAGTGTTTTGTTTTCTTGTGTAGCAAATCGGCTGCAACTCCGTCTCGTCTTTGTTGCACAATGTCAATAACGTATCCTTTAATCCTCAGCAGTGAAAGGCACCAGGAGTTTGTCCAGAACTAAGAAGACACCAGAAGAAATAATCACCTCAGAGAGACAAACTACAAACTGCTCAGAAAACCAGCGTCTGAGAGAGACTCCTGTCTCCTGTTCTCTGACAGCGTCCGTAGCCATGGTGATGAAAAGTAATGCCCACTAAATGAATCCATACGTACTCCACGTAGCCATGAACCAGGAGGTATAAAGGAGGTATAGAATAAACCTACAGTAGGCCGGGAGCCGGTAGCCGGGTCAAACCAAGCCGGCAGCGTGGATTTGTCACGTAACTTACATACTTAAGTAACGACACTCCCGTAGTTATTTCTCCCAAACCTAACTAAGTAGTTTCCTGTGAACAAGGAAGTTTATTTTGAAAAGACTGTATTCATGTGACGAGTGGAAAACTGACCCGTGTTGCTGGACTTATGAAGGAAAAACGAAGGAAAATTAGGAATAACTTTTCGTTAGATATCGTACGAACCGTCGCTCCAGTGAGGAACTACAGGAACACACTCTTATATTAAAGCAGCTTGTGTGTGTGTGTGTGTGTGTGTGTGTGTGTGTGTGTGTGTGTGTTCGTACCTGGACGTGCTTCTCGTTCTGGTGAGTGCTTTGCTGATGACCAGCGAGGGAGCCGACTGTCGCCTCTGAGCCAAAGTCTTCATCTTCTACACAGTCAGAGAGAGAGAGAGAGAGAGAGAGAGACAGGTGATGGTAATATCATTATTTGGGGTTTGCGCAGTTGCAAAGCATAAATTCAGCCGTGCTTTCGGCTGGTTGTTGGCTGTGGTCGATACAGGAAACATGGGAGAGGGAAACAGACCAAACTCAACAAACAATGTGTGTGTGTGTGTGTGTGTGTGTGTGTGTGTGTGTGTGTGTGTGTGTGTGTGTGTGTGCGCGCGACTTTAAGAGAGACGGGAGGATGTTGTCTGAAAGAAAAGGAGAAGTGACAGCTGTAAAGAAGGAAAAGAGGAAGTGAGCGGAAATGGATGAAGATGGCGACTGACTGAGAAAAATAAAAAAACAAATATGATCCCTCGTGCATTCTCACTGTAACGCGGTGGAGTGGATGCTGCCTCACAGAATGCCTGCAGCCGCCGCAGCTATTCCAATTAAACCCTAATCTATTTACGACATACCAAAACCCCGTGAGCTCGAAACATTTACTACAGTCATCCAATCTGATGGGGGGAGTGTGTGTGTGTGTGTGTGTGGGGGGGGGGCAGCCACACGTATAGCAACAGAAATGAAATAAGACCGTGCTTTCTAAAACTCATTTATGGTTAACATTCCTCTCCTCTAGAAGTGTTGAAGGAGACATTTGGCTGATGGTCGTCACTCGGGTCAGAGACAGCGCGGTGCTGCGTGACAACGTGCATCTACTCCTGCAAACGTGTTGTTTAAACAAAACAAAAAAAAGAAAAAGGAAAATATTTCACGCCTGAGATGAGCTGCTGCAAACTATTTTCATCCCATTTTCGCGCCACTTTGACAGGCTTCACGGCTTGTGGGAAACATTAAGGTTGAGATTAAACTCAGGTTTAGATTAGTTCCATGTGAGAAATAGACCAAGCTGGGATTTCCTCAAGTAACAGGCTTCTGTTGTGCACATTTCCTGTGAACCGGGAGCTGGAGGCGCGACAACGCTGCTCGCTCCTCGCTCCTCGCTGCTCGCTGCACGCTCCTCGCTCCTCGCTGCTTGCTGCACGCTGCTCGCTGCACGCTCCTCGCTGCTCGCTCCTCGCTGCTCGCTGCTCGCTCCTCGCTGCTCGCTGCTCGCTGCTCGCTGCACGCTGCTCGCTGCTCGCTGCTCGCTCCTCGCTCCTCGCTGCTCGCTCCTCGCTGCTCGCTGCTCGCTGCTCGCTCCTCGCGCTCGCTCCTCGCTCCTCGCTCCTCGCCTCGCCGCTCGCGTGAGGTGGTCGAAGGGGAACGGGGAGACACCACAACCAGCCCCGGTGTCTTTAAATGAACAACCGTCTGTGACTAGTGACACCGGTGCTCCCGTGTCTGCAGTAGAAACACCGATTCATCCACGCGCGTGTTCTGGTCACGCGCGTGGAGATGAGCTCTTTGACACGAACCCCTCCGGAGTGACGGGACTACAACTCTGACTCAGCAGAGCTCGGCTTTCTCGGCTTTCTCACATCTTACCGACTGAACTCTCCAAAAGTGCAGCGACTGCTCGTGAAAACAATAAAAGAAGAAGAAGAAGAAGAAGAAGAAGAAGAAGAAGAAGAAGAAGAAGGGAGGCTACAATCACAACACGAGTGGGTTCTTGAGCCCCGGAGCGTGAGACGTGGAGAAATAGTTACAAAAAGCATCGCGGAAACACGAGTAACTGCATTCTGATGCCAAAAGATGATCTGATGGAGGATAACACCACCACAGAGTCACTGATCACCACGGAGCTGATGTTAATCTGGGTTTACACACGGAGTAGAAATAGAAAGTCTGTGTTTTTTTGTTTTTCTTACATATAAAAGTTAATTCAAGGCACAAAACACAGACTTTTCAGATATCACTCGTTCTGTTTGAGTTGTTTACTTTGGACGTCATGACTTTTATTTATGCTTTGATGCAGCGTTTTGCCAGATCTCAGCACATGAACCATTTCGAGTCGCCATCTTACACGCACGCGCGCACACACACACACACACACACACACACACACACACACACACACACACAGTTGACCTACCACACCTGTTGCAAATATGAAATATTAGAAAGAAAATACGGTAAATAGTAAGTATGGTAAATATTTGCACCAATAGTATATCAGTCTACATATTAAAAAAAAGTACATACAGATGATGATGGTATATAAATTATATCATACCAGCAAAAAAAAAAGTACCTCCCATAATAACTCACTAATACACAGAACCGATGTTGCAAATACATAAAGAAATGCATTAAGCATCAACACAAATATGTCTATAAATATGTGCAAATAATTCTGTTTCACTTCTGCTTGATATTTTCATCCAGCACCCATCGTGTGACACATTCGAACCGGGTATAAACTCACATTCTGCCTGCTGGAAGATGCAGTTACACCTTTTGAACACGCGCGGATTGGGGGGCGCTGTTCACTAGGACTAAACCGAGCAGCTGCTGGAGAATCTTCCTCTTCTGTCTACCAGAGCACCAACACGGGGCTTAGGAAGCTACAATAGAGTGAAACAACTGCGATCACTGGAATACATCTGAGATTAAGACTCAAATATGAAACGATGTGTTTGTTTTGAATTGAAGAATAACGAGGAGACGATTGAGAGAAGTGCAGGAATCATTGATCCGCGTGTCTGTCTGATGAACTAATGCTCACTATCGGCCGCACATTGTCCTGCTCGGTTATTCGGCTCCTCGGCTTTGGGACTGTTCGGATTCAGGAGACACGAAGTGAAACCTACAGCAGCGAGGTTCCTTTCTGGGCGTTTTTCTTGGTTTGAAAAGTTGCTTAATCAAGTCAGGATTTGGTGACATTATTAATAAAAAATATGTCTGTGCTGTTTCTTTCTTGAAACACTGCGCTCTTCCACGTCACATTCACCAGATAAACCCAACGCAGTCTGATGAAACAAAGCCGAAGCCAATGTTTAAAGTGCCGATTGTTACTTAAAGTAGGAGCGTGGCACAGAGTATCATCGTTATTCGGCCCAAAACGCGCCAAACAACTGCAGATTTGCAAGAATATCAAGAACAAATAACTTCAAATGATAGAAAATAAAGCAATTAAAAGAGAAAGAGAAACATCTCTATTTGGTCTTGAAACTCTTGATAAAATAGCAGCTTCACACACCGATTTAAATGAACCATTTAATGAGCGCACTGGGCACATCAGTGCGTAAAAACGCAAAACCGTGCGCGCACTCCATCAGCGCCCCAAAAAAGAGCCGCACGAGAAGCGTCGCTCGTACCTTCTTGCTGTCTCCCGTCAGAGAGTCGGACCTGTTCTGTCCCATGGTCCCCTGCTGTGGTGACATGGTTTCCATTTAAGACCGTATAGATCCACGGGGCCGAGCGCGCGGACGGTTTATTCCCATGATACGAGCGTGTATAAGTCCAAAGTTCTATCCGGCGGCGAGAAGGGCACGAGCCCGAGGAGAAGCCATGATGGAGAGGAGGAAGAGGAGGAAGAGGAGGTGAAACCCGTGCGCGCTCCTCTCTCTCTGTGTGTCTCCACTGTGTCTGAACGCCGCGGCTCCGCTCCGCCTCGGTTTACTCTAATGTTGGAATTTAGCGGGCGATGAAACACACACACTTCCGGTCTTACTTTTCAAAATAAAATCGCGTTTATTATATCGGACGGCTTATAAAGGAAATGTTGTTAGCAGGGCTTGTTTAAACTACAAAGAATGAACTTCCGGTGTTACATACAGTATAGTTATCTTTACATGTCAGCAATATACCTTACATAATCATATTGTCCATTTATATTCAGTCAGTGTTTGTATTTTTTAACAACTTGACTTGTATATAATTTTATTTCTTAATTTATTGTTCGTCATTGGTGCTTTTTAAGAACTGAGATATAAGTCGGCTGAAAGAAAACCAAGTCCAGGCAGATGCAGGAAAGTGGAGTTTAAAAATAATCCAGTTTTTGAATTATTCCTTTGCATTTGAGTTTTTATGCAAACACAACTAGAATTGGTGATTTAATTTTTGTGTGGTCTTTCATCCGGTTCGTGTGAGTGACCTCACTCTCTTTTATTAATCTTATTAAGATTACTAATATAATCTATATTTATCTCTACCACAGTTGTCATTCTACATGTTGTTTTACAACAAAAAGGGGATTAATTCATAATTTATTCTGTGTGTGTGTTTTTATATGTTCTGTACAAGACGGATGCGCCGGTTCATTTTTTTAGTCGGTTGATTATGTCTGAGGTAAACATGATTACATGTGAAATTTGCTGAGCTATCTTCATGATCATCTGTTTGTCTTTTTTAATCAGTTTATTAGATGTTGCATGATTTGTACACTCTGCTCCTTTGTTTGCCTCTTTTATTTTGAAGGCAGAGCTGACTCCTGGTCGCATCCTGTCCTAATCCGCAGGTCTTGACGCAGCTCGTGTACCTGAAAGCCTGCTTTGGTTTTCCTCTCGAGCTGTGTACCTGTGTAAGTGTAAGTACGTGTGTTTTTATTTGAAGGGCCCGTCGTGTGTTTTTCCTGTCTCCTCACTCAGTCAGGGCCATAAAGAAGCTGACTGTTCGTGTACGACAGGATGGCGGTTTGCAGAGGGTCCAGGTGTAAGAATGTACTCCATGGCCAAGAACAACATGGCTGATGAGGAGGAATGTCCACACTATTTTTTTTTCTGCATAGGCATGACGCATGACGCATGACCCATGGGCCATATAGCTGCAGCTACAGTATATTTTACTGTAGGAGCCCAGTGGGTTGGGAGTGTTTACTTTTAAAGGCCTGAGGAGAACACGCCTCCATCACAGTAAAACTCATTTGTTGACCTTGCAAACAGAGTTCCAGCATTTTATGATTAAATCTCAGAGTCCATTGGTTTCACAGTTAGGATTTAAATGTAATAGATTACATTAATTATTAAAAGCAGCAGCCCAGTCGCCAGAAAAAAAAAAAAGGTTTCTGCAAATTTCGGACACGTTTAATGTCTACGTTTTTGCATTTGGTCAGAGCACTTGACGTATTACGTCGAGGAACCGTTATTGAAAGTTACGTGGTTTGATAACAAGAATAACAAGTGAGAAAGTCCGACAAGGGCTTGCGGGTCAAACAAACGCAGGACTTTCACCCAGGAGGCCGCTGTCTGTGTCCCATGTGAAACCAAAAGTTGACGCCAACTTTACGCAACTTTAAAAAAGTACGCTGAAGCCGCTTGTTCACGCTAGTAAGGATTGTTACAGTTGTTATGTTATTATTCTAACACAAACTATGATCTTTTTTTTTCAATCATAACCAAGTAGTTTTGTTGCCCAATCGTTTTCACGTGGCATCGTTTGTGTTTCTGCAAAACAAAGACACGGTGAACGGCAACGGTTTTGCATTCGGTCAGAGCAAGTGAAGTGAGTGTAGGGAGCGACAGCAATTGAAAGTTACGTGGTTTAATAACGAGTATAAAAAGCAAGAAAGTCCACTGTGGCCAGGTGGGAGGGTAAAAACAAACACAGGACTTTCACCCAGGAGATCGCTGTTCGTGTCCTGCATGAAACACCAAAAGTCAACTTTGACTTAGCGCTTACAGCTTTACATGAGAAAGTCTGCTTCGGGTTATTTACATACACTAGTTATGATGTTACGATTGTCGTTACGTTGTTACGTTGTTGCGTCGTGGCGTTACGTCGTGGCGTTACGTCGTGGCGTTACGATGTTACTTTCTCATTTAAACACAAACCATGATGGTTTTCTAACCTTAACAAAGTAGTTTTGTTGGCTAACCAATTGTTTACCACGTGGCATTGTGCGTTGATATGAAGCTGATATGACACTTATTTTTGGTTAAAAAACCTCGACATTCAACACATTTTTTGTAGTTTAAAAAAAAAAGAAAGAAGCGAAACCTTTCTTTTGCAGAGCCACGATGTAGCTGGTTGTCTGTCAAAATGCACCAACTCTTTAAAACGTGTCTACCTGACAGGATTATTTCCCACAGCGGCCCATCAAGGGCCATTATCTCCTCTGCAGCACAAACCCAAAGGTATGCCACGATTGTTCCGTCTTATCTGTCCTCCTGAGAAGTGGCCTGCGCAGCATGATAAGAGCATTGATAGCGCTCGGCCATCTCCTTTGATCAGGTCACAGGGAATACTTCTGTCTGGAGGACAGCTTCCATTCTTGATGCACATTCTTTCTCTCTGCGACTAAAATCCTCCTGTCATCAAAGTCACATTTGTTCTTGAACTTCAGTTGCACGAACCTACAGGTTTAGGGGTTAAATGACTGCTTTTGTTTTCATGCTCCTTGTCAAGAGGAGTCCCTTCGTCTGGAGGGACCCAAAGCAGAAAGAAAGAGAGACCAAATTGAGGGTGTGTCAAAAAATGCGGTTGGAAAACGCCGCTGGTTGACCACGACTGCCACTGCGCTTTGTTCCACTCTGGAAGACGCCGGGTTGCGACAAAACAAAGCACTCTCTTTCTTTTCTGTCGGTATCCATGGCAAAAAAAAAAATCAACACATCTCTCCACGATAAGTTTATTCAGCCCAAAAAAAACCCAAAGTGGGTCACACACATCGCTGTCAGACGATGAACCGAGGGGCTTCAGCTTAGAGAGGAATGGGAGGCCCAATCTGCACTATAGATCACCCCCCCCCGACCCCCCTCACCCCACCACCCCTTCAAATGGAAAGACAGAGAATGAATACGTGTCCACGTGAATACCATCTGACATTTCCTTTTAAGTGTGTCTGAAAGGGAATGTCTCGGTCACGCCTGGAGAGCCATGGCTATCGAAAACCTGAAGCCGGGGAGAGAATCGACCTTGAAGGCCGACAGTCGATTCCAGAGAGAGAGAGAGAAAGAGAGAGAGAGAGTCCAGAGATCTGGGCTGTCGTCTTGTCTGCACAGGGTTGCACTTTGCACTGTAAACACATGCACGAATGCACCTTCACACACAGACACACACACACACACACACACACACACACACACACACACACACACACACGCTACACATCACTGTATATCTATTTAAAGAGCACTCCAGCCTTCCTTCCCTCCCTCCATCCCTCCGTTGAAAACAAACACACATGTGCAGGGCGTCCGACGCTGCAGAGCCGGCCGGCCGTGTGAGGGATGACGGAGGAGCTGCAGGCAGACGGGGAGTCGCTGTGACCCAAAACAGCCTCCACCACCGCCGCTGCCGCTGCCGCCTTCGCCGCTGCCGCCGCTGCTACTTTAAGAAGCCAGACTTCCACGTTGTCTGCCAAAAATAAAGAGCCACTGTTTCCCTGTTTGAGGCATGGCTCTACATATTCTGGAAAAGATGACAAGTGGGTGTGAAATATGTTTTTCTCACCATACTGACACGTTACGAGTGTAGTTCCTAGTCACACACATCTCTGTGTGTTTTTGAAACGCAATATAGAAGTAGTAGTAACTTTGGAGCTACGAGGAGCGACGTCCTCTCCCCTCCATCACCAGCGTTACGCTCAGACATGATCCACAGCTTTCCCTCCACGGAACGCAGGCAGCAAACAAGACCCCCAAAATGTCAAAGTATGAATAAGAATCAACGTATATACATGCATATGTCACAAAATATATATTTTGTGTGTGTTAACCTACAAAAGTGCAGCAATAAGTGTCCATTTCAAGAGTCTTTTCAAAATAAATCATCTTTACAGGAAATTAGGTCTCGGCAAATAAATGACTTAGTTAGGTTTAGGTTTTCTTCTGTCTTTACTTCCTCGTTCGTGATTACGTAGATGAAATACGGAATCATTTTGTGGAATACCTACGGATTAAGTCGCAATATTTTTCGTAGGTATTGTTATGAATGCTGCGTGTGAACACACTATAAGACATGCAGAGCACTTTGAGCTGCTCACATTTAGAGTGTAATGCTGCATTAATGAGGAGCCCTTGGACTTCTCTCGTGTCCCCTGTGTTAGTCTCCACCTGAGTCCAGCACCCTCCTGTTTACTCCTTAGGGGTTTACGGATCCAGCCTCTAAACCCTCACAGACAAACATCAGGGGGCATTTAAACAGAATGAGAAGGCGGAAATCTTTCGCGTCACTCTCCTCCACAGCCAGCGAGGCTCCGTGTCCACCAGTTTGTCCAAACATTGTGGCCGCGGCGGATCAGGCCGTGGAGACATGTGGAGGGAGACAAAAGCCTGGGTGAAGCAGACGGAGACAAAAGCCTGGGTGAAGCAGACGGAGACAAAAGCCTGCGGTGAGAGGGAGTGACTCAGGTGGAGGAGGACATATAAACAACATTGTGTTGGAGATGGAAATTGTGGGTTAGCTGGCCACCGGTCTGGGCTCCGGTGGTACGACGTCTTCAGAACCCAACAGACGAGTTGTCATCACTTTGAACCAGACGATGTCCAGAAAGTTTGAAATGTCAAAACCTTCTGTTTGCTGTCTTTCTTTTAAGTCAAACTGGGAAAGTTTCAGTCTTTTAGATCTTCGCTTAATTACAACGAGGCTCGGTGTTGTGGCCTAAAAGCAGGTAGTTTAGCAGTTTGTGTGATCCGTCATCCTGTCAGGTCAGAAGGTGTAACCAAAGTTATTTTACATTTTCTGTAATTAACTGAGGTGTTTCTTGAAAAACAAGCTAAATGTGTAAACTGTCAAGTAAATTTCTGCTACTTTGCGTCACCAGAATTATTTGGGATTAAGCATAATTGGATTGCTTTTACTGACAAAGTAGTGGTAGTAAGGGAGCGGGGGGGTGGGGGGGGCGTGGAAGGAAGGGACTGTAAAATACAGGACTTCGAGGTCGGAGTGTACTCACGTTGACCTTTGAACCCTTCAGTCTTCAGACTTTCTTCTGGGATAAAATGAGAAAAACTTAAGGAAGAAATAGTTTATGAGAGTGTGAATAAATGTCCTCAACTGTAATGACTTGTTTGAATTCACTTTAAAGAGCCAATTAACACAAATAAACAAAAAAGGAAACCTGTAGTGGTATCAGATTGTATAAAACATGGACGTAGTCTCCGTGACGTCAGCCGTACGTTTCTGAAGAGTCGTTGTGAAGCTCAAAGGAGGCGGCCGTCGCCATCTTGGCAGTGACGACACGCTCTAACTCTAACACTGTCACTCAAAGCGACCACACCCTCAATCGTGCCAAAGTTAATAATTTAAACGGGTGAGTTGTATAAGATTTCACACCTCCTACAGTATTAGATATAGTGACCGAAACCCTTTTTGGTACGAGGCTGTAAACATGTTTATTTCTGCTCTTAAGGTCGGCATTTCAACATGGAGGTCTATGGAGATTGACTCGCGTTTGGAGCCTCGTGTGGCCATTTGAGGAACTGCAGAAATAGTTAGCAGTGAGCACAACTATTGAAATTCTATTCACCTCTTTTGTATTTGGGGGGGGAGGGGACATCCCAGAGACATATCTCAAATTCTTCGCAGATAAAAATCTAAACTATGTCCATGGCTAGAGGGAAGAGGTAAAAGGAAAAGTAGGTCATTTGGTGTGACCCTTAAGTTGCCACTTGTCCATCAGTTTCTGATACCTCTGTGATGTCCTGAAGCCTGAGACAGACAGATCGCTCAGTGAGTCAGACAGAAAGATACCGAGACAGAAATCAGAGAAACAGACGGTCTGAGCCCTGCTGCTGGCCGGTTACATCTGCTCTCTTGTTATCCACACACACACACACACACACACACACACACACACACACGCAGACCCCTCCTCCACCTTCCAGACCTTCTAACCCTGCTAATCTGATTAGCACAGTCTCCCTACGGACTGAGGGATGCTATTGACACACGGCAACGAGCCTGTGTGCGCTTCATCATGGTTGTTGTTGTTGTTGTTATTGTTGTTGTTGTTGTTGTTGTTGTTGTTGTGACTGTATTGAACTGACTGGATGTCCCTGTGTCACACATGCAGCAGTATGTGTGTGGTTTACTTTAGCGGTGTACATTACATTCTTGCAAAAACATACAAAACACACAAATCTAGATCTTTTAAATGTTCATACATATTTGTTTACGTTATTTGTTCTATTTTTTATTATTATCATAATGTATTATTTATTTAATGTATAAATCACTTTTCTGCCTGAGTTGTCAAAACGTGTGTGTTCTTGAGAATATGTGTGTGTGTGTGTGTGTGTGTGTGTGTGTGTGTGTGTGTGTGTGTGTGTGTGTGTGTGTGTGTGTGTGTGAGGATGCAGCGGGACAGGTGAAGGTATTTCCTCAGGGCCCGACAGGACCGTTTGGTTTCAGTGGAGGGGTCGTGCCGGTGTCAACACCAGAACAGGGTCGAACAGGGTTTCCATGTGAGAGCAGCAGGGGTCCTGTGTGAGCATCAGACAGTGAATGAGCCATTACTGGGATTTTTTGTGGGGGATGGGAGGAATACAGTGTTTGTGAAATTAGAGCGATGTTTAATATCTGTATAAAATGGAGCAGACATTCCCATACATGTTGATTTAAGAGAGAGGAAGTGATGTCATGTGTCCTTGCCCCACCACGTTTGTGTTCTCGTCTCAACGCCTCGAGGGTGTGTAAGTAAAGCAAGCTGTTCTAGATATGCAAATGAGCCAGATGCACATCTTACCTGACACTTCCTGTGATGTTGCACCCCACCGACATGAACTGGTGCCTCCGGCAGGTTCAGTGTGAGTCAAATGGAAAGAATTGACCCGAAATGGAAAATGTACGTTCCCATCGGATGATGCTGCAGTGCTCGATTTATGTGGGTTATAAAGTGAAGTTGTAAGTGAGTCTGTACAGCAATCAGCTCTGGCTTTTTACATGATGACACTCTTTCCCGAACGTTAATCACGGATAGTGTAAATCTTTGTGCTGCATGTTTTTTTCAAGGAATCAAGGTTTTTGCAAAATTGCAAAATTCAACATTTTCTCGTACGACGGTTTGTAGGATTTCTGACAAAAAGTTATTCCTCATTTCTTCATGTGTTCTCCGACAAAAGTCCAGCAACACGTGTCGGTTTCAGCTCGCTACTTGCAAACAGTCTTTTCAAAATAAACTGAGGAAAAGATTCGGGCTAAAACTTGCGATGGAAGTAGCGTCACTTTAGTAAGACAAATAAACAAACAGCGGCTCATCCATCCCGACCTCCTCCATACTTCTCTTCATACTTCCTGGTTCACAATTCAGTGAATTACATATGAATTGATCTTCTGGGATATAAAGAAGTTTCAAGTTACTTTTTGTAGGTGAAACTACAAACAGTGTATGAACATCGTGCTTCATCACCGCGTCCCGCAGTCACTCAGCTGAAGCAGATATTGAAACTAGAGGTTTACTCTCCTGCAGGGCTGACCCTCGTGACCCCATCAGCTTAACAATGACATTTCCAGACAGAGGTCATCTTCTAATTATCTTTTTCCCAACCAGTAATCAGTCACGTTTGACCTGAATGTTTGCATGCTGCGGTGCAGCTACCTTCTGTACTGTTTCAGCCATTATAAAGCAAAATGGTTTTGATGAGTAGTTGTTTGCGACGTAGCATCTTTAGCCAGCGAGACGCCGAGTCCAACGGTTGGCTTGTACGGGTCTGACGGTTTGACCTTCGTGCAGCGGATCAGTCGGCGAGTTAGAGGCGGCGTGCAGGAGCTCGTCTGTGCATTTTTGTAGTTTGCCTTTCGTTTCCTTAAAAACCTCTGAATGATGACGGCTTGTCAGTGAAACACAGGGCAAAATTGTTTTGTGGGGGCGGGGAGAGGGGCAGCTCTGCTTAAACGTAAACACCAAAAAGCTATTTGAAGCCCTTTGGGCTCTGGACACTGGACACAGAAATAATGGTCATGAATATTATTATTATTATTTGTCTTTGATTTGTGCATCACCTGGTGATGTGTCACAACTCTAATCTGAGGTTTGTTTACACTGTTGACAGTTGCTGTTTGTACAAATTTGATAAATACTTTAATAATTCATCAACATTCATCCAGTCAGTCAAAGTGCCCCCTGCTAACACTTAGCCCAGACAATAAAGTCTCTAACCAGACAAAACTATGTGATTTATTCTCATATCCGGTCCATCGGCTGAGCCCTCTGACCTCGTCAGACCTGCAGCTGCGACACGTCTGACAGCTTGACAGGGTGGAGCAAAGAAAGAGGCTGGTGAGAAGACATCACTTCCTGCAGGTTCATCTTGATCCTCTTTAGTCCAGTTCAAGCGGCAACCTCCGATGCTTCATGTTAAAGCTGCATTCTCTCTCCTGACCACCAGGGGGCGACTCCTCTGGTTGTATAGAAGTCAAAGCTTCATGTTAAAGCTGCATTCTCTCTCCTGACCACCAGGGGGCGACTCCTCTGGTTGTATAGAAGTCAAAGCTTCATGTGTTAAAGCTGCATTCTCTCTCCTGACCACCAGGGGGCGACTCCTCTGGTTGTATAGAAGTCAAAGCTTCATGTGTTAAAGCTGCATTCTCTCTCCTGACCACCAGGGGGCGACTCCTCTGGTTGTATAGAAGTCAAAGCTTCATGTGTTAAAGCTGCATTCTCTCTCCTGACCACCAGGGGGCGACTCCTCTGGTTGTATAGAAGTCAAAGCTTCATGTGTTAAAGCTGCATTCTCTCTCCTGACTCTATAGAAAATGACTCTACTTCTCTCTTGATTTATTCCCTCAGTAAACATTGTAAACATGAGTTTATGTCTCAATCTCTAGTTTCAAGTCTTCTTCAATACAGCATGATGTTCATTTAGTAAATTATGGTCCATTTAGAGTCAAAAAACAACACGGCGACGACCGTAATCTAAGATGGTGACAGCAAAATCACTGTATTTAAATGCATGAATGGCATGAACTTCCTGATGATCTCAAATCCACCCAAACATTAGCTACTTCAAAATCTAAATTGCATATTCGGGGCAACTTATTACTGCACTAAAACTTTATTTAAAAAAAAAAAGGAAATGTGTCTACTTTAATGAATCTTATGTTCCTCTTTATGAACTTTTAAAATATCCTTTCATTGTTCTATCTTCGTTGTATAGTTTCTCAGAGAGTCGTCATTCAATACTGTGTGTGAAAACACAGCAGGGAGAGAGGAAGAGAGAGAGTCTCTGCAGAGAGAGAAAAGCTAATGAGGAGCGTTCAGACCACAGGATAAGTGTGTTTATGTACACTTCAGTCTGCAGGCTCACCGTGTGTGTGTGTGTGTGTGTGTGTGTGTGTGTGTGTGTGTGTGGGTGTGTGTGTGAGCACGTCAGTCGGCGGCAACATTCACGGCGTCGACGCAGCAGAGCCCTGTCACTATCCACCGTCTCCTATCAGCGACGCCGGAGGTCAAAGGTCGAGCGGCCCGAGCCTGCATTCCAGCAGAGGTCAGTATCATTAGTGGACGGCCAACCAACAGTCAACCATGAAGAATAAATTCAGAGTTATATTTTACGGTTATTGGTTTCGCTTTCTCCCATGCGGGACTCTGAAAGAAAACAGCAGAACAAGCTTCCTCACGAGCAGACAACAAATCCAGAGGTCAAAGGTCATTAGCCAACAGTAGGAGACTGAGCATGGACGTGAAGCAGGGCTCACCTGAGTGCTGAGATTCACGGTGTAACAGACCTTCGGTGGTGGAGGAAGTATTGCTGTCGTTTGCTTAATCAAAATCAAGTTCCCCTCCAGATATGTTTTAAAGTATGTAAAAAAAAACTGCATCGTTGCCACAAACAATATATTGTTTAACATGTTTTTTTTTTGGTAATGATAAGGAAGAACCTCCGGTTCAGTGAGGCCAAAGCTTCATGTCTTAAAACTTGCATTCTCTCTACTGTCCACCAGGGGGCGACTCATCTGGTTGTATAGAAGTCAATGAGAAAATGACTGTACTTTGAAAACGTTCATGGTGTTCATCCTAACTCTCTCTCTCTGACATGTTGGCTCTGCACTGGAGGTTTCAGGGTTTAACACAACGATTGGCTTTGGAATTTGTGACCCGCAATACATTTGATTCTCAGATCTCCCCCTTCAGTGGAGGAATGTGACAAACGTCTCGAGTGAGAAACTTTACACAGATACAAGTCCGTCCAGTCAAGGTCAGACGCTGGAGGGGACATGAAGAGAAGAAACACACATTTTTCAGTGGAGGGGATCTTTAAATAAAAGTACAAAAGCGTTAGCAGCAAAACGCAACTAAAGCATATTCATAATGTAAAACTGCCCCCTTTAAACTGTGGTATTTATCATAGAGGCCTATTAATGTTATATATTATGGGATTATTACTCATTCATTAATGTATAAGCACAAGAACTTTATGTCCGGTTGGGTTAAGTCATGAATATAGTGCAATAAAAAGTATGATATTTTTCTTTCAAAGAGTTAAAGTAAAATCATAACTTAAAAATACTTGAGTACATCAAAAATGTACTTGTACAATACCTGTACATTCTTTTCATGATGAAAAACAGTTCGTGCATTGACATTGAATGGTGATGGAGGCTGTAACTACGGGACAGAGAGAGAAAAGCTGATCCGAGGTCGAGGGAGCGGCTCGCTTACGGGATCCTGTTCCACTGTGGCTTCACCAACAGGGAACAGCAGGGGAGGCACGGTCTGGGTTTTATTAGAAGGCCAGGGTGTGTGTGTGTGTGTGTGTGTGTGTGTGTGTGTGTGTGTGTGTGTGTGTGTGTGTGTGTGTGTGTCTTAATGAGACGAGGAGGCACGTCTTGGCTGTACAGCGCCAGAAATAAACCAGGAGATCTGGACCAGAATTGCAATGTTGAACTTTTTTATTTTTTCCATTTCCTAGCCACAATTAACCCGCCTTCATTTAAGAACACACCCACACACACACACACACGCACACACACACACACACACACACACACACACACACACACACACACACACACACACACACACCCACACGAACATGAACCGTGAACACTTGGCTACACACACCCAGTAATCACATGCTAACTTATACACGCTCACAAAAATGTGTTGGTCGCACACAGAAACACAGCCAGCTCGCATCCTCTCTGCTTCCAGGAAACGCCTGTTGCTATTTTTAAACGCACTGTAGAACCGCGGTGGAGCCGCGAGTGCTGTGAATCGGTTTTTTTTTGAGTTTTTTCCTGCACATTCAGTCATGCGTCCTGTCAAAACACAACGGCAGAGAAACGTGCAGCCGAGAGCCAACTTTAGATATCAGAAGCACAACCATCCTGATGTGTGCATGTTTTAATGTCTGGTGGGGGTTTTGTATCATACGGCATCCTCCTCATCACTGTAGTACACTCACTCTGAGGAAAGGTTAGTTATAAGCTAAAGGCTTAGGAAATTAGATCCTGGTATTTAAAGGGAATTATTTTGCTGAAATCTGTCCTTTCTACTGGGAGCGATCGCTGTGGTAAACTGGGATTTTTAGCATGTGTGCATCTGTGTGTTCGCAAGATGACTGAATGTACTGAAACAAAACTGCATTCTCAACTGCATACTGAGAGTCGATGACAAAGTATAACTCTGAAATACAGTTATCAGTATTCTAAAACGGGATTTACATGTAGGCCTGCAGCTGTTTCTTTAAAATACCTTTCAAAAGACACCTATGTGGCAACATTTGGTTAAACAAATTTAAACAAAACAGGAAATGAGCAGAAGGCTTAATTGTACATGCAAAAATAAAGCAGGAACATTCAACAGGTGGAGCATCAAGTACAGAGCAGAGCCCTAATCTTTCAACATATTATACCATTTTATACGGTTCCATTCAATACAATACGTTATGAGACCGATACGATACATTGCGATGCCAGACGATACGATACAATACAATAGACGCGTCACGCACAATTTTTTGCCCGAGATATATAGATAAATATATAGATAAATATTCAACTCTTGTGAATACGCATATGAGGTCATTTCGCCATTTTGCATTTACTCGCATCCATTTGCGTCTTTGCAATGACTTTGTATGTAATCTACTCGTGCAAATAAATGCGCGTCACGTTTGGTGTGAACACAGTTTGTTTGTTGGCTACATCTTGTACTACTGTTTCATTTTGTTTGTTAATTTAATTTAATATTATTATTCTACTCTATTTGTTGTACATATTGTGCATTTTTCTTATTTTCTTCTTCTTCTTCTTCTTCTATTCTATTTTTGTATATATTGTTCTTTTCTTACCTGTATGTAAAAATGCTGCTGTACCGAAAGAATTACCCCTTGCGGGATTAATAAAGTATTCATCTATCTATCTAGCTATAAGAAGCAGCATTTTTAAATCTCCCGACAAGGTGACAAAATCAGTTGGTAAGCCTTTACTGACTGATTCCAAGTTTAACAGTAACATCATCTGGCAGTCCTCAGGATGAGACCTTGTTATTTTTATTCAAAGCAAAAGTCCAAATTAAATACATAATTTTTATTTTATTTAATGAAATGAATCAGTTAATCCCTTTTGTATGGACAGTACTTGTGGATCACCTGCTTTGGGTTTCCAAATCCAGATAGTGCTTCCACACAAAGTCATAACAACTAGAAATAGCATGCAATTGATTTGCTCGTGTGCGTTTTGTCTTTCTTTGAGGAGGACAGCGAGAGGGACCGTTTGTGTGTGATTCTTTGAAGACGGTCATACGGAGGAGACTAATGGACATTCAAGGCCATTTCTTGGCAGCGCGCCATGAAGGGGCAAAGGGACACGCACACTTACACACTAACACACACACTCAGAGGCTAATGTAAGCATTCTCATAAGTCATTAGAGTCTGTGTTGCCATAGCAGACCTCCAGCTACTGTGGAGGAGAAACAGTGGCATCGTGTAATGATGGTATGGACTTAAAATAGCTCTGATGAAATGAGCGGCTTGTCATTTTCTTAAACCTCACTTTTATCTAATTCCTCCAAAACTGGATACAAGCAACAATGTGTGATTTGCAAACATGTGATGCATTTGTGATTTATTCAACATTGGAATATTTTGCAAAAAAGCAGGGACATAAAGTGACACAGCAGAATAGATGTTGGTGTTGAGATTGAGATGATGATAACAATGAAGCAATAACGAATACAGAAACAGTTCTCACGAATGTGTTTTCTTTCTTCAACCATATTTAATTGTTATAATTTCCATACGACGTAGCTTGTTTTTAGAAAAGGCAGCTTTGACAGAACTGAAAGAGGAAGACAGCTGGCTTATCTTGGAGAAGAAACAGGGTTTGGGAGACTTGATTGATTGGTTTTAAAACGGTCTAGAGTCTGGTTTCATCTATATTTTCCCTTTTTGCTGCAACATTTTGCACCAACAAGCTACCAGTGTTGTCGAAAGCCTTTCTGTCAGCAGAACAATTAACCACAAGATTTATCTACAGGCTCTAGCCGTCAGCAACAACTCATATCAGCAGACAGAGTTCTGTGTCGCTTGAGAATGATTGCAACGGTGACATTTTGATGCCAACCGAGGCGATGAAGCAGTTATCTGTCTGAGAGCGACTGCTGGAGAAGATTCCACAGGCACGATAGAGATTGGTGGTTGCCATTTTGGTTTTCTCAAACCAGTATGAGACAGGAAGCTGTAAGGGTTGTCAGAAATCATGCAATGTTTATCTTCTCGCACAAATGCTGATGTTTTAAGCTCTTGAGCAAATGTATATTCATGTTGAGCTGCTTGTAGAGTTTTGTCCTATAATGAAAGAACAAACAATAGGAGAACGCAAAGCTAATAGAGCATTTTACAGCCGACGTCATGTTTACGTCACGGTGTTAGCTGGAGGCAAAGCTAATCACCTCAGAGAACTGGAGCCAAGTTACACATCAAAATGTAATCTTGTTGTGTTGTTCGAGGCCAGAATCAATATCACATACATTCGATATGATGAAATGTGATTCTAGGCTCCAGCGAGTTACAACATTGGCGAAGCATGTCAGAAGTGGAGAGAGAATGTTGCTAATAGTTTAATAGTTTCGCTAGTTTGCTAAGTATGCTATGCGTCCACGCAACATTGGTTTATGGAAAAGCATCCGAATAAAGTTGTCACGTATCTGTCAACAGCAAAGTGCTTTCCTACACTGTGACAAGAGTGTGTGGATGAAGCTGGCTATTTAGCTAGCTCCCATGCTATTTTCACCATTCTTTCATGCTACATGTGTTACAGAAATGAGACCAATAGCTGGATAGTGGGTCTACCAGACTCACTTCTCACCGCTATGAGACTACTTTTCCAGGAGAAGAGCAGGCGGCTTACTAACCAGCCTTGGAGACGGACAAGCTAACCTTCTACCTAGCCAGCCATCCGCTCTTGAGCTCCCGTTAGCCAGTGGCATAGGGGTTAGCTAATATGGTCATGTTGTTTAATGTTAACTTTCTCAAGTAACACTTTAAAGTAAAGTGACTGTACATATTGAGAGAAACTCGTATTTGCTTCAGTCATTATAAAAAAAACAAGCCCCAACTTGCAAGCCAGCATTAATTAACGTGTTCAAATAATTCTTCCGCCTCCACCTTCGCTCCTCCAATAAACATGCAGCATCATGTTTGCAATGCAGAAAAATGGGGCTATTAGCAGCAACAATCCAACAAAACAGCTAGTGAGAGAGGTAATAAATCACCTGTCTAAATATTGGAACACTATAACTCTCAAATTAGCTTTTTTGGCTGGAAAGGGAGATCTGAAAGCCAGAAATGTTAAGCATAATGGCCAAGTAATCATTACAAAACAAGTATAGTGGGCATAAAAAACTGATTGACATAACGGGTCTCCTGAACATTACACATAAATTGCATATTGCCACTATAACACAGTTTTTGCAGCTCAGAGTTTGGTCAACTTTGTAAAAACTGTCCAGTTTGTAATGTTTACAAGACAAACATCAAAGTCTGTGAACTCAGTGTACAGTGTAGCAACAGGGAAATGTTTCCAAAACCTTTCTGCTGTGTTGTCTGAGTGTTTGACCTAAAACCTTCTGTGATATAAAAAAAAACATCTCTCTTGCCACATTTTCCTGTGCACAATAAAATATATTACCATCCACCCTTGCCCTTCTTTTTCCACCCTTTTTTTTTTCTCTGTTGTAATCCTGAGATTTCTAACGCCAGATCACGTAAAGGCTTGCTGATGCATCTCTCTCTCCAATGTGAGAGAGATCTTTCTTGTCTCCCTCCTGTACATCGCTTCCATCTCTGCGTCTGTGTGGAACTCTTTCCTACTTCCCATCGAGAGAATTCACAGAAACGTTGGTGCATTTTATTTATTTTTTCACCTCCACTGCACACATCATATGCACTCACGAAAATAGACCCCTGCATGTTTTTGGACTCGGTCGCCCTCGAAAAACTCATAAAAATAACCCAACCCAATGACCAAATCACTTCATGGATGGTTTAGGAGTGCACACCACTTCTCCACACACACACATACATGCAACCAATTACTCACACACTACAACAACAGAGCAAAAGCCCAATCTATACCTCCATCTCCTCTAACGGTCTGGAAACAATCTGAACGAGCTCATCAGCTGCAGAGCTCCCAGGGTCTCTCTCTCTCTCTCGCTCTCTCTGTCTCTCTCTCTCCCTCTCTCTCCCTCTTGCTGTCTGTCTCTCTCTCTCTTTCTGAAGATCAACTGCTGATATGATAACAGTTGTGTTTGGTGGTGTTGCTATAGAAACACAGTGTTGTTTGACCACATGCATTGTCTTTAGCATAACTGACAATTTTACAATTGTTTGAATCTGGAAAGCTCCAGGCAGATACTCACTTGGTGGATTATTGAAGGGGTCTTCTGGGCACAGGCCCAGGGGCCCAAAGTGTCAGGGGCCTCTCTGACCTTCACCTATAACATGTCACTCAGGGAGACCAAAAACGACCACAAAGAAACACAAAACGACGACAATAAGATGCAAATATAAATAAATAAAAAACTAAAAAGTGACTCAAAATGACGACAAAGACACACAAAGCAACTACAAAGAGATTCAATATGACTACAAAGAGACACAATTCAGCTACAAAGACACACAAAGCAACTACAAAGAGACTCAATATGACTACAAAGAGACACAATTCAGCTACAAAGACACTCAAATGACTACAAAGAGACACAAATAAACTACAAAGCTTTGTAGGACAAGATGTTTAAGAAATGTATTCATTAAACATGTCAGTTAGCATCTGAAATAGACATATTGACCTACAGATGCAGAAACGTTGCCAACACACATATATAGATTACTGGTTGCTATGTATGTAACTAGGGAGTTAACGTCCGTCTGCGTCGAGCTTTATCCTTTTTGTCATTTTTTTTATCGTTTGAGGAAACTTTTCTTGTATTTGCAGCACGTGCTTCACATTTGATAGTGTAACATTATGTTAGCTGACACACGTCTGTTGTCAACTAGTGATCTTGTGGCAGGAGGTCAGTTGTCCGTCAATGTTGCCGTGGCTGTCCTCAGTCGATTCATAGGTGCAGCAGCAGAGGGAGCTACCTTTCTCACTGTGGTTGTAAAAGTTATCGGAGAGGCGGCCAAGGCCTGCCAGATGCCATCTCGTCAAAAACTTCATCCCCTTTTCCTCCTTGAATCCTCTCCTTCCTTCCTTACATGTTCCGTCCTTACCTCCCGCCTTCCTCTCTTTCTGTCCCTGATCCTCATTTTTCCTTCAGCTCCTCTCCTCCTCCTGCTCTCTAACCTGAGAACGCACAGTCAACAGGACTTAATCCCTCCTCTTACAGTTGGCTTAATACCACCTGCAGCCACCCCGACGTCTCAGACTTCACAACCTTCCGTGTCACGACCACCGTCTCAAGCCGAGGTGACGTAATGCGGCCTGACATTGAACCCCTTGCATTTGCTGTCCTTGGACGAAGCAAAGCTCCGAGGAGGCCTCACCGAGCCATGATGGCCACCCGTGAGGAGGAAGCTGAGAGAAGTTCAAGTAAAAAATACTAGTTGATAAGGAAACAAGTCCTTGGATCTGAAATGGATCCTAAATTGTATTAAACCAGTTGTTGTTTTGGGGCAAGTTTCAATTCTCACTTCTTGTCAAAGCATGTCCAAGTCAAGTAAAGTCATAAGCCCTGAAGGACAAGTCCAAGAAGTCCAAGTCAAGTCTTACGTCTTGTCAAAACAAGTCTCAAATCCAACATGACAGGTCCAAGTCAAGTCTTATGTCTTTGAAAAGCAATTCTTACGTCTTTGAAAAACAAGTCTCAACTCTTCATTGGCAAGTCCAAATCAGGTCCCAAGTCCTTAAGGGCATGTCAAGTTAAGTCTTAGTTCTTATGGGCAAGTCTACTTTAAGACTTAAGACTGGTTAAAACAAGTCTCAAGACCCTAAGGGCAAGTCTAATTTAGGTCTAAAGAATTGTCGAAACAAGTCTCGATCAAGTCTGAAATCTTCGATCTTCAGGTCTTCAAGGGCAAGTCCAAGACAAGTTTCCAGTGTTGCCAAAGAAAGTCTGAAGTCATTTTAGAAAAGTCAAGTCTGACATCTTCAAGGACAAGTATAAAGCAAGTCTCTAGTGAAATCTCTAATCAGAAAAGACAAGTCCAAGTCACATCTGAAGTCCTGAAGTGCAGGTTTATGTCAAGTCTCAGTTCTTGATGCGGTTTTATTTATTATTGTTTGGAAATTCCCAAGTTGAAACTGACACTTGAATGTTGTTGTCTTCAAGTGTAAAGCAAGTCTTAATTCAAATCTGAAGTCAGACAACACAAGACAAGTCCAGGTCCCATTTCAAGTCCTTAAGTGCAGGTCCAAGTCCAAGACTTGACCTTGAGTGCAGGTCAAGAGGCAAATCTCCAAGGACAAGTCCAAGTAAAGTCTACAGTCCTGGTGGGCCAGTAAAGTCTAACATCTTCAAGGGCAAGTGTAAAGCAAGTCTCAAATCAAATCTAAAGTCAGACGAGACAAGACAAGTCCAAGTCAGATCTCAAGTCCAGGTCCAGGTCGCAGGTCCAGGTCTCAGGTCCAGGTCTCAGGTCCAGGTCTCAGGTCCAGGTCTCAGGTCCATGTCAAGTCTTGATAAGCAAACTGAAAGTCAACTGCAAGTCTTTGTTGTCTGTTTGGATTTCACCAAATCAAAACCGCCACTTGAATATGTTTTGCTCTTTTGGAAATCAAGTCTTCAAGTGTTCATTTTTGTGACTCGAGTCTCAGGTAAACACACTTCCAACCCGACACGTTTGTCACGTTTGTCGGGTCAGATCTGACGGTCTCCATTTCCAAAGATGTTTAAGATGTTTTAGTTCTTTATTTGTTCGAAGACTTTGGGACATATTGAGGAGATAAAGTATAAAATCCCCTCAGGAATCTTTCACACACACACACACACGCACGCACACACACACACATAGGGTACATGCATTGAACCAGTCACATGAGAACAATCGCATACCTTCATACAGCTTGATTGTTAACCCCCTGAACCCTCTCACACACACACACACAGGGTATATAATATATATACACAGGCACTATACATGTCTAAATACATATACAGTGCATCAGTATGGCCTGATTTATTATGAGTCCAGGGCAGTAATGATATACCTGGAAGAGTCAGGAGAGAACTTTAATAATACACTGAGCTTCATGGCTTCTGAACTCTCAGTGTGTGTGTGTGTGTGTGTGTGTGTGTGTGTGTGTGTGTGTGTGTGCGTGCGTGCGTCCGTGCGCGTGTGTGTGTGTGTGCACGTATTACTGATGTAGCATCAGACACGAGGCTCATAGTATCACTGTGCTGTGTTGACTACAAACAGACCGTCATTCTGCAGACACACACACACACACACACACACACACACACACACTGACCTCTGAGTCACACGGCCTTCGTCATGGTTTTCATCCTCTACCTGCTCAAATGTGTTGGTGTTTTGAAGTCAGAGACCTCGTTAAGGACCACGTGTTTCCAAGTTCTAGCAGGTTAACTACACATCGTGCATACTTTATCTTTTTGCTGACATTTTTGAATGTGTGGCAAAAAAGACCAAAATGTCTAAATTGACCACTTAAAAAACTAATGTTTGTCCTTTAGTGTTTCACTTTAAGTGTGGTTCCTTTGAAAAGTCAAGCACATTTCAAGAGCAGGCTGATTGTTTTTCATGTTTTTCATTGTGGTTTGTTGTCATATTCTACCATCGCTGTCAAGTATTATGGAATATGATCAGCCATTGTTTTTGTTTTCACTACTCTATTAATTTGTACTTATTCTGTCTTGTGCTGCACCTGAACTTCCCCTCTGTGGTTCAATAAAGGCGTATCTTATCTTATCTTAACTTTTCATATCTTAACTTTTCATATCTTTTCTTATCATATCATATCATATCATATCATATCATATCATATCATATCTTATCGTATCATATCATATCTTATCGTATCTTATCGTAGCATATCATATACTATCATATCTTATCATAGCATATCATATCTTAGCATATCATATCATATCTTACCATATCTTATCTTAGTAGAAGGGAAAGTAATGCCGTACTTAAAACATCTATTATAGGCTACACGTTATTATTAAGACTTTTAGTTTTTTACATTTCTGCAAAGCACATGAGTGATTACCTAATTTTACATTTGTAAGACCAAATCCACATATGTTTGCATTGTGTTTACTGCTCTCGGCTTTCGGGGGATTCTCTGTGCAGCAGCAGCCTCAAAGAGCCGGCGCTCTCCCTCCACACAAAAAACAGCATTCCTGTGAGTCTGTCCCGTCTGTGGGCCGCCTCACGTGATGCCTCCTGACTTCCTACTGTACACACAGACCCACACTTACACCTCCGTAATCCCTTAACCTAAATGTTTTAATGTGTGTGCACATAACACTGCCGGAGAACGACAGAAACCAAAGACGTATAGAGGAAAAACAAACACACACATTAATATTTCATGGTCCGGTTAAAACCTTGCACACATGATTCTACACATCGTATCAGGCTGTTGGCATCCAGCATTCGTAGCTACACCTAATGCACCTAGTTTGTATCCCACAAAATTATTTAGTATGTAATCCACGTAATCCCCTCCGGGATGGGTCCAACAAACTGATTTATTTGTCACGTAACTTGTGTACTTCAGTAACACCAACTCCGTAGTTATTTTAACCCAAACAACGATCTTTTCTTAGTTCTGTTGCTTAAACCTGAACTGAAAAACTTCCAAAAGACGGCGTGCATGTCACAAGCGGAAATTGACACATGTCGCTGGAAAATGCGCGAAAGAATTAGGAGCAACTTTTGGTCAGATATCATGCGAACCGTTGACCGTATGGCAATAAAACGAAGAGCCAGGTCGAGCTCTACAGTTCATCCATTAAGGTAAAGTACATCAGGTCAGAAGCCCTTATGCAGTCAGATAACTATGTGGCTTAGTTCGTAAATATTTACATCAGAGGAAGAAAGCTTGGAGGTATTCCAGTCATAAATAACGTTTAAATACAATGATAAAACAGAACCTTTTGGATAGCCAGCGTTGCTTGCTTCAGATTGACGAATGCAATGGAAGTTGGACAGCCGCCCAGCTGGTCTCGGAGAAGTGAAAGTGTTGTTTATCTGCCGCCAGAGCTGATCATAAACAGGCCTCTTCTCGAGCAGCTGAACTCAGTATCTCTTCCTCGCTGGCCAGAAACGTGCCTCAAACTCAAGTCAAGTCAACAGCTTCAGATGACGTGTCGTTTTTCACCATTTTATCACAACGACGCCTGCTCAGTTCTCCGTCGGCCGACTTGTAGACTGTCTTGTAGACTGTCAACAGCTTCACACGAGGAGACACTCCTCTATTTGTGTCCAAAACACAGTTTTTTTACAGTCGACCCTCTGCCTCTCATTAGTGAGACCCCTCAGGGCGAACACAAAGTAAGAAGGCCTTAAATAAAATCAAATATTAAATAGAAGGTTGGGTTTATTTCCAATCCCCCCTGCCCCAAAACGTGATAAGATGAGTAGAATGTCCTCGCTATGCTTTACATTTCAGATTTTAAGTTCAACTGCATCAAATCTGAATCTGAAGGACTTTCCTCCACCGCAGAAGAAAATGTGGAAAACCGCAGATAAATGAGCACCAGTACCGAACGCATTTACTCGGTTTCCCTCACGGACCTGTTGCACGACGTGGTGGTCTTAAAGCAGAGCACGCAGAGAGAAAGGCTTCGGCTTCGGCTGCGTCCACCGGCTGAGGCCGCCTGAGCATCTGGCAGCAGCATCGGGGCTCAGACCCTCCGAGCAGCTCAGCTCGCTGCAATCACACAAATCTGCTCTGGTCTGCTGACTTCAACAGGAGCACAGAGACGGGGTTGTAATAACGGCTGAACTTATCGTCCTGAACACCACCGACATTACGTTGACTTTAATGTGTTGTGGAGATTTGGATCAGCATAAAAACACACACGGTTATGAAACAAAGCTTAAGCACACTTCTTTTTTCTTTTTTTTTAACCTGGGGTCCAGGATTGTGTAACGCTTATCAGTGGCACACAGTTCCCTGCGCTTTTACCAGTGCTTTTGCACATATTTGCCACATTGTGATATCAATATCATAATATTTATTTCAAACATATCCTCCAGGTTCTTTTGTAATCGACATAATCTGCAGCTGATTATCGCTGCACGCCCTGAATGCACACACTCCCTTTCCCAAACAAACCATTTCACATTATAGTGAAAAAAGATTATCCCACCAGGATTTTTTTATTTCGTTCATTTTTCTCAGTCAGAAATAGAAGGTATGTCATTCCTTGGTTGGCCATTTTTACACTCAGAAATGCAACAAGTGTGTGCAACAAGTGGGAAAACACACTTTGGTGTCTTCCCGTGAAATTCCTTAATATTCTCTGACTTCTCTCACATGCAAAATATGCATCGCCCGGTCCGACATGCATCTTTTAAGAATAAAGCAGGAATTTGATTATAAGCTGAGATGCTGATCATCTCTGACTTTCATGAAGAGAGCAGAAGAAGACTTACTTTGACGCTGTGAAGCTCCACACAGCTCCCAGCTCTGCTCCTGGCCACTCGCTCGTCCTCCATCCCTACTAACATCTCCAAGTCCGAAAACCTCTGCCTCCCGCCTGGCATTGTGCAGGAGAGAGAGAGAGAGAGCGAGAGAGAGAGAGAGAGAGAGAGAGCGAGTGTGTGTGTGTGTGTGTGTGTGTATGTGTGTGTGTGTGTGTGTGTGTGTGTGAGTCAGATGTGTATGACAGTTGACGCTCTTGGTTTGCGTCCTCCTGCCTCTTTAATATCTTCAGCTTCCTTCCTGTGTATATCCTGCTCTTCTTCTTCTGGTCTTCCTTTCAGGTCTCAGGTTCACAAACCTCCTTCACCCCGTCACACCAGCGGCCATAAAGATCCATTGTGAAGATGCAGCAGGCTGAGAAGGTTCACTCAACCATTAACTGTCCATTAGCAAGCAAGAAAAGGCAGATTTGAGTCTGCAGCTGAATCTCTTAAGTACTCTCAGCCCCTGAGCTCCTGCCGGTCTGTCCGCCAAGGTGTTTGGTCCAGTCCAGTAGGTCACCCCCACTCCCTCTACCCCCGGTCTCCAGTCATTCCGTGCCTGGAAAAGCCCGTCTGGTCCCATTGGCTAGTCAGGTGGAAGGGGGCAAACAAGGGGGAGGGGCTGGGGCCAAAAGGAGGAGGATAAATGAATGAAGGGGTGGTTGGTGGGGTCATGGGGGGGGGGACTGACAGCGTCCTCCAAACTGTCACAGAGGCGGGAAAAAGGAGGGAGATGATTAATCTACTCATCTGTGATGGTATATGTGAAGGAAAAAAGTTGAATTTACAGTTTGCAGGAACATTTTTGTGATTGAAAAAATAGTTTTTCCCCTCACAATTTAATTTCTCTCTCCGATTAGGATTTGTTTTTACCACCTCCTCCTCTCTGCTGCCCCAAGGTTGAGGGATCAACAAGAGAGGCAACAGAAACCGTGAGCTTATTGCTGGACTAAACATAAACATAAACAGAACAATGGGGATCCTCAGCTAATAAGCCAGAACATCTGAGATCAGTGTGTGTGTGTGTGTTTGTGTGTGTGTGTGTGTGTGTGTGTGTGTGTGTGTGTGTGTGTGTGTGTGTGTGTGTGTGTCACCCAGTGCTCCTCAAGCAGACAGATAATGTACCACAATGCCGTTGTTCCTACTGCCCCAGTAGCCTTTGCTATTCAAATGCACTGTGCTGAGAAAAGACAGCATTGTATTGAGCCACACGCACGCACGCACACACACACACACACACACACACACACACACACACACACACACAGGTTTGAATAGGGAGAGGTTGTTTGTACGTCTATATGTGTCCACTGTGTTCCTGTATCGCTCTCTCTAGTCACCTCTCTAGACTTTGACACTAGAGGTGCATAAATATATGTATATGTACACACATATATACAAACTGTAAATTAATGTGCTGTTATTGTTTTTTCTTTGTGGTGAACGAACTGTTTGATGTGTCTGACATTGTCAGAGAGTACGACATTTTGTTAAGTAGGCAACCAAACACACTGTGAAAGGGTTAAAGTTGTAAGACTGAAAACACAGAACAACTCCCAGACCGGACAACGCCGCGGTAGAGACCTGTCAATCACCGTGTAGCCCCGCCCTAAAGCATCCCCTGCTTTATGGTCTATTCGACTCTAAATAGACCATCATTTACTACAAAAGTGAATCCAAAGCTTCATGTCTTCAACCTTAAACCTGCATTCGGTCCGTTGTGTTCACCACGACTGACACAGACTATCAAAGCCACTGAGCCTTGGTAAAGCAGTCTGTGTAAGTCAGAGGATCCCCGTCACCAGTCAGCCATGGCTAGTTACAACACAGCTCCTGGTGCGTGGAAACCAAAACACCAGGGAATCCAGACACGAGAGAATCTCTCCAGCTCTTCCGTCCGGCTGAGGACACGAGACACAGTTGAAGGGATTATAGCCTCTAGTGGGAGACGGTTTTAATGGCTCCAGTCTGGTCTGAGGGGGGGAAAGAAGGGAGAAAGAGAGACGGGACAAGCAACGTGTCAAACCACACCTGTGGTGGAGTAAAACCCAGAGCAGGTGAGGGATTATCAGGCTTCGGTTACTGTCTGGTTCCTGTGTGACTCTCATCCCTCAGTCAACAGATCACTCTGCTGACTGGACAGTTGAGGCTCACTACAGGAGGATGAAGTCTCATCTGATTGGCTGAGAGGTCAGGACAATCGCCATTGTTGACGATCGAACACTTGACGATATCCACAACATAAGATACAATAGCGCCTGTCGGGTTTAGCGAAGTGTTGTCACGGCGCTGGTTTTAAAAACAAAGTCTTCTACAAAGACTTGTAGGTAACGCGCGGTGAGGAGCTGATATTCAAAAGGTCCTTTTAAGGGAGAAGTATTCCTTTAGATCATATTGATTGCTGTGAGATTTGTTGCAGTCATTCGTGTAGCCCAGAGGACGAGGCCTCATGACCTCAGTGATCCCCGGACTTTTCAATCATCATTAAATTTCCCTTCGTCCAACCCTTTGGTTTATGACAAAATACCTGCAAACATCCCCTTCAGCCTCAGCAATATTTTGGAATACGGCAACACGCTACGCATGGTATCCGCCTGACATCAGCATGTAAACTTAAGTACTTATGTAAGCTGTGATTAAATACAGCAACACAGAGTAGTTTATTGTCTAAAAATATATGAATGCATGTATATTAAAATTCATTCAGCTTCAACAGGAACTCTGATTGTGTTGCGAGCTGTGTTCGAGAGTCAGAGAATGTTTGTTTGATCTCACCTCAAAACCGTCTGTCCAGGAACTCGTTCCTGGAAAACAGGAATGATTCGCAGGTTCAGATGTTCAGATCATACGGCTCACTTTGGCTCACCTCCTCCCAAAGGCCAAGTGCAACGTCAAATTGCAGAATTATGATCTCTGTTTTTTGTTTTTGTTTCATATTCTCTCTGTCCGGGAGAATTTTCTTGATGGATTACTGCATGAAGCCCACAGGCCGAGAGATGTTCATTATTTCACAAGCGAAAGGCATGTCACACCAAGATTGCGGGGAAAATATGATTAGTGTGTCAGGAAGAAAATACTTCAAGCCGTTCCATTAATCCTGTGCATGAAGTGCATTAAGATGAGATAAGATCGGATGCTTTGACAGCGAGCGATGGCTGGTTAGGACTCTTGTCTCGGCCTCCTTCTCCGGACTCGCTGCCTCTGTGTGTTTAGGTTCCTGCTCCAGTTTCAGCCGTTTATAGAAGCAATGTGTGCGATGTGTGTGATGTGTGTGTGTGTATATAGAAGGATTACACTCTGTCGTCATGCTGGAAGAACGACTAAACCTGGAGACAGTTATTGGAGAATGTAAATATCTAAATACTGTCCTCATAAATGCCAAAAATCTTCTTTTTGTTTAAGCTTTGGATGCATGGAGAAACAGGCTGATCAAATGCATGCACAGATACACCGTGTACCCACTAAACATGAGCGGGACACTTCAAGATCATACATAATTATACCCACAATGCATTTAAAGGCCCGTTGTTGTTACGGACATGCAAAGGCTGCTGGTCCTTGTACAATCTTACATCAGCCCGACGAAGTGAGCCACTGAGCAGCTTTCTCTGGTCGCGCTCTGGATTTGACTAATTGGATCTTGTCTCACTCGAGCTTCCATAATGCCAAACAGACAGTTTAAAGTACAGTTTAAAACGAGCCTCTCTACACCTTCACAGTTACCAGCAATTATATGAAGCAATTATTTTAAGACATATGAGAAGGTTGAATTTCATCACGTCAGTGATGAGAAATAAAAGAATATGCAATGAACGCTCAAGATTCGTTGATCTTTTATATTTGCAGCTTGTGTGATCAATTAAAAACATTTAAAACTGGATGATTGGATCAGAACTCGGGGACCTCATTAAAACACGCCATGGTTCAGGTGTGGCTCTGGTGAGGCGACGCTCGGTGAAGGTTTGGGATAAGTTGTGGTAGCTCTCCAGAAGGGGACATGAATCACGAGTCGGAGAATCGTTCAATGTTTACATAATTCCTGGGAGTTGGCGAATCAATAAGCACTGATTTCTTAAGGATTACATCTTTAAGAGAACTGGACACATGCAGCTGCGGCTGTTACTCCCTTTTCTGTATCATCTGTCATGAATACAGCTGGAAATATAGTTCTTGGAAAACACAAGAAAAGACCTGAACACAATCCCACAATGCACCGAAACAACGGATTTGAGGGAGCAAAAAAAACCGCGGCACGTGAATGTCTCCATAACTGACCAGTTTTTGGTTAAACGTCCCCACCCCCTGCTGCCACATCTCTACTGTGTCAACTTTGTCTCCAGTAGAAGTAAGAGCACACACTCTCTCCAGACGGAGCAGGTCGATGTTAAAACTGTGAATGTTATTGTTGCACCCCGTCCACGTCCAATGGGTTAAATATTCCTCCTGTTAGCGGAAAATAATTCAAGCCCAACATTCAAGGAAAAATGCGAGAGGATCCATCAACCTCATGTCCCATCAGCACCTTTCCTAATTAGATTTGGACAAATCACCGACTCGGCTCGTGGTCTCATCAGACAGAATGCACGTGCTCTTAAAAGGAGCGGATCTCCAGATGACGGATCTCCGTTGGTGCTAAGTGCGTGTGACTGACAGCTGATGTCTTCACCACTTTCAGCCCGTTATGGAGCTCCAGGGTTTGCAGAGGAGCAGGATGAGTGATCGGACATCTGGCGTGAAGCCTCGGGCCTGCGATCCCTCCTCTCCTCGCACCCTCTTCATCTCCCCTCGCTCCTCCTCTACACATCTCCTCCTCCTCCTCCTCAGCGACACTCTCTCCGTCTGTCTCGTATTTTTTACCCGTCACCTTCACTAAGAGCGTTTACTCATGTGAGATATTTTATGTCCACTCTAATGAGAACTGTAAATCATAAATCTCTCCCCGGCTTTTTGTACACTGACCTCACATTCAATTTTACGACTGAATAATTAAAAAAAAATATGTTGTGGAAATATGTGAACTGACCCCATTCTTTAAAATGAATTTACTGCAGCCCACACACAGATACAGATGCAGATAGATATCAGTTATATTGTTTTTTCCTGATATTATTCATCCGAAAGTAGGTTTTTTTGTTTGTTTTTACACCAAACAGGACTTTAAAAAATATGTGATTTCATTCCAAAAGTTTTCTGGTTAATGTCTCAGATAGCAGCTTTACAGGTTAAAGGGCACTGTTTCTGCTCCGGGTTTGGTTTAATTATTTGTGGCTGATACTGATAAAATGATACAAACAGCCAAAACATTGTAATTTGTGTTATCAACTGAGAATGTTCCTAAATATTTTAGATATTTTTTCCCATTTGTTTTGTCTTATTTAAAGTTACTACGAGGAACTTTCATGCAGCGTTGATTCTGTTGGTCCCTGTGGACTAAAGCGGTGTTGTTTCTGGTTCTGGTTCTCCCGTGCCCCCCTTCCCTCCAGCGGGTCCAGCAATACGTCCTGGGTCTCCAGCAGCGTGGTGTCGGCTCCAAGAGAGGAGAAGCTCTGCTCCTGGAGGATGAGGAGGAGGAGGAGGAGGAGGAGGAGCAGGAGGAGGAGGAGGAGGAGGAGGAGGAGGAGGTGGTGGAGGAGGAGGAGCAGGAGGAGGAGGAGGAGCAGGAGGAGGAGGAGGAGGAGGAGGATGAGGAGGAGACGCTGCTGCTGCCGGGAGCTGAGCTCTCCTCCTCCCTCCGGAGTTCTGACTGCAGGTCCAAGGCTGCAGGTGAAGCCCATGGTGGACTGGTCTCTGCTGGATCTGGGTCTGTCCATGGTGGACTGGTCTCTGCTGGATCTGGGTCTGTCCATGGTGGACTGGTCTCTACTGGATCTGGGTCTGTCCACGGTGGACTGGTCTCTGCTGGATCTGGGTCTGTCCATGGTGGACTGGTCTCTGCTGGATCTGGGTCTGTCCATGGTGGACTGGTCTCTACTGGATCTGGGTCTGTCCACGGTGGACTGGTCTCTGCTGGATCTGGGTTTGTCCACGGTGGACTGGTCTCTGCTGGATCTGGGTCTGTCCACGGTGGACTGGTCTCTGCTGGAGTCTGGTCTGAAGGAGGTTCTGGTGAACCTGCATGATGTCATCTGGTTTCACCAGAATCCGACCCGGTGGCTCCGATGAGGAGCTTTAAGAAGAACTCTCTAGAACCAGACCATCTTCTCTTTGGTGGTCTGTTAACTGATGGAGGTCTAGAGAGGACCAGGACTACACTGAGACTGGTTCAGGACCAGTCTCATATTTTATTACTTAGATACGGTACTAAAAAGTCTGTAATGTGAGAAAACTTTGGGCTTCGTCTCCCATCTCCACCATGATATTTAAAAGTTCCTTTCCTTTGCAGCCTAATTTTAACCTGTTTTAACATATCCATGTAATTATTATTTAGTCGAATGGCACAGCAGGATCTGTGGGGGAAAGGAAGAGCGATTAGGGCCGAGCTGTTAGCGGAAGTGTCACCGTCAGAGGACGGGTGAGTCAGAAGAAAGACAAAAGGTCAAATGTGAGTCACGCTGCACATACAGCAGATAAGGGCGGACAGAGGTAATCGATTTTGTGTGTGCGCGTGTGCGTGTGTGTGTGTGTGTGTGTGTGTGTGTGTGTGTGTGTGTGTGTGTGTGTGTGTGTGTGTGTGTGTGTGTGTGTGTGTGCATGAGACAGAGCGGACGTGCACACAGCTGTTGTTGTTGCTGATGATGGACCACAGGAGATTCACTGTGCAGAGGAGAGGAGGAGAGGAGGAGAGGAGGAGGAGAGGAGGAGAGGAGGAGGAGACGTTCTCTCTTTTTTTACCCATTAATGTTTCATTTATAGGCCACAAATAATCACCTCCACAAATCCTTCTCCAACACGATGGTTATTACTGGAGGCGTTCCGATACCTGAACTTGTATTTCGGCCAATACCGAATACCAATCAGATACCAGTGTGTTAAAGACTTTAATTATGTATTATAAGATGCTTTGCGCTAGAAATAGGAAGATATAGATAGAGATAATAATAGATAATAATTCATCTCTAATATTTGTTTTAAATTGCTGTGAAAACATCTCCTTTGACAACTGTATTTATCCAAAAACTATTTTATTTGAACACATCGCGATAACGTTATAATTTACCTTTGCCTTTTACTGAAAAGAGCTTGAATGCATCATAATGTAACTTAATACAACCTCCATGAACGTCAGCTGTTATTGAGCCAAGCAGGCTAACGTTTACTAGCTCTCCTCCAGACAATTTCAACACAGATTAGTTGTTTAAAACGGAAAAATAAGGTGCATGAGAGTGTTGAACTGCAGGTGTGTAATAGTTTGCACATGCTCAGTAGCGATCGGGCAGCATGTACAGATCGGGAAGCAGGAGACACGTGTTCTTGTTGTTCCTGTGTGGCGTTAATGAGCTGATACATGATGAGTGATATCATAGACTCACGTACTCGCTGATACACAATCCAGTGCTTTAGGCTGAATCAGAGGCATTTCAAATACTGGTACCTGTATCAGAACAACTGTAGTTATTATTCCCGTGCAGAGGTTTCATTCTGTTCTTGAGTTTTATTGTCGCAGAGCTGGCGGTGGACTGAAAGCCGGGTTATGGAGAAGAAGTGGTTCGAATGACGAACCATAACCAGAGAGATGTGACACATCTTTTAAATATAGTGTCAAGAAAAGAGTGTGAAAGCGTGAGACTGTCAATGAGGAAGTGTTTTAAATAGTAAGGTTTTGCTTTTGTTAAACGTGGCCTCCGTTTACTTCAATTCATCGAGACTTTTCTCTGTTTTTTTTATTCTTCGTTCACCGTGGAGGCCTGAGAGAAAAGTTTTCTTCAAGAATTCAAGGTAACACGAGGTGACTGATGTACAGATGATCATATTGTGGGGTGAGATATTCCTGTGAACATACTTTATACCTTTAAAGTACCTTTCAATCCCTCCTGGCTTCAGCCGCCGTGCTGCAAGATGAACTGGCTGGCAGCGGACTATAGTCAATATTTATTCGTTGTTCGGTGTGGATCTGTTTGGCTGACCTCGCTGGGTGTGTGTGTGCGTGTGTGCGTGTGTGTGTGTGTGTGTGTGTGTGTGTGTGTGTGTGCAGAGCCCTACACACAGACTCCAGAAAGAAAACATGCAAATATGGGAAGACAAAGAGAGAATTTTGTACCTTTTTCTTCACATTGCGTGCACACAGTACAGAAAGTCATGATGCATATTTGTACGGTTGCCTAGGTGACGCAGTGTGCCGAACACCGCATCGGATTAATGTGAGAACACTTTCATTTCTGCTAGATATCAAGTGCAACATCATTCTTTTTAAGTTCCAATGAAGAAGATGTCGGAGGCAGTGCCGTCTTGCTCCAGGCTCCAGAACCTCATCCACCCAGACCAGCAAGAATAATAAAAATAAATGTAATTCGTAGACATCCCGTGAAATCATTTTGCACGTTATCCACCTAAAATCAGGAACGAGGAAGTATGAAGACTTAGGGTGTAACGGTACACAAAATTCACGGGTCGGCACATACCTCGGATTTATGGTCACGGTGCGGTACGCTTTAGGTACGACAGGAAAATGCAGAAATAAAAGTTGTTTTTTTAATTTATTTTGAAAATTATTTAACATGCAACAGCTCATTGACCATAATTGTTACTGAAGCAGTTAAGACACTCAAATACTAGCATAATGTCAATAAATAATGTTTGATCATAAGCCTCTGACCTGTAGATGATTACTGAACTGAACTGTACACTGTAAAAAAAGAATCTGTGTAATATACGGTAAATTACCGGCAGCTGTGGTTGCCAGAACTTCACCGTAAAAAATAAAGTGAGAATGTATAAGACATTACGGTATGATTTTTTTGCAACCGTAAAAATTCACAGTTGAGAACTGTTTTTTGTTTACGGTAAATTACTATTAAAAAAAACTGATATGCTTCATCCAGGGCAGGCACAGTGTGACGTTTGTTCCCCGGATGAAACAAGAAATTAATGTTGATTTATTTGTCACGTAACTTGCGACCTTCAGTAGCTAATGACGATCTTTTCATAAACCTAATAAAGTAGTTATGTTGCCTAAACCCATGTAGTTTCCTGTGAAGACGGGAGTTTATTTTGAAAAGACAGTATTCATGTAACTTTTCGTAAGATATCATACGAACCGTTGTGTGAGGACACGTTGAACGTCCCCACTCGGTGGTTCCTACCTGTGCATCATCGTAGGCCTTTATTTCTGTCTTTCATTGGTTTACTCTCATCGTAATGTTGTGTCTCCGCGCTATGTTTGGTTGTGGCAACGCCTCAAAATAATGCAACTAAAAACAGAAACAACAGAAAACTAATAATGAGACAAATATACATGGAATAATACATACCATTTTATAAATAACTATCAAGTTCAGAAAGTCTAATCAAACACATTGTGGCTCTCTTCATGTCTTTAGTTTTTATGCTGGATTTGTGCTTTATTATGTCGATGGGCGAAGAGCAAAACCTTTTTTGAGAATACTAAAATAACTTGTTGTTTTCTTGCAGAATGCTATTTGTTAAGGATACCCAATACATAATACAAAATACAAAGAAATACAAAAATACAAAAAAAAAGAAAAATATACAAAGTGCAGATAGGAGGTTATTGCACTTTGGCCATCGATATGTGTTTTGTGTTTTATTTTAAAATGGCATTTAAATAAGGAATATTGTTCTTATGGTTTTTGTAATTTGTTTTTTCTCTTTCGCCAAGATTTAGTTTCTTCATCTTATTTTTCCACTTTTCTGTTTTCATCACTGCACAGATGAACTCAACAAGAACTAAAAAACTAAAATCGAATAAATTAGCAGTTAAATAGAATTGGCACAGTGGACAAACACAAAGAGCATAATATCCAATAACTGGAGTTAGACGGTTTAAAGATGACAATGATTCCTAAATAATGACGTAACTAAAACAAACACGTACTTGTGCTTCCTGTAGTACTTACACAGAATTAACAAAAGCGAGCGAGCACACAGGTGATACGTCTAAAGAATGTGTGTCTCCTGCCAGTCACCATTATCACAAATCTCCTCGCAAACACCAGATAATCCTCGCGCCCGAGGCGGAGCACGCTTCAAAAACCACAGCGGCTCTGCGGTTAGTGTCACAAAGCTGCAGCCGAGGGGAAGCGTTGGTCTGGGACTCCCTGCCGGTGTCTCTATGAACGGGACACGGGACACAGGAATAATAGGCATTTTCAAACGCAGGTTTATTTAACTCACTAAGAGTTATACAGATGTAGGAAGACTTACCGTCAAGTAGAAACACACTGACGTCTCTTTATGTGTCCAGTCTCAACAATACTTAAAGGGCCAGTGTGCAGCATTAAGGGGGATCTATTGGCAGAAATGAAATATGATGTTATTCAACGTATCCTCAGACAACAGTTCACATGATGTCCTACGAAATGTTACTCCTCAGTCTTTACAAAATAAACTTCTGTCTTCACAGGAAACTCAGTTAGGTTTAGACAATAAAACTACTTAGTTATGTTTAAGAAAAGATGGTGAAATACTTAGTTAGGTTGAAGAAAAGATTGTGAAACACTTAGTTATGTTTAAGAAAAGATGGTGAAATACTTAGTTAGGTTGAAGAAAAGATTGTGAAACACTTAGTTATGTCTAAGAAAAGATGGTGAAATACTTCGTTAGGTTGAAGAAAAGATGATGAAATACTTAGTTGACTTCTCATTTCACCCCATTGCTGTTTATTGGACCCGTTCACCTCCACTCTGATTACGTGGATAAAATGCGAAAAACCTTTGTGGAATATTTACAAATTACTGCACATTATATTTCTTAGTAAGTTGTTTCATTTATTGAAAGTAAATAAATGCATATTATATAAATTAAATAATAATAAATAATATATATAATAAATAATAAAGAAAATAATCAATAAAACATTACACTAAAAATAATTAATGCAAAAAATAAAATAAAGTCAAATAAAATAAAATAATAAAAAAATAATTAATTAATATTAAAATGAATATTTTCTTTCCTGAAAATAAGAATTAATGTATTTTTTATAGCGCAGAATGAGATGTTTATATCTTCATACAGTAGCCCAGAATGGACAAACCAAACACCGGCTCTAGAAAGGGGGATTCATGTTCTCATCCACGCTTGTTTCAGTTGGCTGGAATCTGCAACCTCACCAGTACAAACATGTCAAATGTCATAATTTCACCTCCTTCAGAGAGAATTTGAATAAAGCCTTCAGTTGTAAAACTCAGGTTTCATATGACAGCTAACAGATATTGTTTCCATAGTAGTGTCTGCTGGAATTTTAATTTACATGTTTGCATTGTTCCAGTAAAATCACAGCACTGTGTTCAGAATGCAGGGAAACAACCTCTAAATATTTCCAGGTAACAAAGCCTTGCTCATCCACATGACGGACGCACCACCCGCAACAGTGTTGACACAGTGATGATTGAAGCAGAACACAGTGATCCGGTGTGTGCATCGGAAATACCTGTTCACCTGTCTTATCAGCAGGTGATCAGATTTCTGAGCCCAGGCTCATATCTGGCTTTATACAGTTCCATCTTATAAAGCTGAGCCTTATCCTTCACTCACATCTTTGGAGCGAGACAAAGACAAAGGAGGTGAGGTTTCCTCGTGCTGACATACTTGCAAGCGCACATGTCCTCGCATAAAAGAAATGAACCTCACCCTTCATCTCGATGCCAATCTCGGGATATTTATTGTTGAGATAAAGAGTTGAAATGATTCCTTCTCAGGAGAGCTTTGAAATAAGAGGTCGGAGGTGAAATATGGGTCAAACAAGGACAGTGGAGCTGCACAATGAAGGACACACTTAAAATGTCTTCCTCTACCTACTCATAGTCAGTGCTGGAGTGAACATTACCTCAAGTATTATGTACTGCCCTTTTTCATGCCACTTTCATAGGCAAATACTGTACTTTTTACTAGCTTTTGTTAATAGTTAATTTATAAATTATGCTTAGAAAAGATGACGCTTTGTGACAAATTGAACAACTCCAGTTTCTACAAGAGATTAAGCTATTTTTTTAGTTTACTGCTTGTTCCTTTTACATGTAATATAAATAATATATATATACATATATACGTATATATATATAAATATATATGTATATATATATATATATGTATGTCTATATATACATATATATACTTACATATATGTATGTCTATACATGTATATATAGACATACATATATATGTATATATATATATATATACATGTATAAATATATATATATATATATATACACACAACTCACCTGTAAAACATTGATTTCTGTTTTATTCATATTGTTCAATGGCTTCTTGTGCTTGTGTATGTTTGGGGGGCATTTGGTAAAAATGAAGAAAAAGTGCATTTAACATTGGCCACATCTGGATTTCCAAATTGTTCTTTCTTTTTATTTTGTGAATCACGATTTTTTTATACAGCTTCACATATCTGCTGTCTCTAATAAAGCCTTTTGCCCAGAATAATAAAAACGAAGTCATTTTCTGACCCATTTGCTTCGACAGTTTACTGGACACAGCTCAGTGGTAAACCAGCGGTTTATTAATGGCCGATGTGGGCAGATCACCGCAGCGCTGCCAAAAACAACCGCGGCTCCTCCCGGCTGCTAAACAGAGCTTTACTCTGAAATTATGTTTTGTTATCTTTTACATTCTTTGTCCTTTCATTGTTTTGTTTTAATTCTTGCTTCTTGCCTTCAGCTCAGAGTTAAGTTCAGCGTAATGGAACAGATGATAACATCTGTCTCGCTGTGGGCAGAGCTTTACCAACAGCACAACAACGCTTGAATCTCATATTCAGAGCAAAGTTTTCATCACAACCTCCGGAATACAGTTACATTACAATAATTATACAGGTGATGAAAAGACTCACTTTCAGTCGGGCTACCTGCAGCTAACAAATTACTTTTAGTGACTAATAATCGATCAGAAAATAATTGGAAACCCCAGTGTTTGAAATGACTTTCAATCCAAAACTTTTAAACCAATCAGAGAAAAGCAGGAAATCCTCACATTTAAGAAAGCTCGGATCAGTGAATCGTTTGGTAAAGATTATTTAAACAAATCATGTTTATTGTACTTTACTTTTCAGACGCATTCCCAGTTCGATCCATTGCATTTCCTCCAGAGTTGCGTTGGGGATTCGGTACATTTCTCGTGTTTTATGTCAACAAATTTGAAAAGGCATGTTTTCTTTTTCTCACCTATATTTTCGTGCCATTGATTCAAACTCACAACCTTTTGAGTTCTGATCCGACCTCAGACGAACCTCCGTCGCTCTTCTTTGGCTGATCTTCAGTAGCTTTGCTCTCTGAAGATTTAGCTGTTATGAAAGACAATATTTAGTCTCCAGTGCAGAAAAAAATGGGCCTCATTAGCACTCTGAGCTAACCGTTTCCTAACCTGGGTCGCTAACACTCCATTGGCAGTGAACCAGAGCGCTATAGCTTAAGCTCACAGAGCCAGAGTTAACTTGCAGGGTGATGATGGCTGTAGTAAATTACATTAATGAGACTCTCGATCATGTGGCAGCTCTGTAGCAGCCCGGTGGCCAAAAGCTATGAATCTGCTGCTCTTAAAATTAGGTCAGAAACACTCCGTAACGAAACACCATGCAGGAGATTCATGAGAAAACAATGTCCGTGAAGTCCAGCGTGGCTTTATTACGATTGATATAAGATATAATATAATTACTCATTGAAGAGCGATCACATTACTTTACTCATAACACACAATTAGTTATGTTACCTTTTCGTGACCTCAAAGTGCTTACAAGCTGCCAAACCTACTGTGCATGTTATATATTCAGTATATTTAACATGTGAACAGAGCAAAGACTGTTTATAAGAAGTAGACACTGTGAGGTGTGACACCCATTGGTATGCGGACGACCGGCTTCAAGGCTCAGCATTTTGGCTGCCGGCATCTTAAAATTTGGCTGTTTCCATTTAGTTTTTTCACGGTCGCCATCTTGTTTTTAGACCAACCCGGCCATTTCTCAATACCAAGGACGCCAAGTACGGACTTGCGTACTTTGGAGTTTGGACTTAGGAGTCCAAACTCCCAGAGACGGGAGGACGCAGTCCGGTCTTTCTGCAGTTGGAAAAGCAGCTTAGTTGATGACGTCACCACTTCATCATGCTGTATTGAAGAAGACTTGAAACTAGAGATTGAGACATAAACTCATGTTTACAATGTTTACTGAGGGAATAAATCAAGAGAGAAGTAGAGTCATTTTCTATAGACTTCTATACAATCAGATTTCTAGTCGCAAGCAGAGGAGTCACTTTTCTGTTGCTGCCATTGAAACACGCCCAAATGACCAAGAAGTATTGTGTTACTACCCTGAACTGTCGTCTCTCAGCTGTCTAAAACAAACCCAGATGATAATCCCGTCCCTCGTAGTAAACAACGGAACATGAAGGTCATGTTTCGTTCTTCTGAGTCACAGCATGGAAAGACTTGTTTTATTCTTTCGCATCCACTTCCAAGAGCAGTGAAACGTTAAGTTTCACGGTGAGAAGAAGCATGAATTTTCCCCTAACACGTCAAGAAAAAAGGGTATGGCTATAATCAAGCATTACAGCCGCGAGCCCTCCTCATGACATTCATCCTGCATCTGTCTTGTCTCATGTCCTCACTTTTTACTGGGATGTTTCTCTTACATGCTGACAGCCGGAGGAGGAAGGTGCAACGGAAGCTGCATGCAACAGAAAGTGTGAGTCTTGTGGTTTGTAGAGGTTACTTCAAAGACGTCTTCCATGCTGGTCTCAACTCACGCTTCATCTCTAGAAGATGTTCTTCATTTTTAAAGGTTTTGCATCCAGCTTCAGAAATTCGCTTTCTCGAGTCATTTTGAGCAATAAAGTAATTATTTTGGAGATATTAAGTCATTATTTTTAGATATTAGGTCATCATTATGAGATATTAAGTCATTATTTTGAGATATTAGGTCATCATTATGAGATATTAAGTCATTATTTTGAGATATTAGGTCATTATTTTGAGATATTAGGTAATTATTTTTTAGATATTAGGTCATCATTATGAGATATTAAGTCATTATTTTGAGATATTAGGTCATCATTATGAGATATTAAGTCAATATTTTGAGATAGTAAATCATTATTATGGGATACAGAGTCATTATTTTGAGATATTAAGTCATTATTTTGAGATATTATGTCATTATTATGGGATACAAAGTCATTTTTTAAAGATATTAAGGGATTCTTTTTGAGATACTAAGTCATTATTTTTTGTTTTGAAATGCTAAGTCATTTTGAGAAGGTTTGTAAATGTTTTCAGATATCAACTCTTTGAGATACGAAGTCATTATTTTTAGAGAGTTTCTCATGACTTTGAGATAGTTAATAAAGACTGACAGGATATGTCTTTCATCACAGAGGAGGAGATGAGCGTCCATGTGGTCAGCAGTTCTTTTCTGATCACGCTAGTTGTACTTTTTGAATCCTTTTCTCTGAATGACAGTTTTCTCATCCAGGCATTCGGTTAATGAGACTTAATTAGAAAGGAACCAGCTCGTGTAAAGCGGTTTTAATGACCGTGGTTCAAATCCTCTCAAGCTGAGAATGAATGTTGGTTGATGAGAACAACCTGACTGCCACCTTTTACTCAGGCTGTTGAGTTTTAGTCTTTCAACTTCAGCAAACTCTATCAATTCTTCTGCAGGAACTTTAGCTTCTCTGGTCACGCACATTTAATCTTTGTCTCCTTCAGAAACCAGAGAGTAGCCTTTTGCCTTTTGCAAGTTCACTTTGTGATTAACAGGGAAGTAGAGAGTCGCCCCGATGCAGGGAAGGTGAAGCTGTTGATTTAAGGCGGAGAAAGAGGAATCTGATCTACGCACTGACCTCACACTCCCACACCTGGATCTGAGCTCCACAAAGTGCAGGTTTGTGTTTGCACATATTTGTGGTGATGCATGTTCAGTGTGTGTGTGCGCGTGTGTGTGTGTGTGTGTGTGTGTGTGTGTGTGTGTGTGTTAGTGGCTCTGAGTTGCAGCAAGGCGTGAAGCCGATGACTCAACTCTGCTGAAGCTCTTGACTGTCAGTAACTATCTTCTTCCCTTTCCTTACCTCCTTCACTCTGCCTCTCTCATCCCTCCGCTGAGCTGCACAGGAGTGTGTGTGTGTGTGTGTGTGTGTGTGTGTGTGTGTGTGTGTGTGTGTGTGTGTGTGTGTTTTCTGATCTCACAAGATGCCTTTCTTCTTTGCAGGTTGATCCAAATATGTAAATAAACAACTCTCAGTGTTGAGGTCCATCTTGTAACAAAACACTGTGTTTTATCTCTGTTTCCATCAGGACACTGATAAACATATTTTAATAACCTTTAAGAGGTTAAAGGATGAGACAAGCTTTGTATTCACTGCAACTGAGAGACATTTGTTTGCATCATACAGACACAGCTGCCTATTAAATTGTGTTACAGCTATTACATTTGACCTTGTTATTTTGTGACAGAATCTATACACAAGGCAGAGAGTTCACTCCACTGAGTCCATTGTTTTAATGAGCAGCGATTTTAAAGATCCATAACTGTTTAACCTGTGTTGAAGATGCATTGGTCTCCTAACTATGACGTTCCAATACAACAAAATCGCATCGTCAATTAAGTATCGAGGGGAAAGTATTTTATTGACATAACAGCAATTTGTTTCTAATCAAAGTCAGCAGAAGTCGATTTAAATTTAAAAATGAGAAATTTATTTACTTTGATGTTACATTCAAACTTATGCACGTCACTTACCTAAACCTACCAATTTTAAGCCAAACGATAATCTTTCATGAAACCTAACTAAGTAGTGTTGTTGCGTTTTTGTTAACCTTGTGTTTAAAATTGTAACCGATAGAAAACGTAATTGACAATGTTTAGTTGCATGAGAACGTTATTTTTTAGGAGCCAGGGTTGTTAAGATGTCCCAATACTTTTTAATCTTCAGAGTTGATCAGTAGGATACGCCGCCATCCATTTACGATCAATGCACAATATCAAATCCAGAAAAGTGTACATCTGATAACTGTGTGGGTTGTAAGTGGCTTGCAGAGGAGCCGATGTGCACCAACACCCAAATCTCCACACTACGTCACGCAGCCCCGTAGCAGTAAATTGAAACATCATGTTCGAATTATTAACAGTGGAGAAGAATGTTTGAGCAGTAACATCAACCTTTTGGATCCACAGACTTAATGTAAGATATGGAGTGATGCTGAATATGTAGGTTACTGGGTTCTATACACTAACAACTTGGAGCCAAGCGCCCAGCTGCTCTTAAATCCTGCCGACAGCCCACAGCGTGCATCACACCCCGGTGAAATATGACTGCAGAGAATATTCCCCCAAGAGGCGAGGTAAAGTGATACTTTCCCCGAGATTTCATCTGAGTTAAGTGACTGATTAAGAGCTAATCTCAGTCAAAACAGATGACTTAGCAGCGAGCGCAGCACGTAGCAGGATGAAAGTTTAACAGATCTGAGTTGATAGTTTTTACCTCCCCAAAACATGTGAACTTTTCCACTTCAGAAGAGAAATGATGCAGAGCGAGCTCTGTGGTGTATCCAGTGATGCAATGCATCCAGAAACAGACATCATATCCAAAATAAACAGTTTCATCGATGATGTATCGTATTCTGGAACGACTCTGTAATTCTTTTATATTGGGTTCTGCGCAGGAATCCCATGACTCACACACACTCAGATGAGACTAATTAGCCATAGTTATTGATGTTGGTGTTATGATAAAAAAAAAAAAAAAGAAAAAAAAAAAAAGACTCACTGATGAAATGTTTTAATCTAAAATTTCACAGAAACCCTCTAGGGCTAAGCCAAAACATTTGTTATAGTTTAAAATCAACTTGTAAAATAATCAGCCAACACAGAAACGATGCCACAGTAAGAAATCAGTGGATGTCAGAGATGATAAATTTTCGCAGATTTCATCAGAAAATAATAAAGTCAACAGGAGGTCTGTGTCAGCAGCTGGCCTCCAGGTTCTAGAAAGACGTGGCTCCAACCTGCTGAAGTTCCCTTGAGCAAAACCTTTCTTTACCTTCCCCCAGGCACGGAGCCCAAGGATTTCAGCCCCTTCCCTGTCCTTCACCTACAAAATGTCACTCAAATGGACACATAACATCCAGAAAGAGACTCAAATTGACATAGAGAGACACAGAACAACTACAAAGACACACAAAGCAACAACATAGAGATTCAAAACAAAGTCAAAGAGACCAAAACAACTACAATGTGACACAAAATTAACACAAAGAGACACAAAACAACTACAAAGAGACAAATGACAAAAGCGACACAAAACAACAATAAAAGAGACACCAAATTAACACAAAGAGATACAAATCAACTACAAAGAGACACAAAACAACTGCAAAGAGATGCAAAATCACAACAAATAGACACAAAATTACCAAAAAGTCACACAAGAAACTACAAAGAGACATAAAACAACTGCAAAGAGAGACAGAGCACCACACAGAGACAAAGAATCACAGATACATGTGTAATGACCACAAACTGACACAAAACAGCAACTAAAAATAATTTGAATAACTATAAAGACTGTGTGTCTCGCCCCTATAGGCGAGGCCCATTGTCTCATAACCGGCCCATGACGGAGACATTGCTCTGTAGCTGACCCCTGAATCACCCCTGACAAGCAGCGGATTTCTCCTCAGGGATCAATACTGTAAGTACAACATTTACATTTGTCCCACATTCCTGACATCAGTCAGCTTTGCTGATCATGAAACGTGGCGTAAAAAACTGATAAACAAACTGCATTCCTATGAGGGAACTCGCTGGGAGAGCTGTCTAATAACTCTTCACACATGTGACGAAGACAATGCAGCTGTGGCCTGAATACATAATCTGTTTTGTTGAAGGAAGAGAAGGATGCGTCCTGAACCAAATATGGTTATAAACATGTCAATTTGCTAATCTGTCACTATGCTGATTTATGTGTTATTTATCTGGATTCTGTACCTATCGACCTGTACAATTAAGGCTTCTACACAGAACAGACTATTTAATCTCTGGAGTACTTTGATCCCTGCTCTGTATCTCATTAATACTGACACATCTTGTGAATACACATCAGGATGAATGCCTGGAACAAATCTGCACACGTACACACTGACTCACACACTCCAGATTAGGGTGGTATTGCTTCACTGCAGCGTCCAGAGGCCAAACCTCACACACAGGCAATGAAAAGCAGAAGCCTCAGATCTGGATGGAGCTTTGGAGGAATGAAGGGGCAGAGCTGGCATGCAGCAGAACCCACAGACGATCCCTCTGGGCAACAACGCTGAAAGCCCTCCGCGACTGCCACTAAGCCGGAGAGGCACTGAGCCGAAGTCCTTTTGCACGTTGCGCTTCAAAGAAGCTCCCAGAGCAAAAAAGAAATGCTTGGGTATTGGTCATGCTCGCTCCGCTACTCCTCCACAGCATTCTCAATTAGATGGACTTGTACTCGAAGCCAAAAGCAGTTTACTTGTCTCTCAAAACAAGTTGGCGTTTTGCAGTTTAGCCGATGTCCTTCACCAAACTACTGAGCCCAATTAGGGTCCAACACAGTCTCAATGGCAAATAGTGAAATAGTCACATAATGCAATATATTGGTTTCTTGTACAGGGACACAATGGTCAATTTGTCAATGCACTGTATTTCGACTGTGCTAAGAACTGTGCACCTTCTCAGGCTACATCCACACTACTACGTTTCCATTTTAAAACGCATATCTTTTGCTACGTCCACACTACAAAGTTTTAAACCCCCAAAAAAGGATGGGTTTGGAGCGGACACTTGAAGTCACGGTTTGCAGCTGTGTGGAGGGCAACGGACACAAAACAGAGGACTTTCTTTTTCTTATTAATGCTTATTTTTGTTCTGCACAATTATTGTGAAGTTCACACAGAAACTGTAAAGGAACAAAAGCATAAATGCTCTCCAGTGTGACGGGGTCTTCAGCCACCAGCGGAGCTAAGAGAGTGAAAACAGATAACAACGAAACCCAGAGTAAACGAGAGAGACGTGTGTTGACCTGATTGTACGTGGATAGTCATGTGATATTTGTTTTCAGGCGTGTTGGTGTGGACGGAAATCATTTCTAAAACGATGCTAAAACACTGAGTGTGACCGGAGATCGTTTTCGTTTTAAAACCCCGTTTTTTTAATTGGAAATGTATTAGTGTGGATGTAGCCTCAATCTCTTCTGTGCCCACTGAGCAAACCAACACCACAATATAAGGATGAGAACCATCTCTGACAGAGAGATAAGTGAGACGAGGATTAGAGAGGCAGAAATATGCTTTTGTGTTCGGTTGGCAACCGAAAAGTAAACAAAATACCACAAATACTCAGAAAGTAATTTAAGGTGAATTTTCAGTGCAGTTCGGTGAGGAGGAACAAATGTGTCCATGACCTGATTCACGCTGAGTTTTAAAGGTGTGTAGGCGCTGTTCTTTACAAGAGCGACGTCAGGTTAATGTGACATTTATGAGAGAGTTATTCAGAGTGACTCAGAGGCTGCGTCAGGTTTGACCTCCTTCTTTTAACCCCCTGTAGCTGAACATTATCACACAAGGTTCTTTTCAAATATCAATGCCAGTCTTGTCACGCAGATTTTTTTTTCTCTTGTGCGATGTTACCCAGAAAGTAAACAGTAGTTCTCTGTCCAGCTTCAAGTCAACATGGCCATCCCAGTTCAATTCCAAGAACACCTCAGTCATGAAGTCACAGATGTAAAAGACAGGAGGCTGTGTGTGTGTGTGTGTGTGTGTGTGGGGAGGGAGGTGATTTGTTCGCAATTGACTAATCTGGTTAAATAAAGGTTAAAACAGGAGTGAAATTAAGCAGATGGAATGACTATGAATGGGGAGGATGGGCTGCAGTGACAGAAAGAGGAGTCAGCAGCAATAAATACTGTAAATGAATGCTGGAGAAGTCAAACTGTTTTAGAGATTCGTTGGTTCAGGAACTACTGCTGTTGTCTTGCATTGTGTTGTACCGAGAGGTGTTTCCATGATTTATTTTAGCCTCTTTGATATGATCCAGTGCAATGCTCATTCGGACCAGATAAAAAGAACCTATAAAAAATGTGTTTGCATCATCGTGACACCATTCTGATTTTGCAAGCGTCGTTATAAATGTCTAGATTTAGAGAGGCGTATGTAATTTGGCGATTAGTGCCACCTCCGGACAACAGGAAACCATAGAAATACAATCGGAGTAGAACCTCCGCCCTCAAATCAACGTAGCAGGATGGTCAGAGTGACGGCCCTTTTTATGTGCACCGTTGTAGTGGGGCTAACGTCCGATTAACTAATTCAACAGCTTAATGCTTCATCCAAACACTCTTGTCACTGCGTATCGCCAAATGCATGATAGCTTTGTTTAGCTAGCCTGCTAATTCCACCATGCTTTCATGCTACACGGGTAAGAAACAAAAAACGAGCTGAACAGCGGGATGGTGGCCAGCTGTCCCTCCGCCTCGCTCGCCGCTCCGCTCAGGAGAAGGACAACCTACCCAGCTAACTATAACAACACTTTACGGGCCCCACTGACGTGTGTTGTTTCCATGACAACTGACAAAAACAGCCAATTTCTTTTGTACTAGTCGAATGTACACAGAAAACAGTTCAATGTCCGTTCTATTCCTATTTCTATTTCTATGTAGGGAACAATATGGAGAGAGTTGGCTTACATTCGCCCACCTGAATGTAACATTAGAGACCCCCTAAACCTCCCCACACCCCACCCGCTGCACAGAATACTTTATTTATTAATATTGCGTGTTCAAATTGCACCAACTTCGACACTGCATGTCTTTTGGTCCTCAGCAATCGACAAAGATGACTTACTTTGTCCTTAAATTGGACTTCACCTCTCAATATGATGCAACATATGACCTTCATGAAGACATTATTTATTGCAGGACTGTTGTGTTAGACCGTATTACTGTTGGCCATGACGTTCCTTACAAACTGGGAACTAAGTGTAGATCAAAATGTGCCAAAACTTAGAGCTATGGCATCCGGCAGCAAAGATTCATGGTATTTTCCCTTGATTTGTTGAATATTTAATTTACTAAATCTTGACTAGACGATCAAAATTTCAAGAAATTATATCTGTTCTGTTTATGTGTAATAAACCAAGAGACAATAATTAATGTTCATATATCACTCGATCTCTTTCTTCCTCCCTCCATTCATCCAGAGATGTTGTTGATCCTCACAGATGGAAAAATAAAATACTTCCATATGGTTTCTATTTCAGGGTGGTTTCAGCTCTGAGAAAATAATAACAAAATTACAATTAAGATGACTAACACATTTCATATATGCTTGGAAATTACTCCCTGGGGGATTCGATCGCACAATTAAAATGACTCAACGTTCGTCATCTTTGAGAAATTTCTCACTCTCTCTTTCACCTGGTGTTTACACCTCGACATGAATGCGGATTATTTACATTTACAGTGTAGCCTGATGTCATTATATTCTGTGAAAGATAAGAATGAAATACAAAGCATAACATTTATGATACGATGGCCAGAGAGAAAGTCATATAAGCCGTATACGTCTCTGGTAGAGACCTGTCAATCACCATGTCGGGGATCGAACTCGGATCCCTCTTGCTGTGATGTGACAGTGCTCGCCACTAAACCACAGTGCAGCTACTTTATGGTCTGTTTGACTCTAAATGGACCATAATTTACAAAATGAACATCATGCTGTATTGAAGAAGACTTGAAACTAGAGATTGAGACATAAACTCATGTTTACCATGTTTACTGAGGGAATAAATCAAGAGAGAAGTAGAGTCATTTTCAATAGACTTCTATACAACCAGAGGAGTCGCCCCCTGGTGGTCAGGAGAGAGAATGCAGCTTTAACACATGAAGCTTTGACTTCTATACAACCAGAGGAGTCGCCCCCTGGTGGTCATTAGAGGGAATACAGGTTTTAAGACGCTTCAGCATTAGATTCACTCTTCAGAGCCGGCGGTTGCCGCCTGGCTGCACCCTGAACTGAATTGAAAGTGAACACCAGCACCCCTAGAGGAAAAAAGATGTTCACGGTCTGCTCTGTTCTTTGGCTGCAGAGGAACAAATCACATACGGTATCATTCAAGCACATGATGAAGTCACTCAGTTCCCTGTGGATTAAATGGTTTGCAGAAACATCTGTGGTATGTTGGGGACTTCATCCTCTCTCTCACTCTGTGTTTTTCTATCTCTTTCTCCCTCTCCTCCCCCACCGCTTATCCAGAATGGTCTGTATTTTGGGTGTTTCCGTAGTGTTTATATATAGCTTCATACGTCTCCAAGCCACTAATCAACATAACCGCAATCCCAGACTTCTCCAGGAAGCCCAGCATGTGGTGGCTGTACGGAGAGATCCATGATTGGCTAAAAGAGCATAAAGATACCCCTCAGATTTGTGGAATGAAGGTACTTTTGGAGGGAGGAACAGCAGCTATCTCCTGAGTGACATTATGGGTTCAAATCAGGATTAAAAAAGATTTTAGAAAACATAAGAATGGTTTCAACCACTTAAAAACATGACATTTTGTCATGAATCTTACAAAAGGACAAGGACGGATTTAACGTAAGTTGACAAAAATTAAAACTCCAGTCTAGATCTCCAATACTTTAGAAAAGCTGAATGATAAATACGGACACATCTCTTGGGGGAAATAAATATGATTTTACGCACCACAGCAGCATTAAATCATCTCACTGCCAAGCCTTCGGCCACAGTGACAGAGAGAGGACCACGGGGTGAACGAACACTGCACGATGATTTAAGGAGTGACACTGTGTGACTCACTTGGTGTGAATCACTGCTGGTTGGAGCCTCAGAGAATGCGGTCAACAGCCACATCATTCAGACACAACAAAAGAGGACTTGACTATTGAAGGGGTCTGTGAAAAGGGGGGCAGCTGAGGTCAGGATCCTCCCGGAGTCCATCGGTGGTACCAGGCTATGCTTAGAGCGTACTGACTCATCAGTGGTTAGCAGCAGATGAAGATAAAGCATCCATTAATGGTTCCAAAAGTACACTTTTATAAATTCACGGGTAGAAATTGACCAAATGCCGACTGAGACGTTTTTTTTCTGCAGAAATTGGAGCTGAAAGTGATTGGGCAGTATTTTATTTAATAGTATCAAGCCACCAGTATTTTGTTATTGTGAAAGCTTGGCAATGGTTTCTCTAAATGTATTGCCATCAGACACCGGCATGGAGCGCAGACAGTGAAAGAGACTTTTCCTCGGCCGGATTGGTGATTGAAGAACAGAGGAACCGGCTTAAACCCCGGTAAAAACAAACAAAGCTCTTTAAAGGGAGTGACTGTGTAGCAGCCTGTGTGTTTAACTTCAAACTTTATTTAAGTCGTCATACATGAAATTTGACCTCTGCATTTAACTCGTGCCATGCATTAGGAGCAGATGTGCCTTCTGCCCATGTACTTAACAAATATAACATTAGCAGAGCTGTGACGTTCAAGCATTCCTCTCTGCATGTTTATAGCTCAGACAGCAGGAGCTCAAACACACGTGCTGCTCCCTTTTGTTGGAACTAAAAGTTTAAAGTTCCAGTGAAGTCAAAAGAAATTCAGTTTCAATCCTTTGTCAGTTTTTTAATTGTTCATTTTTCTCATGTTATATGCAAAATAAATGAGGAAAGAAATCTGTGTATCTTACATTAATCTTAAGTCTTTTCTCTTCCTGTGAAGAGGTTTCAAATGTTTGACAACTCATCCTGCATATAACATTAATGGGAAACAGAACTATGACAAGACTTTCTGTCACATGGGTGAGCGTGCATGTTCTATAAACTTAAGAGCAAAAACTTTTCTCTCTATTTGAATGGACATTTAAAAAAACAGTCATGAAATATTTCGCATTTGATGAAGTCCAAAACAATGCAGACTTTCACTTTCACCGGTTCATATTAGAAAAACACTGCAAGTTATCCTGATATTGTATAAATAAGCCAACAACTTAAGATTGGTACGCGATAACCAACTGTGTTAATGTCTCACTCATAACAGAGGGATTGTCTTTCACTTTGCACCTCATGGGTCAGCATTGATTCTCTTAAAACAAACCAATCTTCTCTCTTCTGGTTCTTCAAGTCTGCAAAAGTCTCCTCAGTCAGCCAAACTGTGAAACACAGAGCCAACACTGAACTTGTGTTGTGTGGGTAATACAGCTCTCTCACAGCCAAACTGCTAACAGGAAGTCAGTGGCAAAGTAGTGCTTGATTTGATTGGTGGCCTGGGTCAAGCACGACATTGACGAGATGGCGACTTGCCAGGCGTGCGGTACCACAGGAAAACAAAGGTTTTTGTTGTTTATAGTAACGGGTCTGGCTGTGATCGGGGCCTTAGGAGTTCTCACATGGAAAACAAGACAGTTTCTTGCAGAACTTGCAGAGAGTTCAGTACTAAACTCTGACACATGAGGGTTCTGCAGGGAGCCAGGACCCTATCAGTGTTTTTACATACGTTTCAGCCCATTCATCACAAATCATATTTATCATATTATATACTGTACCAGGCTTATGTCACAATCAGGCCGCAACCTCCGGTTCAGAAAAGTGAAGCAGGACGCTGAAGTGTCTTAAACCTGCATTCTCTCTCCTGACCACCAGGGGGCGACTCCTCTGGTTGTATAGAAGTCAAAGCTTCATGTCTTAAAGCTGCATTCTCTCTCCTGACCACCAGGGGGCGACTCCTCTGGTTGTATAGAAGTCAAAGCTTCATGTGTTAAAGCTGCATTCTTTCTCCTGACCACCAGGGGGCGACTCCTCTGGTTGTATAGAAGTCAAAGCTTCATGTGTTAAAGCTGCATTCTCTCTCCTGACCACCAGGGGGCGACTCCTCTGGTTGTATAGAAGTCAAAGCTTCATGTGTTAAAGCTGCATTCTCTCTCCTGACCACCAGGGGGCGACTCCTCTGGTTGTATAGAAGTCAAAGCTTCATGTGTTAAAGCTGCATTCTCTCTCCTGACCACCAGGGGGCGACTCCTCTGGTTGTATAGAAGTCTATAGAAAATGACTCTACTTCTCTCTTGATTTATTCCCTCAGTAAACATTGTAAACATGAGTTTATGTCTCAATCTCTAGTTTCAAGTCTTCTTCAATACAGCATGATGTTCATTTAGTAAATTATGGTCCATTTAGAGTCAAACAGACCATAAAGCAGGGGATGCTTTAGGGCGGGGCTACAAGGTGATTGACAGGTCGACACCAGAGACGTATACGGCGTCTCTACATCACTCCTCCTCAGTCCTAATATGGTCACTTCCTGTTCACTGGTTGCAAAAAAAACGAGATGCCGACGGTCAAAATGACAAACTCAAGGCTTCAAAACTTCAGTCCACAAACCAATGAGTGACGTCACAACGCCCACTTCTGAAATACAGTCTATTGTCACAATATCTATCTGTCCAATCACAAGTGAGGCATCTCTGTGCAGAATGTTTGTGCATGTGTTTACAGTTACCAAAGACAGAAGCACGCACACACACACACACACACACACACACACACACACAGCAACAGTGGCTGCCAACCCTCTTATCTTTTTCCCATTGAGCCTCGTTGGACGGTGACCAGCAGATGTTCCTCATATATCTCACTGTACGTCCTCTGTCCGTCTCTCAACTCTCAGCATCCACTCAGCCAAAGATAGACTCAAGACGACAGGGTAAAGTATCCTCCCATACCCTCTGTACGAAAACCCCGTATCCTCCACGAAACCCAACCATAGTTGGCTGAATGGCGGTCGCACTCAGACGTGCATCCTGCCATTACACAACCGCCCAGCTTGGCAGCGGCAGACATATCAAGAGACTCTTCCTTCCTTCACTAAATGAAATCTGAAAGCCGGGGCTCAGCGGTTGAGGTGAGAGGGGGTGAGTCAGCCGAGCAACCAAACCTCCACCTATCTCACATCTTACAGCTTTCCCCCCCCAACACCACATAGCATACATTATGTCTTTACGTTCCCCTTTTATGCATTTATGAGAAGTGACTTATTATCTGTGACAAAAACTCTTCACTAAGGACATAAAGGTGAAGGAATCATCAGCCAACGACTGAGGCCCAATCTGGAGAGTTCTGCACCTTAATAACAGTTTATTAAAACTGAAAGTCATTACTGCTGCGGGTAATCCTGAAATAAATGTCTTTGGTATTATTTGGTTTAGCTACTATTTAACTTAAAATCCCTTCTATATTGATCTAGATACAGTAAGTAGACAACAATCTACAATAACAAAACAAAACTACAAAACATCATGGTTCAGCTTCAAATAGGTTATTTACGCCATTTAAGATCAAATTAAATGACGTAAATTAAATCAAGTCTACGTTGACTTGCTCTGTGTTTGTTGACCCATCCATCCACCCCGACCTTCCTTCTTCTGCAGACTTCAGTGGATTCATTAGAAACGTACTTGTGATCGGTCAAAAACAAAAGGTACTGAGGGAGGGTAAACGTAATTGACAATGCAGTTTTGTTGTATGAGAACGTAACTTTTAGGAGACCAGGCTGTATGTTGCCAACAACTCCCGATTGGGCCTTTACCCTTAAATGTCCCATTCTTTCTTTATCCAGGACACTGAAGCACTAAAATACAAAATATCCTACATCTCTTCTTTCAGAACTATATTAACATTAACATTAATATTATTTTTTTTTGCACCTTAAACAATAAAGAAATGTACATATCTTGACACAACGGTTTCTTTGATATCTTACAAAAAGTTACTCCTCAGTTTTCCCAAAAACTAAATTTTTCCAGCAACACTTGTCAATTTCAGCTTGTTACATGAATACAGTCTTTTCAAGCTAAACTTCCATCTTCACAGGAAACAACTTTGTTATGTTTAAGCCACAAAACTACTTAGTTAGGTTCAGGAAAAGATCGTGGTTTAGGTTCAAACAACTACGGAAGTGTCGTTACTTAAGTACGGAAGTTACGTGACACGAAACTCAACGTTGAAAGACTCCTGGCTGAATCACATAAGAATTGATTTTTGGGGATTTCTACAGATTAAAAGCGCATTAGTTTCCGTACGAACGCTGGATGAGAACAGCCCTCCCTCCCCCTGATGTGCTCAGTATAAAACATTATTATCATTTTGATTTGTAGCATGAACCAAACTCTATTCAAACATTTACCTTCACAGAGACGTCGGGCGCTCTGTCGTGCAGCACACTGCTGGATGCCAGCAGCTCCTGGTACACAACTAAAAAGTGAAGTTGTGATTGCATCAGTTGAAGAGAGTGTTGTTGAGTCCTGTTTTCACAACAGAGAAGCTCTTCTGGATCAAACAAGGATTTGAGGTGCAGCCCGGTGGCTCTAATGTGTTTGTGTTGAAGTTAGTTTCAGTGTAGATCGCCGGGTCAGCTGTTGCAATAACATTCGCCAGTGTTAAGTTAGATTTCCCAACAGGGCCGCCCTTATTAAAGAAATGTATCCATTCAGTCCCGTAAGACACCGGATAAAAGCGAACGCATAACGGCATGTGTTGTGTGTTTCTCATGTTGTGTAATGTTGTTACAAACGGCATTCTTTGGGTTTACCAAACCTGCGGGGGAGAAGTAAAGAGTCGGTGAAGACGGGGAACATTCCTCCGATATATGGATCTGTGGACTACGTCACTGGTTTTCTATGGGTGGATGCAGGTTAAAGCCTTTTTCATGCATGTGAACTAGAACCACAAGAACAAGACATTTGTAAAAGCTTTAGAATCAGAGGATGGTTACTGTAAAGGAAATGTGTTGAGATTAGGTTTAAAAAAAAAAATTTCATTACGTTTTTTGCACGTGCTAAAAAAATGTTTTTATTATTTGGGCTCACTTCCTCCATTGGGCGAAACTACATCAACTCTTCTAAAAGTGGCATTTTTGTATCTCAAACACCAAATAAAAAGCTTTTCACATGCAAACTGATGTCTTAAATGTAAAACACTGTTATTATTTTCATTTGTAGCTAAAAAATATAGAGTATCAAGATGAAATTCGATTTTTAATTCTCAGTACTCATATACTTATTAGTGAAGATGACATGAACATAGTTACTGTGCTCTACTGTAAAAATACAGCATATTGAAATTACAGTCGGCCTCCATTTTCTGTGCAAAGAGCTAAAACCTGAATCCTATTTAAAAGAGTTCAAACTCTGATTTCTAAGTGGTTTAATTGGTTTCAGGTGTTTTCACAGGTGCATTCTGGGTGCAGGTGATTAATAATTGAGTGTGGTATTTCACACACACACACACACACACACAGACACACACAGAGACTTTAGTCTAATGTAGATAACCGAGTGTAGTTATTTGCAAAAAGTGTGTTTTCGAATTAATCAGACAATGTGTTGATGGTTCAGCAAACCTGGTCAATAATAATAATAATAATAATAATATTAATAATAATTGCGCCACAAGTACCAGTTTTTTGTCTTGGCAGTTGCAAAAAAAATAGTAAATGAGTCATTCACATATCATGATCAAATGTCTACATGACTTTAAATCCTATTTTCATGGTTTAGACAAAGTCTCAGTTTCAAATAGCACAACATTTTATTTTATACAGTAGCGTGCTTCTAACTTTGTGCAAAGGTTTGGGGACTAAAACTCACCTGTTCCAACATGTCAATGCCCCCCTGCTCAAAGTCAGGTCCATGAAGAAGAAGGAAAGAAGCAGAACCTCCTAAAGAAACTCAAACCTGAACGTTTTCCAACACTTGGCTTGATGCAGCTGTGAGACTGGAGGAAACTCACTCCACCTCCTTTGAACACCGTTGCGTTTGGAAGTTGTGCTGCAGCTCACAACGCTGAAGCCATTTCCTGTTTACTGTGAAGTGGTTTTGTTTGGATGTTTTCCGAGAAGTGATTTACACATTACTGAAGTCTGAACTAAATAAAAGACACATCTTAAGTTTTAATGGTGCAACCTGATTCAGTGAAACCTTCTCATTAGCGTAGACCTCAGGAAGGACTTATAACCTCACTGGATTTAATTGCAAATTACTGGTGCAACTGTTGAAGCCATGACTTACTGTGTGATTCATTTTCTTTCTCTTAAAAAAGATAAAAGCATCTGCATTTGTAATGTTGCTTTTCTTTTAATATGTTTGGTCATAAACGGCCCTAAGCAACCAGTAACACAGTCCAGTTACTTCACTACTGTATTTGAGGTACTTGTGCTTTACTTGAGCATTTTATACAGCTCTTCTCAAAGGTACATATTGTACTTTTTACATCTCAGAGGTAACTATCGTACTTTTTACTCCACTACATCTCAGAGGTAAATATAGTACTTTTTACTGTACTACATCTCAAAGGTAAATATAGTACTTTTTACTGTACTATATCTCAAAGGTAAATATTGTACTTTTTACATCTCAGAGGTAGATATTGTACTTTTTACTCCCCTACATTTGTCTGACGGCTTTAGTTACTTTTCACATCACAAGTCATGTATCTCCAAATTTGATGATTTTGATGTTGAATGTTTATGATAAACTGAAGGATGAAGTGTTCCTTTATGTGATGATGAATGTTTATGATAAACTGAAGGATGAAGTGTTCCTTTATGTGATGATGAATGTTTGTGATAAACTGAAGGATGAAGTGTTCCTTTATGTGTTGATGAATGTTTATGATGAACTGAAGGATGAAGTGTTACTTTATGTGTTGGTGTTGAATGTTTGTGATAAACTGAAGGATGAAGTGTTACTTTATGTGTTGATGTTGAATGTTTGTGATAAACTGAAGGATGAAGTGTTCCTTTATGTGTTGATGAATGTTTGTGATAAACTGAAGGATGAAGTGTTCCTTTATGTGTTGGTGTTGAATGTTTGTGATAAACTGAAGGATGAAGTGTTCCTTTATGTGTTGGTGTTGAATGTTTGTGATAAACTGAAGGATGAAGTGTTCCTTTATGTGTTGGTGTTGAATGTTTGTGATAAACTGAAGGATGAAGTGTTCCTTTATGTGTTGATGAATGTTTGTGATAAACTGAAGGATGAAGTGTTACTTCATGTGTTGATGAATGTTTGTGATAAACTGAAGGATGAAGTGTTCCTTTATGTGTTGATGTTGAATGTTTATGATAAACTGAAGGATGAAGTGTTCCTTTATGTGTTGATGTTGAATGTTTGTGATAAACTGAAGGATGAAGTGTTACTTTATGTGTTGATGAATGTTTGTGATAAACTGAAGGATGAAGTGTTACTTTATGTGTTGATGATGAATGTTTGTGATAAACTGAAGGATGAAGTGTTACTTTATGTGTTGATGAATGTTTGTGATAAACTGAAGGATGAAGTGTTACTTTATGTGTTGATGTTGAATGTTTGTGATAAACTGAAGGATGAAGTGTTACTTTATGTGTTGATGAATGTTTGTGATAAACTGAAGGATGAAGTGTTACTTTATGTGTTGATGATGAATGTTTGTGATAAACTGAAGGATGAAGTGTTACTTTATGTGTTGATGAATGTTTGTGATAAACTGAAGGATGAAGTGTTACTTTATGTGTTGATGAATGTTTGTGATAAACTGAAGGATGAAGTGTTACTTTATGTGTTGATGAATGTTTGTGATAAACTGAAGGATGAAGTGTTCCTTTATGTATTGGTGTTGAATGTTTGTGATAAACTGAAGGATGAAGTGTTCCTTTATGTGTTGATGTTGAATGTTTGTGATAAACTGAAGGATGAAGTGTTCCTTTATGTGTTGATGTTGAATGTTTGTGATAAACTGAAGGATGAACATTCATCCAGAAACACCAGATATGATAGTGAAACACTGACAGGCAACAACATTTTACTATCAATACTTTTCCTTTTGAATGCAGGACTTATACTTGTAGTAGAGTATTTTCACAGAGTGGTATTTGTACTTTTACTGCAGTAAAGGATCTGAATACTTCTTCCACCAATACAAAACCGCTAACATAGAGAGATGCTTACATATAAACGTGGGCCGGCATAGATTCAAGTCATTTAGGCCCAGAGCAACACAAACATACTTCTCACACAAACCTGCATGAGGCCCAGAAAGATGTAACACATTGTTTACAAAGCTCCTCGACATGAGAGCTGGATGTTTGTGTTCATTCTTCTGCTGCAGGTGAGTGCTGCAGGTCCAAAAACATGAAGAAAAAAACATAAGAAAAAAAGTCAAAGCTCTGTGGTTGCTATGTGTATTCGGTTGCCAGTCAAGCGCTCGTCATAACCACAGTTATTAAGCAGTTTGTCTTCTTTTAATCATGTTTTCTTTTATTTATCTTTAGATGTGACGCATCTAATAGAAGTGTGTTGCAGCTCACACACCCACTACCTGTTCAGGGACACCTTGTCCTTCAACACGACATATTTCTGTTCAATAAAGAAAAGATAAGATAGAACTTTATTAATCCCAAAGGAAATTCACAAAAGAATAACAATTATTAAGTGTAAAATAAGTAATACTGACTGAGTAAGGTAAATAAAGAAGTAAGTAAGTAAATAAGTAAAGAATTCAGTAATATCAAGGAGGATATTGAGAGTGATATTGTAAAAGATATTGAAAAGAAGTAAATTAAAACGTTGCTCAGAGACAAATCCATGAGGATCTTTTAGAACTCTGTTTGAAGCTTCACAATTATTTAAAAATAATTCAGCTATTTCTGTCTGTGATGTGGTATTTTTCCATTGTAGTATTTGAATGTACAGATTCTTCACCTCATCTGTCTTTTCTTCATTACTTTTTGCATTAATTTCTTCTGTCTCAGCAGCATAATACGACCACATTACATCAATTCTAAAATCATTACCCTGAGTCCTGACCCAAATAACCCAAATACCCAAAATAGTATTCTAAAAATGTCTCCAGTCAAAGGACATCTGGATTTTATCCTTTTTATGCCCAGATCTAAAAACATTTTTCTGTATTGTAGAACCTTTTTTTAATAATTTTTTTGTTTATTTTTTAGTGAAGCACCACATTGATACATCCATAAATACATAAATGTACAGTAACTTAAACCCTTCCCCTCATTTCTTCAGGTCCACTCCTCTTCTCTGTACTTTATTGTAAATATTTATCTTTACTGTATTTTCATTATATATTTATATTCAATAAATCTCTCTATATTTTATTATATTATTGAATTTGCCCGGCAAATGAACTGTGCTTCACAAATAAAGCTGCTTTGCCTTGTTATAACAAAATATCCAGAATATGCTGCACTACTCACACTTTAGAGGATGTTTTACATCATATATTTAAAGACAATTCCACAAAATAACAAAGACTGTAATGTGGATATTATTATTTTTCAATCAAAAATACAAACAATCAAATTTCCTCTTGACAGCTTTTAACATTTCTGTATTTGATTTTTTTGGGATCTGCTCAACTTGAGGCAGAAGCAATCCTGTAAAGTGAGACATGTAAGGAGGCCTTAATTAATTATCTAAAGAAAAGAAAATGAACAAAAAAATGTAATTAAATATAAAATAAATAAAATAAATAAAATAAATAAAATAAATAAAATAAATAAAATAAATAAAATAAATAAAATAAATAAAATAAATAAAATAAATAAAATAAATAAAATAAATAAATAAAATAAAATAGTTGGATAAAGTGCTATCTAAAAACAGTGCATTAAATGAAGTCTGCTCACCTTTATTGGCAGATAAATTGATGGACGCCTTTGTCTCAAAACTTCAAAAACATATCTTTTAATAAGTTGGGTGAACTGCCCCTTTAAAGTTATTGGCACTCAATAGTATCAGCCAACTTTCACCCTCAAACTTGTCCACCACATGACATGTGCTGTAAAATACTGAACACACACACACACAGACACACACACACACAGATACACACACACACACACACACACACACACACACACACACACACGTTGTTCTCTCTGTTGCTGTTTGTGCTGACAGGTCATCTGGATCCAAAGCATGCAACATAATGTACCCACAAAGGGAAACACTGAAGACAATGAAGCCAGACATTTAATAAGAGCATGTTTATGTATAAACAAACATGGAGTACTTTTGTGTTGCTAACACACAACATGCTGTTCACACACACACACACACACACAAACATGCACACATTGTCTTTCACTCGTCTATATGTCTGCTTGCTTAATGTCACTTTCCCTCCGTGAAGTGTCTTCCTTTATTTTTTTGTTATGTTAAACTGCACTGCTTTGTCCTCAAAGTGTCTGTCACTCTAATATGTGTCTGTGTTGTATTTCTACATTCAGGACGACTAAAGACACACCCATGTTCTTCTAAAGGACGTCCTTAAATATACAAATGAACAATAAGCAACAATACACACACAGTAACAGAAAACATAAATGCTCTCTTGCCTGTTGCAGCTTGAAAAATATACAAAATGTTAAACATCTTAAAAAATGATACGTGTTATATAGATTAGATTATTATAGATAGAATTAAAACAAAATACTTAAATTGGTTAATTCATCATTAAAGAGGGAATTTTAGTGCTTTACAATAAGTCGATTAATCGATCAGACAATTGACCTAATCAATTAATCTAATTAGTTTAGAAAGAAATGCAAAATATTCTCTGTTTCAAGCCTCTCAAAAATAAGGATTTACTGCTTTTTCCTCATTTTTTAAATTTGTTTTCACTGTAAATTGAAAACGTCAACAACAATTATTTCCATTAATTGAATGAATCGTTAGTGAGCATCAGTAACACTACCACACACCTTGTTAGGAAGGAGTGTGTTTTAATGAAGCTCTCCATGTTAGCTAAAATGGACTTCACATTGATATGTTTAATAACTTTACAGGCTTAGAATAATATTTAACATTGTCATCAGCTTTAATTGTATAATATTAACAATTTAACTGCAGTGGTGGTTTATAAAGCAGCGAGAGAGACGTTCAGAGCTGCAGACTCAAACTTCTTAGTTGTTGTTGTTGTTTCCATGGAGATTTTGATGTGGTTGATTTAGATGCTGATGCTGCAGTGAGGATGTCAGCGTACTAGAATCTCTGGAAGATACTCGGTTGGGGGTCAGAGGGTTGGACCAATCCAAGCACACACTCATAAACACACAGACACACAAAGAACTAACAGGCTTAGACACAGATACACGCAAAATAAACCACATTTATTGTAATTATTTTACTATCAAATACTAATTACTTAGTACAATAAGTGGATTTAAAGGCTCCTCCCAAGAATTGAAAATAGTTTTAAATGAAAATAAGCTTATCCCTCCCTGAATGTGTTAAGTGAAAGCTGTTGGATTGTAAAAGGTAGGTGGATGGGTCAAACAAACACAGGACTTTCACTCAGGAGACCTGTTTGTGTCCAGCGTGAGAACAAAAGCAAATGTTGACTTTACACTTTTTCCGTTGTTACACTTGGTACGTAACATTACTTAAGTCTGCTAAGTAATTTATTATTTATTGTTATATATTTATAGTAGTTACGTTTTTATGGTTGTCAGGTAACATTGTTGAGTTTAGTTGTTATTGATGTTATGTTACATTGTTATTTAGTTACGTTGTTATTCAGTTATGTTGTTATTTTTAGTTACGTTGTTTTTTAGTTACGTTTTTATTTAGTTACATTGTTACGTGGTTAGGTTATGTTGCAAGGTTACATTTTTCTGATTGTTATGTTACATTGTTATATTGCGTTACATTGTTACGTTGTATCAAATATTGTGTAACAGATGTTACGATATGTTGTAACGGATGTTAGGTTATGTTGTTATGTTACGTTACATTGTTACATTACATTGTTATGTTACGTTACGTTGTTACGTTACGTAACAACGTTAAGATAAGTTAAGATAATACGTTACGTAACAACGTATTATCTTAACACAAACCATGATCTTCTTTCTAACCTTAAGTAGTTTTGTTGCCTAAATCTAACCAATTGTTTCACAGCGTTAACTACGTGGCATTGTGCGTTTCTCCAAGCTACGAGGCTGATATGAAGCGTTTTTATGAAACATATTTTTGGTTCAGAAACGTTGACATTCATCGTATCCCGTGGTTTGCAGAAACGTATGCCAACATTTTTTTCCTGGCAACTGGGTTGACCCTCAACACCAGTGAGTCGTATTTCATTTACTATTTCTGTGCACATTCTCTCGATAAGAAAACTAATAAATGCCACAGAAGCTCTAAATGTGGTAGTTTGTACATCCAGGTAAAGCTAAACAATAAAGGACTTGTTGTATATGCACACTTCTAACAGCAGCCTTTGTGATGCTGTAAGCCAACGCACTTCTCACCATGAGGCCGGGTTTCATTGTTTAACAACCTTGGCTTTCCCCCTCGGGAGATGTTGGAGGGGATGAGGGTCAGGACGGTCTCGACCCAAAACAAACAAGCTCTCCCGACCCCTCTGACCTCTCATCACAAGCAGTCATGAGATGCTCAGACACCTGCGCTCCCATGATTCTTGTATAACCGCTGATTCAATAATTAGCATACATTTTTCGTCACGGCTCACCTTTGACTCACGAAGCTGTGATCAACTAGGGGAATGTGGAGCAGCAGGAAAAGGCAACTTCGATTTCATAAAAGATAAAAAAAAAAAAAAAAAAAGAATTTTGATGATCTGTTTGTATTTCTTCCTCCAACTAATAAAATGATGGTGTTTAATCGTGCAGCCCTGCAGAGTGTAATGACCTGCAAACATCTTGCAGCAGATTTTCACCCTCTTTACCTCCTTCGCCAACCTTTTATTTTTTCCTTTTCGCTCGCTGTCTCTTCAGCTTGTAAAAAACGTCGGTTCGCAGTAACCAACATCGACACGACCTGATATTTCCCCCTCGAGCCAGAGTCCTGTTGTTTTCGTCTTCACAGGCGCGCCCAGCGTCACGGTTCGACTTCATATTGGAAGCTGCAGAGTGTCAGGTCGAATCAAGTCAAGCAGATTATTTTATTGTCGAACATCCACACAGCGTCCTGTAGCTCCTTAAGTGGTGCAACAATAGCACAAGCATTAGTCGGGAACAGTGCAGAGAACATGAAGTACGAAATGTGCAACCAAACAAGCACAAAGGTTCGGGTTATGTTGGGACAAGTGTTGGTTATATAGGTGAAGGGAGCTGGGATTAAATGAAAGTCAATGCAATGTCCTCCTAAGTGTGTGTATCTGTGATGAAATGTGTGCTGACAACATTTCGAGACAGACAGCCAGAAGTTGCTGTAGGGTGATTGTGGCAACATTCAGTATGATGTCTTCATTAGAGCCATTTCACAGCCTGTCAGCACGTTTCACTTCATCCACTATCATGACTTTCTTATCCATCCATCATCCATCCATCCATCCATCCATCCATCCATCTATCTATCTGTCCATCTATCCATCTATCTATTTATCCATCTATCCATCCATCCATCCATCAATCTTTTTAAATAAAGTGACAATAATTCATCTTTTGCGTCTCTGCTCTTTCAGGCAATGGGACAGTTGGGTTGTTAATAAATCCTGATCACTCATTAATTAGTTTACCAACTCTCTGATTGATTGAAAATCAGTATCCAGCCAACAATAAAGATAATAATTAACAACAGTATTTACGCAGTCATTTTCAAGTTCGTGTTCAAAAAGTAGTTTAACTGTAAAAAACATACAATAAATTAAATAAATAGCAACATATATAATTCTGTTTTACGTTGTTTACATATCCACTGGACAAGCTTTTAATCACACCACTGTCTTGTATACCTTCTATTTTTACTTCCATTCCTTTTTTACTCTGATAAACCTCCAATTATTTATTTCTTTAATCTCTCTATGCATCTGTATTTATTTCTGTCTTTGTGCTGCTGCAACAATTGATCTTATCTTATCTTAAATCAATAATTACACATTATTTTTATTTTATTATACAAATAGCCCTACTGACTGCAGCTTTAGGATTATTAAGCCCTATGTCTTAGAACCGGCTTAGAGTAAATTTTATCCAATTCAAGCAGCAGTTAATGTACAAATATTCTGTATTGACAAATAACACATACACACAACTTTATCTTTATCTCTTTTGTTGTTAATTTAGTGCTCAAATGTTTCTTTTTTTCTCCTTGCATGCACCTCCTGCTGTCCTTCATCCCTTCTTTCATTCCCTCCCCGCCTCTGAATCGTCCCCTTCTCCTCCCTCTGTCATGTTTCTCTTTCAGATGCACGTCTTCATGCACCTCCACCAACCCCGGTGATTACATACGTCTGTCTGCACACAGGGCTGCGTTTAGTGAGCTCCACGTGCCTCAAACACGACAGCCACGGAGCCTGGTGGGCGCGAGGTGAAGCCTTTCAGGACCTTCATTCTACTGACACATTCGAAGCTAATTACAGGGATGTATTTCAGAGTTTGACTTAAATTCTACGGTAAACTGTGAGGCTACATTTCATGTTTTTTCCTAAATTTTGCAGGTAATTGCAGGTATACGTTTCACAGTTTAAACCAAAATGCTGCAGTTAATAACAGGGATACGTTTCATAATTTGCTTTAACAAGGAGAATATCCACTTAGCAGTCCTCAAATGGCCTCCAGGGGATGCAAGTCACAACTATGACGAGAGAGGAAAGGCCACAACTGTTTCACTGTAAATCCCTGGAGGCTAGAAGCAGCTAGATCGGCATGACACAAATGTCAAGGGCACAAGTGCTTGATACAAGTGTTGTGGTCTCTCTGGTGCAAATGGTGGTTGGCAACATTATTTATCTTGGATAGGAAAAAAACAAGCTTTAATCATCCTAAAATAAGATGTTGCGACTACTAAATTCTCCTTTTTGCAGTAGTAAAACATGGTGTAACTTATTTTACTGTCAGATACTAAACAGCTTCTTAACCTTTCTCTATATCTTTAGTAAGCATGTGTTCATTCTTTTTTCAACAGGAAGTCTTGGACAGAGCAAAACTTACCAACTTACTTTCAGTGCGTAGATTTTTCCAGTCGGGGGACTTCGAGGACTCAGAGGGACGGTTCTTTAACCTCTTGAACTACTGTTTCCAAATGAGGACTCCCAAGAGCCACCGAGAGCTCTTTATGGAGGAGCATGAGTTTAATTTAACTACTTATTAATAAAGGGAATTGTGAAACAAGGGCTCTCATTTCCAGAACGGGTGCAACTCGACCTACAGGTTAACACCGTTCTGTACGTGACCTAAATGTTCTCAGAGAAGGATTTCATTGGTTCTACCTGACCGACATCTTGCATAGAAATCTCTGCTGTGCTGCTGGGCTCCACATTACCATTAAAGTGGATGAAAGAAATGTCAGTTGGCAGGCCAGTGGCTTTGTGCTGTATGACAGATGGACTTCAGTGTGTTGCCTTTGTGGCTGTCATCTCCAATACATTCCTGTCATGAGCTGGCAACCAGCACTCTGCACTAGCTCAACCTGAAAATCAAAGCCACAGCGAGGCAGCCTCGTAAATATGTCCACTGTGGCAGAGGCGTCGATTGATTGATTGATTTCTGTCATGCATTATCGGAAGAAGGAACAGAAAATATCCGAAGTGAAAACACTCATTTCCAACATGGTCTTAAGATGTCAGATCCCCTTGTTCTTTTTTTTAACAATCGTAGACAAGTAGGAGAATAAATTGTTCTGGAAAAGGCTGTTGCACTCTGACTTCATTTCCAAGAAGAATTGTGTGGAAAATTCTATCATCTTAAAGCTTTTTGGTAATCTTCTTTTTAATTATTCTAATTATTCAATAATTTCTGTTGAAATTCTCATTACATCCTGACAACAATCAATGAATCAAGCTGCTATCCTAACAGCTGTGAGTTCTAACAGCAGCCATGTTGGTTGTTTACGTTCGTAAATAATAGAATAATAATTTTGAGGGAGTGTCTTTGGAGGGAGGCCTGTCAGTGTTGACGATTTGGAGACTTTTAAATCAGATTTGACAACGTTTGCAGCCAGTGCTGCTAGCTGCTTTCATTGGAAAAGAATTACCAACACCAGGCTGGGTTTTTAGGTTGGACAGCTTTTTAAAACTACCGTACTTGCTGGTTTCTTAAGAATAATAACCAGACAGCAACCTCCATTTCTAAAGAATGAAGCCAAAGCTTCATGTCTTAAAGCTGCATTCTCTCTCCTGACCACCAGGGGGCGACTCCTCTGGTTGTATAGAAGTCAAAGCTTCATGTGTTAAAGCTGCATTCTCTCTCCTGACCACCAGGGGGCGACTCCTCTGGTTGTATAGAAGTCTATAGAAAATGACTCTACTTCTCTCTTGATTTATTCCCTCAGTAAACATTGTAAACATGAGTTTATGTCTCAATCTCTAGTTTCAAGTCTTCTTCAATACAGCATGATGTTCATTTAGTAAATTATGGTCCATTTAGAGTCAAACAGACCATAAAGCAGGGGATGCTTTAGGGCGGGGCTACAAGGTGATTGACAGTCACTCCTCTTCAGTCCAAATATGGTCACTTCTGTTCACTAGTTTCAAAAAGTCAATATGGTGACGGCTGTAATCCAAGACGGCGACAGCCAAAACAACGAACTTTGAGGCTTCATAACATCAGTCCACAAACCAATGTTTGATGTCACAATGACTACGTCCACTTCTTATACACAGTCTATGTTACCAACCCTAGCTTTGATGTATTAAATACATAAATAACTGGTGTGACACACTTGACACTCCTTGACTATGACCTTGACTGAACTTTCCTGCACTCTCTCGCTATCTTGCTTCCCTTCGGCTCCGCCACGTTTACCTGATCGACTGAGGTAAATGTTTTCCTCGACTAGTAATCAGTAGGTCAAGTAGTTTATCATAATGGCAAAGAAGTCTAGTGTTCAAACTAACAAAGGAAATGTACATTATGCAATTGAATAGGAATATGCAGAAACCACATTGTAGTTTATTTTGAATAATTCATAGTTTGGCCACCCATGGTCAGACAACCAGATACACCAGTACTGCAGTGGCTGCAATATAAAATTTAACAGCCAAGATGGCGCCGGTCTCTAGTACTTTTTCTGTTTCTGTTTGTAACAGTTCTGACTTTTCTTTTCCTTTATCTGTCGAACTTTGTTGTCCTTGTCGCTGTTATTTCTATTTCTGTGTGAGTACGTTGCGAGAGGTAATTCCTCGTCTCTGCACACATACTTGGCCAATAAAGCTGATTCTGATTCTTAAAACTAGATTTCGACAACAGGGCCACAGAATGAGCTTATAATGCAGGACCCACCATATTGAATTTGTTCAGATTCCCAAACAGATTGAATTTGGTCGGGTTACCAAAACCTCCTGTGACATGCAGCGATGATTCTGCTGCATGGACGAACATCCAGCTTGTTTTGTTCAGAAGCGTCAGGGTGCATCGTCCAAGTCTCCGTCCGAGGCAGGAAGATGAAAGACGGGCGCGGAGCTGTGGCGCTGCATCCTTCTCCGATGAGCTCATCCAAACACAGACACAACTCATTCAGTAACCACAGAGAGGGGCCGGGAGGACGGAGGGAGGGAAGGAAGGAGGGAAGGACGGAGGGAAGGACGGAGGAGGGAGGGAGTGAGGGAGGGAGTCAGCGGGAGGAAGGATGGAGAGAAAAGGTTGTTTTTGGAGAGCAGGGCTTTAGAGTCCACTAAAAAAGGAGAGAGGGGGGAAAGGGCCTGGACATTCAGCACCTGTGTGGGTTTTCTTGGTGAGCAGGGATGGTCATTGGTGTAAAATATATAAATATATATATATATATATAAAGATCATGAGAAGCAGCCAACAATTAGTCGGGGAGAGAAACTACAACCATTATACATTTAATTCATCAGCATGGAATTCATGGACTTTTAGATTTTCTCTGCTCACACGGCCAGATGAAACCTAAACTTAAACTTTATTGCAATCGTCATTTACATGAAATCTGACCTCTGCATTTGACCCGGAGTATCTTTAGGAGCAGCAGGCTGCTGTGAAGCGCCCGGGGAGCAACTCAGGGTTTAATGTCTCGCTCAAGGACACTTTGACATGCAGACCGTAGGAGCCGGGGATCAAACCGCCAACCTTGTGGTTATAGGATGATCCACTCTACCCATGAGCCACAGCTGCCTCCCCAACTGTTTTAAGTTTTTGAGTTGAAGTTTTTAAGTTGAAGTTGAAGTTGAAGTTTTTAAGTTTTTAAGTTTTTATGTTTAAGTTGAAGTTTTTAAGTTTTTAAGTTTTTAAGTTTTTATGTTTAAGTTGAAGTTGAAGTTTTTAAGTTTTTAAGTTTAAGTTGAAGTTGAAGTTTCAGATATGAGACAACCCTCCCACAAGAGCATCATTTATCCTCAGCAGTGGTGGAAGAAGTATTTGGAGTTTTTTTTTTACTATTTTCACGTTCCCTATGTTCTCTTATGAGTGAAGTACAAAAGGGTGTTTCTGGGGAAATTAATACGCTCCCAGCACGTGTTACACTTTCCTCCCATCCCTGATAAAAACAGATCACTTTAAAGTCTCACACAGAAAGATTTCTGATGGATTAGAACCAGCAACCTGGCAACAAAACCCTGAGCGTCACCCGGTGAGGATGATGAAGGTCACTTTACTTTTTAATCATTTTTACTACGATGAGAAAAGAACAATCCACAATAATCCATCCTCCCCCGAGGGAAGCGGAGGCCAAGACGCTCTGCCAAGGGAAACACACTCTGAAGAAAAGCAGGTTTTTTCTGTCTGATTTAACTGTGTGTGTTCTGATCAGCTACTCTGGCTTTTAGTTCTCTTTTTTATTTTATCAGTAAAAATACCAACAAAAAATTAGAAGTCATAATAAATTACATCTTCTATTATTTCACTTTTTTCTACTTTTTATGAATTTTCACTTTTGTAGCACATGTTTTGTTTTTTTCTCTCTCAATGTGTATATTTGTTTTGTACCAAGACTTCAAGACAAAAACCTACTACCTGATAATGAATTAATTACCTCTACCTAAATAATATAAAACACAATATAGACGTGCGGGCAGCTTCATTACATTCATGTAAACAAACCACGTACCGATCAGCTGTGAGCTCCGGATCAGACTGGAGACGTAACAACTTGTACTTGCAATTTAAACAGAAAACACACATTTTATATTGTGATATTTACTGTAAATTACACACAATATAGTCAACAGCAAGTAGGAAACTTTCAGGCATTCTCCCCCCAGCCGGCTGCCAGCTTATTTTTATTTTATTTTTTAAATGAGGCGGCGTTGTTTAGATAAATCCTCCCTTCAACTTCCTGTATCAGCCGTTCGTCGTCAAAGTGAGCGACAGGAAAAGATAAAAACATGGCGTCCAACAAACGTGCAGATATTCGAATAGTTTGAAACTTATGTGTTTTTTTAGGCAGAGCAACTATTCAATTTGTCATTTTTGGCCATTTCTGACGGCCCTACCCTCCAACAATGTGGACAGAGAACAGATAAAGGTGCCATTCGCTTGATTTGTCCTAGAAAAGGTGACCCCATCTCCATTAGGGTTTTCTTTTCTTCTTTTGGTAAAGTAGTCAAAAGAGATCTATAACAAAACAATGTGTGCTTATTCTACAAAAATTATAAATAAACTATGAAATAATAAATAATAAATAATCAAATTAACCAATCTTTGGTATTTTTCTCATAGACGGTATGTAACATGGCAAAATCTGCAAGCGGTGACAGCCACATGTGCAAGAATTTCAAAGTAAAAGCGTCAGTCGTAACTTCCTTTCTGGTGAAACACACACACACACACACACACACACACACACACACACACCATCAGTGTGTTTATCAAACATGTGACTCCCCCTAAAAAGGAGGTCTGGTCTCTGTGGATTCCACACATTACCAAACTGCAGGTGTTTTCACAAAACCTTCCTTGAAAGCAACCCCATGACTTTTCCCAGATAGATCATTGTAAATTAGTTTAATGGGGACTTCTACTCCAAAATATCCAGCTGTGTTTATGTCCATGTTGAAGAATATTACCTTGGATTCATCATTCACAATTAATTTCAAGAGATGTTCTCATACTCCAAATATCTGGATATGTCCCTCATTGACATTTCAACTTGTGTTTAGGACAAATCTATTAATATTCTATTAAAAAAATCGCCTTTGTGCTGGTTAAACTGTTACACTATCATCATCAGATCTGTTAAGTCAGTAAAACAATAATCAAATTAAAATTAAAATTAATATATATATATATATATATATATATATATATATATATATATATATTATAATAATAATAAATAATAAACGTTATTAATAAATGCAGTATATAGTGTATAACAATGTAAGATGTAAGAGGCATAGAATGAACATAATAAATAAAAATAAAAAGTTTAATACCATTTAAACATAACATTGCTTCAAATGTTCGGTGGATATTATTTGATTTCTGTCTAATAATACAACTAAGTACAAAAAAAAAACTTCCATTAAAATAAAAGATTAGATATTAAAACGAGAGTAATTAGAAATAAAGCAAATTACTTTTATATACAAAAATGGACCGAAAAACAGTCATATTCTGTATTTATCTTTTGCGTGTGTCCTAAAAAGGCCAAATCAAAGATATTTTCCACCATAACAATGAACCTACAGCAGATTTCTAACACAGAATATCAGGTTTGTTCCTGGTGCGTTTCCCTGAGTCTTGTTTTCCCCTCGGGGCTCGACAGAGACAGGTATGCATCATCACTCATCACAAGGTGCTGGCGGCCTTTTCACTCATTCACTTTATACGCCAATGATAATAATCAGAGGGGGAGTTTGCTTTCCTTTCGCTCCTCACAACATTTGTTGTGAGGGCCTTGGCCATGCTAGCAGCTCTATGAGGTCACTCAAACGCAAACGTAGGATTCATCCTGTACAAAATATGGACCGACCTACCAAACAGCTCACATTAGCTGTGGAGCTATGTAGGTGGCGTGACAAACTAAAACCCAAAGACCTTTATGTTAAATTCTGGAGATCACAAAATATCCAAAGACGGCAATAAATGAACGAGAACTCTAGAATATTTTAATTTGATGGAAAGTCTTGGGTTTGAATATTTCACTCAGCGTAAACAAATTAAGAGAAAATGATAATACGTGTACAAAAAGGTGTTTTTACTTCCTGGGCCTTAAAGCTACAAAAATAAATATTTTTCACCTCTGCATAATAAGCTGATATTCTCTCCACTTTTTCTCCGTTTAGTTTTTTTAGTCTGCCGTTTCACCAATTTCATGTCGTTTGTTGGATCTGCTGCTGCCGACTTCTCTTTGCATGAGGCCAGTCACACACATACAGTTGCCTTGCCTCGTTGCATGCTGGGCTCTCACACTCGGGGGCTTTCTAAACAGGACGACGCCAGCAGTCAGAGCCGACCACGTGAGGCTAACCGAGCAGGGACACACTGGGAATTGTCAGGTTTGGTTTTTAAAATAGGAAGTCATGCACACAGCAGCCGTGGCTTAGTGGTTGCTGTGTTTGTGGAAGAATGGGGTCTTTCTGTGTGTAGGACGGATAGAAAGAAGGGCTTGAGGACAGGAAAAGAAAAATACAGTGGAGATGAAGGAAAGGAGTCTGGAAAGAGGAAGGGAGGAAGAAATGGATGATGAGGGAGGTTTTTGGAGGAGAGAGAGGAGAGACTTGGAAAGAAAAGGTAGTCCGGTTCTATTTTGGACGAGACCTGGTGTGATCTCAGGTCGGTTCCAGCCAGCACCAGTCACCCCCGGTTAATCATCATCCGTCTGGACGCTGGCACTCAGAAAGGCCCCGGAAGCAATCTGTGCCGGTCCACTGATCCGTCCACCCACAGCTCCCCATCCAACCCCCACCCGCCCCCCCGCCCCCAAAAAAAAAGTCTGGGCAGCCGTACCAACCAACCCTCCAGGGATGAGTCGCCCCATGTCAGAAATCTATTTCCACCTCATCTCGAGGTCTACATCCTGTGGCGTTCGCTCCACCGTCGACTCACCTCACCATCAAGAGGCTCTACTGTTTCTCCGACACGGGGCCGCGAATCGCAGGCATCCTCTTTCAAACCGATCTATATCTGTTATTTACAGCAGAGTTAAGCATTAAACGGGTCGGCTCAGGAATGCCTATTGTGTTCCTGTTGATCGGGTGTCTTGTAATCTCATGCTATCAACAGTCGAGACACAATTCTTGACGCTTGTTATCAACAGAGCTTAAAGCCAAAGTCAACTCCTTTCGTGTGTGGAATTCCTCACTGCAGAATGCACTGGTCCCGATTGCATCGTTACTGGACAAAGAGCTTCCAAACAATGAAGTGTGAAAGATTAGATGGCTTTTGAATATGCCAGGCTTGAATTTGGGGTTTTATTGTCATCTTATTGTCATCATCTGGGCACAGGCGAAGTGCAGGGGCCCAAAGTATCAGCCCCCCCCCCCACCCCCCCCGGGCCTTCACCTATAAAATGTAACTCAAATAGACTTTAAATGACCATGAAGAAACTAAAAAAGAGTCACAGAATGACGACAAAGAGATGCAGAACAGCTGGAAAGAGAACCAAAGAGACTCACAATGACTATAAAGAGACATGAAGCAACTACAAAGAAACTCAAAATTACTACAAAGACACACAGAAAGACCACAAAGAGACACAAAACCACTACAAAGAGACGCAAAATCGCTGCAAAGACACACAAAGAGACTCACAATGAATATGAAAAGGGGCAAAACAACTATAAAAAGATACAACGTGACTACAAAGAGACATAAAGCAACTACAAAGAGACTCAAATAAAATATGGACAAAATGACTACAAGGAGATACAAAATGACCACAAAAAGGCAGAAAACAACTAGAAAGAGACGCAAAGCAGCAGTAAAGATAAACAAATAGACTTGCAATGACTATGAAAAGGGGCAAAAAAAACACAGAGACACAACATGACTAAAAAAAGAGAAATGAAGAAATTACAAATAGACTTACATTGATGACAAAGATATTCAAAATGGCGACAAAGAGACACAATATAACCACAAAAAGACAAAAAAACAAATACGCCAAACGACGACAAAAAGTTGTTAAACAATCACAGAGAAAAAATGACTACAGACAAATCAAAACAATTACAAAGTGACACAAAACAACGACAAAGATACTCAAAATGACTACAAAGACACACAGAATGACCACAAAGAGACACAAAACCACTACAAAGAGATGCAAAATCTCTGCAAAGACACACAAAGAGACTCACAATGAATATGAAAAGGGGCAAAACAACTACAAAGAGATATAACGTGACTACAAACAGAGAAATAAAGCAACTACAAATAGACTTACATTGACGACAAAGATATTAAAAATGACGACAAAGAGACACAATACAACCACAAAAAGACAAAAAAACAAATACGCCAAACGACAACAAATCAAAACAATTACAAAAGGACACAAAATAACGACAAAGAGACACACGACCCAAGAGAGATGTGTATCGACTACAAAGAGACACAAAACATCAACAAAAGGAGGCTAAAGAACCATAAAGTCCACGCGTCTTGCTCCTGCGGTGTCCAGGGGCCCGTCGTCTCATAACCTGGTTAAAGGAACGTGAGCATCGAGGAATGTGGTCGCGTCGGCACCGGTTGGGGCAAAGCGTTTATAGTACTGTGAACCGGGTTCTGCTCATTCCCTGACCTAGATTTAGCGAGACGATACGAATATGTGACGTTACATTGTGGGCCCATCCGTTCCACACTGTAAAGCAAAGTAAAGACAAACCAGGGGGAAAACAAAACACACTTTGCTCAAATATTTACAGTCGGATTCAAACAGAGTGCCGGGGAGATTTTATGATAACTACCACGCAGTGTTTTTCCAAAGCGACTCTTTGTATTTGCTGGGTAAATATACTGAGCCAGTCCAGTGATGTTGCAATGTTTGTTCAACGGGAATGAGCCTTATTACGCATCAATACCTCGGGCTCATTAAAGCTTTATGTAAACAGGTCTTCTTGGCGCGTGCGAGGTGATATCTGCAACGGCTCACGTTTTGACACAAGCTTTTAACAAAAGCCGCCGTAAAAAAGCCAAGTCAAACACGACGACTCTATTCCTGGATCACGTGCATGTCGCGGACACTGACGTCGTCCTCGGCTGTGTTTCTCCAAAGCTGTCCCTCGTACTCTCTCTTTTCTCTCCACCTTGTCATCAACTCCTGCTCCCGGTCAAACCCTGCATGTCTCCCAAACGCCACCTGTTGCCGTGGAAACCGATCGTTTTTGCGGGGGTACGATGCTGCCGTCCTGATGCACAGATGTAATCTGTTCCGCGTGTGGACGGGACAAGTCATTAGTGTCAGTGTAAACAGGGAGGGTGTGGGTCCCGGTCTGCCGGCCTCATGCTTGTCCTCAGGGTAATACGCAGCGAAGGCTCTGGAGGGAAATGAAGGAGAATTCATCGTGGATTAACTAATGCAAGAATTCCAGCTGATTCTGCCTGCTGGACTCCGTTAATCCAAAAATAACACAATGTCGCTGTCGAGGAGGCCCGCCGCGTCCAAATCCAACAACCGTATTCATCGAGAATCAAGAAGGTTTAATGACGGAACAATACCGTCTCTTTCTTATATATTTAGGCGGTTTGTATTTGGCATTAGGCCCCCGTAGCATGAGAGGAGTCATTCTGCTGCAGTCGATGTTTTTACAGAAGGACATAGTTGCTTCGATCATTAGGCCTTGTCATTAGTTTCAGATTATCACAAGGAATGGAAATGGCATCAATCACCTCGTAAATTATACCGTTAACTTTAATTTACAAGAACAAGAAATGTGTATTAGAGCAGGCTGTTCTCAGCCAGCGTTCGTAGCCACACGTAGAAAAAATACTGAGCTGGAATTCGAAGATATCTCACAAAATCAAATCGTATGGTGTCCACTTAATCGTGAACCAGGAAGTACAAAGACCAAAGATCAATCTTTCAGCCAGTAGACCGCTTATTTTATGGATTTATCACGTAACTTCTGTACTTCAGGAAACAACCTAGTTAGGTTTAGGAAACAAAACTTCTGAGTTAGGTTTAGGAAACAAAACTTCTGAGTTAGATTTAGGAAACAAAACTTAGAGAGTTAGGTTTAGGAAAAGAACATTGTTTGAGTTAAAATAACTACAGAAGTGTCATTACTGAAGATTTGCTTAGCGGTCTGGTTCACGTGGATTACATACGATTTCATTTTATGGGATATGTAAGGATTACAGCTCTTTGTTTTTCGTATCGCTACAAACGCTGGACGAGAACAGCCGGCATTATTTGAGGGGTAATGTGAATATTTGGAACAGACAGTGGAGGAGTTACTAATGCAACAGGGGGTGATTGACAGGTTTGTAGGGACATGTAGATGCTATTCGGAGGAGTAATCCTTTAATTTACGAGTCACACGCCTCTTTTCATGGGAAGCAACTCGCTCTCCTGTGACCTGACAGCAGCGTCTGTTTACACCGTCAAATATGTTTTCACTGTACCGACACAGTCAAATATACAAGTACACACATGACTGACTGTGTGTGCGTGTGTGTGTGTGTGTGTGTGTGTGTGTGTGTGTGTGTGCACGTGAGCTTGCATTATTGTCACGCTGCAAAGCAATGTGCCTCCTCGCCTGTGTGCAGCTAATGTCAACGTAGCAAACGAGTGCAGAGCCCGAAGCCGACAAACCCAAGAACTGCACTCTGAAATTAACACGGAGGGACGTCCGGCGGAGTCATGCTCGCCACGTTAGCGATCACGCCGGTGCCAGTGGGTGACGGAAAAAAAGCCCCCATTAATGGGAGCATATGAAACGTGACTGGCAGAGAGCAGCAGCTCAGACGGGAAGGTCAACTGAGAGCCCGGAGAAACCCGAGGCAGAGGGGAAAAGAAACAGAGAATGGTTGAGGGCTCGTACAGTGGGGGAGGGAGAGAGGGGGGGGGTCTCTAAAATCATGAGACAATTGTTTGTCACTAAAATGTCTTGACTAATATGAACAGGGAGCCAGAGACGCGACAGGTCGAGTGAAGTAAGCCGGCCTTCAGGTCTGTTCGTGGCCCTGAATGGACCCTCTACGTTGAGCAGCAGGTCTGCGGACTGAAAGACGTGTGGGCTTTTTGAAGTCTTTATTCTTACTCGCTCAAGGTTACGTGGGATATATCTACAGATTACGGTGCGCTGTATTTTTCGTAGGTTGAGCTACGAATGCTGTACGAGATCAGCCTGGACAATTATATCACAAGGTAATGCACAAAAAGAGACAAATTGTCATGTTTACATAACTCTGAAAACTCTGAAAACCAAGCTTGTGACACCTCCACTACTACACCACACTCTACATACTATATATACATTCCTTTGTAACTAGCGAGAGCTGAGAATGAATGACAGGCCATACGATCAGAGTAAACTATGAAAACAATTGTGTTAGTCTTAGTTTGGAGAAAACAAGGAACATCACAGATGAAACTCTTGCAAATCTAAAATGCATGTGAAGGTTGGACTTCACATAAGAAACTTGTCATGTAGTCGTTTTGCATATATTAAAAAAATAATTCCATCACCGATGCTTTATACTTATAATACTTGTGATACTTTCTGCTCAGGCTGCAGCTGCTGGCTCACTCACTCTGATCCGGCTCGAGGAGAAAACACCACTCGTGATTGCGTAACTGCAAATCTAACATTTTCAGGAAGTCATCCCGTCAGCCATTTCCTCCAGATTACAGGGTCGCGAGCGGGCTGGCGGCGCGGGGCGCCACACTTCACCACCACATTAGCCTTTCGTCACCTCCGAAACATTCGCCCAGGTGTTATCTCCACGGCCGCTGTCGCGGTTTTATTGTGGCCCTGACTGACAAGAGGGAGGCCCCGGCTCTCCGTGAAAGGGTATAATTATGGCTGTTGGCTTTGGCAGCTGATGATGGCATTGCTGTCATTGTCTGTCTACGGTGACGCACCGACAGAGAGACTGTCTGCCAAAGTGGGGAGGGGAGGTGGAGACAACAGAATTCCAGTTATGTATGTTATGTAGCAGATGTAGCGTGTGTGTGTGTGTGTGTGTGTGTGTGTGTGTGTGTGTGTGTGTGTGTGTGTGTGTGTGTGTGTGTGACACTTCATGTCACCTGCTCTGTACTCTTTACTTGAGGTCACTGAAAACTCAGTAAACACAGTAGAGAGTCAGTTTAAACTTGTGCACAAACTGGTTTTTATACAGAAACCTAACTGAGCTGCAGATCTCCACCAGGTGTGTCTGCAGCGACCACTGCTGTATTGATGAGTGATTGAATGTCTAGACACCAATGGGTTTCAAGGCCTTGTCAACCCCGCATTGAAACTCAAAAACAAGAGGCGATGCATGCATGCAATGAGCTCTAAGGCGTTGTATAAGAACCTGTGAGCGCAGGTGTGTGTGTTTTTTTCTTTTAGTTGCTCTCAATGAGGAGAGAGTGTATTTGTTCGCCGAGAGAGAAAAAGGTGCTGCACTCAGCTTCTTTTTTTTCTGAGGGCTCCGCCTTTTTTTGTGAACCTCTGTAATTCTCAGGAAAGCGCTGGTAGAAAATGGAGGAGAAGCTTGTTTGGGCCTTTGTCTGTCTGTCCTGAGCTTAAAATGTCAGACACACTCTATTCAGACCATTTTGTGGGAGCCGATCGGCCGGGCGCACACAGATTATTCCTGCTGAATAGAAACATAGAAACAACATTTGATGACAATCAAATTGACAATCAAAGACGCTATATGGACCAGGCGGCAACCTCCGGGTCTAAAACGTGAAGCCAATCTTCAAGTGTCTTAAAACCTGCATTCTCTCTCCTGACCACCAGGGGGCGACTCCTCTGGTTGTATAGAAGTCAAAGCTTCCTGTGTTAAAGCTGCATTCTCTCTCCTGACCACCAGGGGCGACTCCTCTGGTTGTATAGAAGTCAAAGCTTCATGTGTTAAAGCTGCATTCTCTCTCCTGACCACCAGGGGGCGACTCCTCTGGTTGTATAGAAGTCAAAGCTTCATGTGTTAAAGCTGCATTCTCTTTCCTGACCACCAGGGGGCGACTCCTCTGGTTGTATAGAAGTCAAAGCTTCATGTGTTAAAGCTGCATTCTCTCTCCTGACCACCAGGGGGCGACTCCTCTGGTTGTATAGAAGTCTATAGAAAATGACTCTACTTCTCTCTTGATTTATTCCCTCAGTAAACATTATAAACATGAGTTTATGTCTCAATCTCTAGTTTCAAGTCTTCTTCAATACAGCATGATGTTCATTTAGTAAATTATGGTCCATTTAGAGTCAAACAGACCATTAAGCAGGGGATGCTTTAGGGCGGGGCTACAAGGTGATTGACAGGTCTCTACCAGAGACGTATACGACGTCTCTGCGTCACTCCTCCTCAGTCCAGATATGGTCCCTTCCGTTCACTGATTGCAAAAAACAAGATGGCGACGGAAAAAACGCCAAAGTCGAGGCTTTAAAAGTCCACAAACCAAACCAACGGGCGAAGACTTCGTCCACTTCTTATCTTCAGTCTGTGATATGGACACAGGCCCTTGGACGCGTCATAAAAAAACAACTTCAACTCAACAATCTGTCCGCCCGCATAGCTTCAGCTGAGTGGCGGCGAGGTACTCAGCTGTGTGTGTACTGGTAGTTCCGTTAGCTGTTAGCTGTTCATCGTCCACCATGAAGCTGAATAAAATACGTTGTAATTTAATTGGGGTTATTACTAATAAGTTATTAATCTCTGAGCATGAAGGATCTGTACCGAGAAGCCTTTATTTACAGTTCCCCTTGCTCACATATTTCATGCCGCCTGCATGGAAGCCAGAGAAAACGCATTTCCCTCCTGAGCTTTTTGGACTTGCTGCTCAAACCCGATGCCAACTTTCCTTTCATTTGTCTCCTCTGTCCTGGCCGAAGGTATCACACTCCTGGCTCTGGAGCAGGCGTGTGTGTCACTGTACAGCATGTGTGAGTGTTAAGTGTAAAAAAAAAAAAAAAACACCAGCTTGATGATTAACAGGCTTGTAGTTCAAAGAAAAGCAGATCTCAAGAGACAGATTGTGGTTTTAACAGCCGCTTCAGGTGAACCTGTTCGACTTCAGCAGCTTTACAGGGAAATAAACAGAAACGGAAGATTCCTGCCAACAAGTCCAGGTGTGAGTCTTCTGCAGCAGTTTCCAGGAATTATCAATCAATCAATCAAATCAAATCAAATGCAACTCAGAGTGCTTTACAAATTATTGACAAGACAAAAATGAAGAGAAGACGAAGAGAGAAAATGCACTTTAAATTAAGTTAAAAATATATTAAGAAAATACAACTCTGAATATATTGATCATGGAACAGTAAAATAAGTCAAATTAGAGCAAAAATTAAATAAGAAATAAATATGTAGAAATACTGAAACCATAGCATAAAACAAATAAGACACTGTGTACAATCAGAGGTAACAATAGGCAATAATAATATGAATTAAGGTTTGTGGTTTTGTGGTGAAAGCACTGGTCCCCAATTTTTAATTCCAGTAATCAAAGTCCAATTTAAGATTTTAATAGTTGGAGCAACATTTGAACAAAATCTAAAATGTGCAAACTAAATAGATTCCACAAGTGCAAGAACAAGTACACACCCATTTATTTAGCTTTTGGAGATGAAAGGAAATCATAAGAATACTCGTTCTTATTGCTTTATAACTTGCTGAGAATACTCAAAATATACTTATCTGCGGTACTGCTGGATACTCTTCTTTAGTCTCGTTTTAAATATTTTAATAAACTATTTAAATGCCCTTTAATTAGGCTACATTTAAATGAAAAAAAGAAACGAATATGAACACGAAGAACACGGGAGAGAGCAGAGCCAACGGGCGTTTCAACCATAAAATCAGACACAAGCACATAAATCACGTTTCAGCTCAACAACACTCTCACACTCTCACACTCTCACACTCGGTGCACGAAGACGTGACTGTTGAGCTTCCTTTTGCCAAACTTTCAGATTCCAGTTGAGTCACCCGAGCATCTGTTCCTCCATCTGATTCATGCATTGATAATAATGAAGGTGGGAGAGCGTTTCCTCGGCGTATGTCAGAGACCCGATGGTGGAATGCGTCAGAAATCTGTCAGCAGTGCGTTTTACCATCAGATGACACAGATGGAGGTTCTGTTCAACAGAACGGAGGGGAGAGGGGAGAGGTTTCATTCTGTCGTGGCTCGAAGTGAGCAGGATAGTTCCTGCCGTGTTCATCGGGAGCTTTTTAGTGTTTTACCTTTTTGAAAATATTCTAGTTTGCTGTAGTTAAAACCGTAGTTTTGTATCGCTGGCTGGAATAGTGCATCACATTTTGAAGCACGCAGAGAAAAAAGTGGGAAAAATTTTAAATTTAAAAGGACCAGCAGAGTGCTGCTCTGCGAGTGGATTGTCTCTCCTCTCATTAAAACAAAAGCCATGACTCCAACAGGTGTGGAGGCTAAACTAAGTCTCGGACCCGAGGATCAGATGTGTCTGTTGCTCCGCTACTTAAAGAGTCAGTTCACCCAAACTCTCAGAAAACTAGTTCCCACCCCCGGTGGTAGTTATGATGGTAGTTTATGTTCCTTTATGTTCAAATTTAGTGACATCTGAATCTCTGAGATAGAAAAAAACTAAACTATCTGCGTGATACCAACATATATACCAGGGGGTAAGTGAAACAATATGTTTTAAGTTTGTTTTTAAAGTAATTTTCATTTAAAGTAGAGTGGACTATAATATTCGGAACTTTCATGTTTTCATGAAATAACGACAATGATAATAAACACTAAGGTATAACTAAGGCGGTTAAATAACAAAGTCACAAGGACAAACAATACAAATACCAGCCATGAATTAAAGGTGTTAGAGATCAACAAAACAACTATTTATAGTCAGCATAAGGTCGGCTTCCCTCCAAAGCCACTCCCCCAAAATCAAAATGAACATAGACAACAACATGGCTCGTTGTCACAGCTGTTTGTTTGTCCTGCGACAGCCACAGATACTGGATTCATTTGATTGTTTTCCCCTCAGAGCCTTTGATTCATTGATTGTCAGGATATAATGAGAATTTCATGTTTTTTGAAGAAGACCAACCCTTGCTTTAGATACTTGTCCGTTAGGTCACCGTTTATCTCCGAATGAGGTGTCGCTATGGTGATTGAGCCTACGGCCCGCTTATGAATATCCTTTGCATTTGCAGTTTTAGAAACTTGCAGTCTATGGCGACGCTCCCTGAAATATCACAAGCTCCAAAACCACATCTGCAATTACCGAACATAATTCAGCTTCTTAGATATGTTTCTTAACAATATCCTGCTTGTATTCTTACAATATGTGTTTTGTCTGTACTTACTAAGAAGAATGGGGTGGGATTCTTTTTTTGTATTTGGGTCATGTGATAAGGTAAATCCGCCAACACTAACTTGGCCTTCTTTCCAACCTCTTCACCCCTCCTATCGCCCACCCAGGAAGGCCGAGGCTCTCACGGCCTCGATCCCACCGCAGGGCAGCTGACAGGTAAGACAAACACACACACACTATCACACTTAAACATGTTCTTTCTCTCACACACACACACACACACACACACACACACACACACACACACACACACACACACACACACACACTTCCACCCTCCGTGCCGACCCCCGCCTCGCCCTGAGAAATGTGCCATATCGATGCTGAGAAGCAGGTCAAGCATTCTGTAAGTGCAGCAAAGTGAGATAATTGCAACAGAGACTGCTCTCGGCTTACTATTAAAACACCGCCCAACCCCCCCCCCCCAAAAAAGGAACCACCCAGACTCCACCCACTTCCCCCTTTTTTTCAACTCACATCTCATACAAAACAACCTGCCTTCCCAAAAGGCAGCGGCTTCGTAGCGCAAAAGGCCCGAGCGGCAGCGCTGCTGATCGAATGGACGGGTCACGAAATGCGACTCCCGCTAACGAGCTGCCTGATTGGTCTGATCTCTCTCTATCCGGTCCTTCCCCTTGATGTGGATGCGTGTGATGTGGCGACGGGTATCAGGTCACAGAGCGGGTCTCTTCGAGTTACTCCCCAAACGACCGGTCACCTCGTCCTCCAACCGCCACCGCCACCTCCACCTCCACCTCCACCGCCACCTCCACCTCCACCTCCACCTCCACTGCCACCTCCACCTCCACCTCCACTTCCACCTCCACCTCCGCCCTCCAACTGTGCCTTTGACGGGATGAAGAGTTGAGGGTGCGAGGAAGTGTGACCGTGAATGAGTGCGAGTGATCGAGCACATGTGAATGCATGTGTGGGTAATGGGGGCCTGTGAGAAAGGAAGGAGGGGGGGTAGGAGGTAGGGGGGGTAGGAGGTAGGGGGGGTAGGGAGTGACCGAGGGCACAAAGGGTTCACAGGCAGAGTCCCTGACTTTGGTTTGTTTTTAATGAGGGCTTGTTGGAGCTACAGCAGCCTGGTGTCATCACTTAAGGTGCTCGCCGCTGGCACCGGTTCATTGAAAAATAAACAACCACAGAAATTCTACCTGTGCAACATATCCTCATGCGGTTTATATGACATCTTACGAAAAGATACTCCTCATTTTTCGCGTGTTTTCCTGCGAATACTAGCAACGTGTCAATTTCAGCTTGTAACGTGCATTCAGTCTTTTTAAAATATACTTCTGTCTTCACAGGAAACCACTTAGTTAGGTTCAGCCAACAAAAATACTTAGTTAGGTTTAGGCAACAAAAAGTCTTTTGGGTTAAAATGACCACAGAAGTCCCGTAAATAGATTATGAAAGTTGCTGCAATGGAACCATGTGAGAACCACTGAACTATAAATTAAAAACATGCACTGTAGATATCAGTGGTGGGACTCATGTCAACCCTAAAACCTGGCTTTAGCAATGACTGCTGTTTATAGTGGACTGGGCTTCTCAAACTGGGAGACAGAGGAGGGAAATAAACTGAAAAACTGATACAGGATGTTCTAGATCAGCGGTCCTCAACCTTTTTTGTGCCACAGACCGGTTTCGTGTAAGACAATATTTTCACGGACCGGGCCTTCAAGGTGTGGGCGATAAATATGACGTAATAAATATGACGTAATAAATATGACGTAATAAAATGATACGACCGGCATAAAAACAAATATAAAGTACATAAAAAATACAACTCACCGTTACGCCAAATTATCTCCACATATTCTGCAGAGCGTGAGAATCTCCTGTAGGATGAATCGTATTTTAAGTAGGACTCCTGATGTTTCTCTTTTAAATGCAGCTTTCTTCTTCTAGGAAGTCGTAGGCTCTTCTTCTTCTTCTATCTCCTCATTGGTTCTTTTCCCCTTCGTCTTCTTCTTCTTCTTCTTCTTCTTCTGTCTCCTTATTGGTTCTTTTCCCCTTCTTCTTCTTCTTCTTCTTCTTCTTCTGTCTCCTCATTGGTTCTTTACCCTTCTTCTTCTTCTTCTGTCTCCTCATTGGTTCTTTTCCCCTTCTTCTTCTTCTTCTTCTTCTTCTTCTGTCTCCTCATTGGTTCTTTTCCCCTTCTTCTTCTTCTTCTTCTTCTTCTTCTTCTGTCTCCTCATTGGTTCTTTTCCCCTTCTTCTTCTTCTTCTTCTTCTTCTTCTTCTTCTTCTTCTTCTTCTTCTTTTCTGTCTCCTCATTGGTTCTTCTTCTTCTTCTTCTTCTTCTTCTTCTTCTTCTTCTTCTTCTTCTTCTTCTGTCTCCTCATTGGTTCTTTCCCCTTCTTCTTCTTCTTCTTCTTCTTCTTCTTCTTCTTCTTCTTCTTCTTCTTCTTCTTCTTCTTCTGTCTCCTCATTGGTTCTTTTCCCTTCTTCTTCTTCTTCTTCTTCTTCTTCTTCTTCTTCTTCTTCTTCTGTCTCCTCATTGGTTCTTTTCCCCTTCTTCTTCTTCTTCTTCTTCTTCTTCTTCTTCTTCTTCTTCTTCTTCTTCTTCTGTCTCCTCATTGGTTCTTTTCCCCTTCTTCTTCTTCTTCTTCTTCTTCTTCTTCTTCTTCTTCTTCTGTCTCCTCATTGGTTCTTTACCCTTCTTCTTCTTCTTCTGTCTCCTCATTGGTTCTTTTCTCCTTCTTCTTCTTCTTCTTCTTCTTCTTCTTCTTCTGTCTCCTCATTGGTTCTTTTCCCCTTCTTCTTCTTCTTCTTCTTCTTCTGTCTCCTCATTGGTTATTTTCCTCTTTCCAGAGAAGCTCTCCAAAGACCTTTGTTTTTACTAATTTCTACTCGCTTGTGGGCTTTATTTTTGGGGTCACATGTCACGTGACCGAGACGAGCGTCTTGTGTCCAGACGCACAGGCGGATGTTTCCGGTCATTTTTCTAAATAAAACATCTTTCAGACCGTGATAATAAATAAAATGTTCTTTTCATTCATTCTTTCTGTGCGGCCCGGTACCGAGGGACCCACGGACCGGTACTGGTCCGCGGCCCGGTGGTTGGGCACCACTGTGTTAGGGTATGCCACAAAAGGTCAGAGAGACCAGGACCTGAAAAGGCTGCTACTGAAACGCCCCCAAGTCTTACAAATCACTCGAGGCCATCAATTGAAAATCAGTAACCTTTGGATTTAATGGGTCCATTTTGAGCGTATTGTGAACAAATATGAAACGTCCCCCTCCCCCGACATCAACACCCCTGTGAGTGTTGTGCATCAATGTGGTCCCTTCACTATAGAAAAAGAGCAGTCCTGTGTCTGTTTGTGTCAGCTGACCTGGATCTAATTATAACCACGGCATTCGCCAAAAAGTTGACTTTAGAGACGTGAAAAACAAGCAAAAAAAACAACGTGCATGAAATTAAATGAATTAGACTGACTTGTCTCACAGCCAGACTGGTTTTTAATGGGCTGAAATCAATTCTATCAAGTAGGATTATTCTTTGTGGGACGGCGGGTCTTTCTTCGACCAGACAAAGAGATCGTGGAAGCTACAAAGCGACTGTCATTTGCCATCGCCCCTGCTCTCTTAATGCTGGGACCAAGTGGTGGCCTGAAGGGGGGGGGGGTATTGAGGGGGGGGGGGGTATTGGGGGGGGGGGGGCTACCACTTAAAGCCAATCCATGAGTCTCCCGGGTCCCCCTGACCTTTCTGTTGTTTTTCTTCAGACGGTCAGGACTCAACCTGAAAAGAGGGAGGAGGGTTGTTACCCTACTGTAATGCTAGTAGGTCAAAGGGGTTTCTTATAAGACTCAAAGGAAGATAAAAGGTTCCCTCAAATGGAAAAAAAAAAATCCATGATGCTTCTTTGGAAGAAATTATATCTGTCAGAGGTTTTGGTGGAGGAACTCCTTTTAAATGGTATTGTTCATGAACCGTATGTGGTTCATATGAAGGACCCCAGAAGATATTTGTATTCTCTGGAACATCTGTCAATTCAATGAATTAAATATGTATTTATTCTACCATGTTGTGTCCTGTAGGAGGGAAACAAAGGACTTTTTTTTGTTGCAATTTTTATTGTATTTCTATTAAAGCACCATACATTTGTTTGCAGCATATATTGGTTTATTACAGTTGAAAGGTGCGACCCCCACTCCCTCCTAACTCCCCCACCCAACCCACTACAATCCTTCCAGCCCTGCCCTTAAGGGATTTGTCCAACCAAGAATTACAGAAGGGGCACATACAATATAAAAAATAAAAAATAAAAATAATGAAAACTAAAAATAATAAATAATAAATAATTACATTAAAATAAAAATTACAATAAAAACAACAATAAAGTGAAAAAAGTACATAAAACATAACAATAAAATAAAAATAATAATACAAAATAAAATGAAAATAAAAATAAATGTCAAGGTTTCAATGTACTCGTACAATGTACGTACAAATTTGCAGCCTTCAAGGGTTTATCTGATTTTCTGAAGTTGGTGTCTCTAATCCATCTCGTGTAGTTAGACTGCAGAAGCTTTGGGATTTTTTTTTTTTTTTTTTTAATAACAAGGAAAAGACGGTTTCCAATGGACATCATCCGCTGTCACAAGAGATAACCCACAATAAGTGATTCAGGAAATAGCTGGATGATAACCACGAAGCGGACGGATGGATGTACACTGTGAGACATCAGGACGGAGCTAACGAGACCACGCTGCTTAATTAAGAGCATCATTAATGGATAAGTGACTTGATAAGGGGTTTTGGGGGCGCAGGAGGGTTATTGTTCCTACGGAGGCACGAGGGAAATCACCCGAGGATGGGAAGTGACCCATATTCGGGGAAGAGGAAAGATGGGGGGCGACCCCCATTCCCTTAACCGGCACCCCCACATCCCCCCCTGGGCAGCCTGCTGATTGGTTCATTACCCAGTAGTAAACACGTCTACCGCCCCCCCCCCCTGCTCCCCCACCCCCCCACCCGTACACACACACACACACACACACACACACACACACTGCCCCCCTTACAGTCGATCATCCTGCTCTGGTGAAGACCAAATTCCTTCAGTATCAGATTCATTCATAACTCCACTCTCTCTCCATCTGCTGGAATTCAGGCCGGAGGAGACTAGAAAATATTATATATCTATATATAACAATATATAACAAGTTTCACAGATACTTTTTCATTGATTAGATTATTTCACACATGCTGTAAACTACCACCATGAAAAGAAACCAGTTAAAAGTTTTGGGTTTTTCTTTGACCTGTCTTATAAAAGAAAAGAAAAGCCAGAAGTGGAGTGCAAATGATTCATGAATCCCTTAACATGGGAAAAAAATATATTGTTATATATGATATATATCATCAGTATTATTGCAAAAACCGTCTCCAAAATAAACTCGGTAACATACATCATTATTAGAAAATGCATGACTGAACAAACTCCACGTTTTCCATCAATCCATTTGTTCTGCAACTGGGAGCCTCTCAAACGCCCAATTAACCAATTAATCAATACGCAGAACAGAACAGGGTTGTTGGCGCTTCCTTCAGAATCAGATTCATAACTCCACTCTCTCCATCTGCTGGAATTCAGACCGGAGGAGGTTGGAGAATATTCTTTTGTTCGACAGGAAGTTTACAAAAACCTGTTTAACAGACAATGACTGTAGCAATGTTTTATGGATCGAAAACAAAGGTTTTACAGATCGTTTCTTATTGATTTGATTATTTCACACATGCTGTAAAGCTATAAAAAGAAACGGGTTAATAGATGATTTTGTTTTGCCTTTTGGCCAGTGTTATAAAATAAAATGAAAGCCATATATATATATATGTGGATTCATGAATAATTTGTGCTTCACTTCTGGCTTTTATTTTTATTTTATTCTATATACATATATATATATATACAGAATATATATGTATATATTTATTATTGTTTATATATATATATATAGGTATATATAAGTGTATATATATATAAACAATAATAAATATATACATATATATAGTTTATATATATATATATATATATACATACGTATATATATATAAATATATATCCATTTGGTCTGCAACTCAAAGCCTCTCGAACACCCAATTAACCAATTAACGAGTACACACAACAGAGTTTTTGGCTCTATAATTTCTCTTTGTAGACTTTAATGGGAAATAATATATAATTTCAATGTATTGTTGAGTCTCAAGTTTAGATTTAGTTTTCATTAAACAGATGCAGTAACAGAACATCAACACAAGGTGAGTTCTTCTTTGCGTCTCTTGTTTTTATTGGTACCATTACTCAGTGGTGTGTTTGTTATTTTCCTAATTAAAACAAAGAGGCCATGTCAGATACATTTGAGGTGTTAAACGTCCTCGGGCCACTGTGTTCACTGATCTGGGACGTTTCCCTTTCCTCCCATTAGCAGACAGGTGTATTTTATACCTGCAGGCGGTTTTGACACCCCACACCGAGGTGGTCCACTTTCACTTCAGCTCCACGCCGGGAGCCGGATTCATTCGGACACTTGTGCAGAGGTGGGAGTCGTCCTGTTACAACGCATGACGTTCAAGTCCTTCTCCGGGGCTGCGTCCTGCCCTTTCACCCCCTCCCCACGCCTCCAGGGATTCTTTGAAGGACGCCTTCTGAAGGTTACATTTTTTTTTGCCCGCGTTGCACTCCAGACGGTTTACCTTTACCATCTGATGCCTCCCTGCTCTCCATCGCCTGTCACTTCCAGTTACTGCAGCTGCGCTGGGCGGGATGGCCATCGTCCTCCGGCGGCCGCTGCTCAGGCGGAGGAGAGGACCGGCGTGCTGCTGGGGAGCCTCGCGATTGGTTCAAAGAGGAAACAAAAGAATAAATCTCCACAAGAGGAGCGAATATCTTGTGGATGCATAAAGGAGATGACAGATAATGAGAGAAAAAGTAAAAGTAAACACAACAGGTGCAAATTAAGACACACCGGACTCGTTGGTGCTAAACGAGGCTTTTCTAAAGCATATTCATAAAATATCCAAACACCATCAGCTGCAAACCACAGATCCAAAGTCAAACTGGATATTTCCAACAAGTGGAGATCTTCATGAGGCCAAAGATGCATATTTACCCTTTTTCAGACAGCCTCACATAATATCTATCAACAAAATAAAGCAAACATTTGCATATATATAAATATTAATATCTCTAGGGAATTTCCATCCGGCCTTTGTGAACCCATCACCTCAACTCAGTGTGTCCGTCTTAGTCTTTGGCGCCCCCTGGTGTCCACAGAACAGAGCTCACAATGAGGACTTTCAAAAGAAACTATTAGCTGTTTTTACTCTCGATTACATCAAACTTCATAACAAGCGCTTTAATGAAATAAATGTGAGTTATTTCAAGACATCAAGACATTCGCTGAATGAAAACAGCTAAAAAGTGTTCAGCAGATTATGTTTCGGCTGCGATAAAGATACGCAAAGAAATATTGTTATTACTCAACACCTTTTTTTATTATTATATTATATATTATTATATATTATATTATTCAGATATATTTTAACACTACACTTTGTACAAACCTCAATACAGTAAAGTGAATTCCTTCAGTGATTGGCTTGATTTGCAAAATGAGGGTCAAGTATAGGTCATATTTTTCTATGGATGCAAATATGTTTTACTAAAATTAACACATTCAAACATGCATAATTTATTTTATTCATTCATAATTCTTTGATACTGGTTCTAACTGGTGAGCCGAGCTTACTGGTCGCTCTGAAAGTTGGTGGATATTTAACATATTATATATTAAAATATAGTTAAAACCTCGACAGCTCGACGTGTTCTTTTGAATATGTATTATTTAGCAATGTTATATAAAAGTGATTGTTACTTCACACGAGGCACAGTAGTTGTGGAATTGTCATTGTTTATTTTGTCCTTTGTATTTATCCTTTACCAAATTATAATTTCTATATTCTTCCTGAGCATCTCCTCAATCTCTCCGTGAAATTGTATATGGCACTATTATAAGGTGCTTCCTTGCAAATATGTTTAGTTTTTTTCTATAGTTCTATATTTAGATTATTTACCTATGACAGAAGATTTGAGGAAAGGGCGTATATCAAAAATAAAAACTATTAAATGCTGTACCAACAAAAAGGCCTGTAATATATATATATATATATATATATATATATATATATATATATATATGTAATTACACCATCAGAATTTCTGCTTTAATGTCGCCCTTTTTCTCTTTCTTTATATTATGTATTTAGTTTTTCTATTTTTTTATGCTTTCATTTCTGTCTGTCTATCTTATCGTATGCAGTTGCCCCCCTGGTTAGTTTAAATGTACGTATTTAACTTTTTCATATTGACAATTTTGGGAAACTGTACATGTGCAATTGTTTAATAAATAATCGTGTGTGCCTCACAGTACTTCATATACTTAACACCAGGGTCTGCACAGGTGTGTTGCATCCTGCTCATGATTAGTGTCACATGGTTGGTTATTTTAACCTGCCCATTGTTGACACATTTATTCTCTTAATAAGAAAGTCAGATCGAAATAGTGGCTAAAAAAAACGCATCACCATCATTTCAATAAAGCTACGAGGTGAATATTACCTGAAGGCTGCAGGTCTGAGACCCTCAGCTTCTTTACATCCAGATTGAAGACTCTTCCGTTTGCTGTTGCCTTTAAATGAACCAGATTCAAGGATATTAATAAATTTCTGCATTTCACTACTGTATTTTATTTCTTAAACTGCACTGCAACTTTTATTCTATTTTTAGCTTCTTTTTTTATGTTTTACTGGATGTTTTTAATGTTTAAATGAATGCTATTAATTGTTTTTAAATCCTCTTTTCTTTTGCATTGTTTGGATGCTTTTAATGGTTTTATGTGAAGCACTTTGAATTGCCTTGTTGAAATGTGCTCTACAAATAAAACTTTCCTTGATGCAATCAGATAAGACACGTCAGAGCACAAACTATTAAAGTCATAAAGATAACATCACTGGTTTGGTGGTTAACACGCGTTATTCTTCATTATTCGAGGCTACCTCCTCGTGACACGTCCACGTTAAACTCCTAGGTCACGTGAACGCACCTGCGGATCACGTGACCAGGACAACTAGGGTGGGTGACCGCGCACGTTTTTTGCTTGAGTAGCAAAAAAAAAAGAAAAATCCCCTTTAAAGAGCTTAAAGATGGAGTCAGGCGACCACCTCAGCGCGGCGGTGTGCCAGTTCTGCGGGGAGGCCTTCAGTCTGCCGGGTAGGACGTCCACATCCACTCTGCGAGGGTTTCATGTCGAGTTTAAGATGCTTTCTAAGACAAACTTAGCCCAAAAACGTCAATTCATCCGCTAAATTACAGGCAGATATGCGAGAAAGCTCTTTTAAAAGTTTTAAATGTCAGTATTTTACGCGCTTAACGCGTAAAATACTCGTTTTTTAAGGTGTCCTTTGGTTCCCAAGGTCACTAGAGGTTGTTTAAGTTACACCTGAAGGCCTCAAAATCTCGCGCCAACTCGATGGTGGGATTTTAAGTTGATCAATAATTTATACATTATTTATTGCAACACGGAACTTGGTGTTTAAACACTGATTTAAAATATGTTCAATCACATTTATTGTTGTTTTTATATATATACTGAATTTGTAAAAAAATAATAATTCTTTGTTAAAAGCTAATGTAATTATTTGATTTAATGGAAAAATATCAATAAATGTCAGCCCCAAAAAACTGCATTTTGTTAAAATAAAAAAAGGGTAAATTTGTGTTATTTATTTTTTTTTATTTAGAAAAACAATATAAAAATGAAATTAACAGTAAAAATATACAGCAAATTCTCAATAAATAAAATAAACGTGTTCGATGATGAAGTAGGAGGAAGAATACACTTCCTTAATGCACTTCTAGTTTATCATATAAACATAAATAATCTCCATGTTCATCATATACACATAAATAATCTCCATGTTCATCATATACAGTATAACGTAACTATTTTCCTTTTGTATTAATCAAAATTCATTTTTACTTCTGAACTATTCCACAAATTAAAATACACCTACTCACGATGTTATATTTATACTTTTTTCGGTTCTAGGTATCGTAACGTCGAATAACTGTTGTCTTTTCCTGGTTTTTAAAGGCTTATTTCTGAACATTTGTTGCCTTTACCCACTTAGTCATTATATCCAAATTACTTATGATTATTTATATTATTTATATAAATATTTTGTAAAAGCATTAATTGTCAACCCTACAATATCGATATTCAGAGAGGTACGAACAAAATAATTTAAAATGTTATATACATATATAATAATCTGGATTGTTGCCTTTTAGTTTATTGAATATGTCACGTGACTGATTGAGAATTTATTTAATTTCACTATAACACAGTGAGTGAACAGAGAAGTTTGAATCAACGCGTATCAGATACATTTAGACAAATATTTGTATTGTTATCAAATTGCCACCAAAACAATTCAGTACGAATAATAACTTTAACAAGTCACATATTTACTCTGAATATAAAAACGTTTTTGTGCACCAGGAAGCAGTTGAATATAAATACTAACCTCTTCATTGTATTTCAACTGATGTTTTTTGTTTTTTAAATATGTTAAAATAATCTTAGACTTTTAACAAGCTTATTGTCATAGTAACAACATTAATCAACAAAGACCAGCTGTAGCAAATCACAAAACAATGTCAACATTATGGGACACAATGTTACTTGAATCCATATTAATAAAGTTATTACAGCTTTCTTTTTTTCTTTCTTTTTTATGAAATCAACCAATTTGTGGACCAACTTTTGGCAAAAATGTCAATGAAGTTAATTTTACATTATTTTTAATTATTATTATCTATTAGTTGACGCAGAGCAGGTGACGGCATCAGCTTCCTTATCTGTGCAGGAACTAATGTTGGATTTCAATGTGCTTTTAAAATGAATGGGAATCGTCATTTACACTGTTTTATTATTCCTGCTCGTCTTTCTTTGTGTGTTTCTTTGTGTGTTGTTTCTTCCAGAGGATGATTTGGACGGGAACCTCCCTCGCATGCTGTTGTGTGCCCACATCTTCTGCACCTCCTGCCTGCTGTCTATTCACTGTGACGGAGTCATCAGGTGTCCAGACTGTGAGGTAAACTTAAACTTACTGTTGCAGCTAGAGAGGCATGACTCAGTAGTGAGGGGGAGGCGGGGGGGGTTCATGTAAGGATCAAGATTATGATTCACAGTGAAGAATGAATGAAAAAAATATTTTATTTATTATCACGGTCTGAAAGATGTTTTATTTTGAAAAATTACCGGATTTATCGTTGATACGTTACCCCAAAAATGAAGCCCACAAGCGAGTAAAAATGAGTAAAAACAAAAGGTCTTTGGAAAGGGGAAAAGAACCATTGAGGAGACAGAAGAAGAAGAAGAAGAAGAAGAAGAAGAAGAAGAAGAAGAAGAAGAAGAAGAAGAAGAAGAACCAATGAGGAGACAGAAGAAGAAGAACCAATGAGGAGACAGAAGAAGAAGAAAAGAACCAATGAGGAGACAGAAGAAGAAGAAGAAGAACCAATGAGAAGAAGAAGAAGAACCAATGAGGAGACAGAAGAAGAAGAACCAATGAGGAGACAGAAGAAGAAGAAAAGAACCAATGAGGAGACAGAAGAAGAAGAAGAAGAACCAATGAGAAGAAGAAGAAGAACCAATGAGGAGACAGAAGAAGAAGAACCAATGAGGAGACAGAAGAAGAAGAAAAGAACCAATGAGGAGACAGAAGAAGAAGAAGAAGAACCAATGAGAAGAAGAAGAAGAACCAATGAGGAGACAGAAGAAGAAGAACCAATGAGGAGACAGAAGAAGAAGAAAAGAACCAATGAGGAGACAGAAGAAGAAGAAGACAATGAGAGAAGAAGAAGAACCAATGAGGAGACAGAAGAAGAAGAAGAAGAAGAAGAAGAAGAAGAACCAATGAGGAGACAGAAGAAGAAGAAGAAGAAGAAGAACCAATGAGACAGAAGAAGAAGAAGAAGAAGAAGAACCAATGAGGAGACAGAAGAAGAAGAAGAAGAAGAAGAACCAATGAGGAGACAGAAGAAGAAGAAGAGAACCAATGAGGAGACAGAAGAAGAAGAAGAAGAAGAGCCTACAACTTCCAAGAAGAAGAAAGCTGCATTTAAAAGAGAAACATCAGGAGTCCTACTTAAACTACGGTTCATCCTACAGGAGATTCGTCATATTTATCGCCCACACCTTGAAGGCCGGTCCGTGAAAATATTGTCTTACACGAAACCGGTCTGTGGTGCAAAAACGTTTGGGGACCGCTGAATTATAGGACATACAATGCAGACCGTGACCTCGCTCGTCACCTTGGCCGGTAACCAGCCAGCCAGTTGTTTGATTGTTTAGCATCGAGGTTAGATGTTCGGATGACGATGGGAAACCAAAGTTCCCTCTCTGCAGGTTGAGTCGACGCTTCCCGAAGGAGGCGTGTTCGGCCTGCAGGAGGACAGCAGAATCATTGGCCTCATCTACACTTCTAAAATGAACAAGATGAAAAGGTAAAATGACGGGTTTTTTTTTTTTTAAATGTAAAGACGAACCAACTGACACACCTGTAGTTTAACAAATCTTTTGGGCTCAGATTGTATAATATATTATAAAAGAGAATGGATTTTATCTTTTGATAATTGCTTTTGTGTCTCTTTTAAAGGTGTGAAAGATCAAAGAATCGCAAAAAGCACCAATTATCACCATCCACGGACATTAACGTCAACACTCAGGGTGTGGAGCAGGTATGTTTTACTGGTCAGTCCATAATGTTAATGTTCAAACTAGAGTAATCCCCTATGACATGGATTTTTACCATATTCATGTGCGATGGAATTAAAGTACAGTAGTCCAACGGGTCAAGAGGAATAACTAAACAATCTAAGTGAACAACTTTTAGTACAAAGAGATGAACAAATGGATTTAATGCCGATATTGAGCTCTTGATGTTGCTCTGCTGTTGTATGAGGAGGGAAAAAAAATAAATTATATATATATATGTGTATGTGTGTATATATATGTGTATGTGTGTATATATATGTGTGTGTATGTGTGTG
>JACSYO010000826.1:0-175000 GCA_016806645.1 Ophiodon elongatus
TAGTTTGTATCAGATACAAACTACAATGTTTACGGGAGACTGTGGGCTAAACTAAAAGGAATGCAGTCCAATAGAAAATGTAATTTATAAAACACATTACCATTCATAGCATTCGTGATTTAAGTAGTAATAGTATATCTAGGATGTCAAAAAATATCTTCATAGCATATCACCATATATAAAGTGATATGTACTGCATTTATTCTTAAGACAACTTTGTCACTAGAGATCATGTGTACACTTCAGTCTCTTAAAATGTGAAATAGAGCATGTTAAAATTGGCTTGCTGGTTTACCGCAGCAAAAGTAATTGCACTAGGCTATAGGATATGAGTCAATATGCAGCAATAGGTTACATGGGAAATCTGAATCCACCTTTTTAAAAAATATAATCGGCATATGAAGATCTTACCTCAACAGTTTGTGGGAGGACACGGGTGAGTGTATCTGCAAGTGAGAGCCAGAGAGGCATCCCTTTTAAAGCGCCTGTAAACGCCTGAGGCTACCAGGGCAGGCACGGTATACTTTTCTTTATCAAGGTATGTCAACTCATGGAAGCTATAGCATGAGACAGGGAGGGGGGGAGAGAGAGAGAGAAAGAGAGAGAGAGAAAGAGAGAGAGATTGTTTGTTTTTTTAAACCTTTCTGATATACATACTTTCATTTGTAAATAATTGAATCATTATATTTTGATATTATAACATGGTTGCTACAATTTAGTTTTTATAATTCTGTAAAATTATAATTATAATTCATTTGATAATTTGTGTAATTCCTTGCTCTTAGAACAATTTAAGTAAGAGCTTAAGAGCTTAATCATTAACAGTATCAACTTAATATCAGTCCGCTTACTGTCAGAAAGGAGTTCATATCAAGTTTGACCAGCCACTCAGCTTTATGAGCTGAAAATAAATCTTTTCATTTCTAAAAAAAAGAAAACCAATTCTTACAATTGAAAAATGTATGAATTGGGCTATCTTTTGAAAAGGCACGAGATGAAGTTAGGATGAAGCGTGAGTGCATGTGGGAAAATAGGTTACTGAAGTTACATTGTGCAAACAAAGACACACTATCTTGATGTACTGTACCCTTTTGTCTGCATTTTGTCTTGCTGTTGTATAGCTTGATGTTTGTCTTCATTGTTGTGCTTTGCATATCAAAATTAACTTTACAGTTTTTTTCTCTGTATGCTTCCCTGGTGCATTTTTACCCATTTGTTTCACTGTTGCAAGTGTAATGTATTTTCTCTCTCCATATCACAGACAGAAGTCTTTCTACTTAATGCCTGCTCATTGTGCGAACAGGAAAGCCCAGCAGACAATAGACCACAATAGTGTTGTTTCACTGTGTGGTCAGGCCACGTCGTGCCATCAAGTCAAGTGTCAATGTGCCAGGAGACATGGCCCAATCTCAATCTCCCCCCTAAACCCTCAAACCCTGAACCCTCAGGGTCTTACTGACATCACCTGTTAAAAGATTGAGTGTGAGAGCCTGTAAGGGCTTGAAATGGTGTAAATAGGAATGGGACAACACGTTGCTGCAACATACCACGTTACCATGATGTCAAAAACATATTGTGTATAATTGTGGGTATTTATTTTATGTTTGTCCTATGTTTGTAGTCCATATTGCCATCTTGTGGCCGTTCCGTAGACTTTAGGAAAGTAACCTTCCGCAGACGTTCTGTAGAAGTTAGAAGAACAACCTCTTGCAAACTTTTGTTATGAAGCCGAATCTCAGTCACACAAATTAGTTTTTTTTTTTACCTTTCCATTGATTTCCCTGAGCAGGACCAACCTAATATTATTTTTTACAGCGCTTCAAAAGGTACTCAAAGGGACTTTACATGGTAAAAACAGAAACAATGAAAGCAATTACAATATAAACACGAGAGATGACATAACAGTAAGAAACAAAGCAAAAACCCACATAACTAGCACCACAGGTATAAAGCAGATAGAGTAAAGATAATAAGTGTCCCTAGCACATCGGTGTATGGATCAGGCCACTGATTATGAGCACATCGGCCCGGCGCCAAGAGGTGAGTTAAGTTGTCTTAAAACCTTAAGAGCAGTATTATTTTTTTTTGCCACCTCTGTTGAAGTTGTATGTATCTACAGAAAAAAAGCAAGAGCAACAAAATGATTGGCCGATACATGATGTGGCCATATGGCTTAGCTATTGTGTCAGAACCATGGACAGTTTTGAGTTTTGTTGTAGGGGGTGCCAATGTCTTGGCGCCGCTATCCAGAGCACTGAAGGAAAGGGAGCGTTGGAGATCGATGAACAGGCATAAACGGTTTCTTATTCTTTCTAATACCTGAGAATGTAAGGCAACACGGCAACGTCTAATAAAGTAGGTGATAGCAGCTTTTGCAGTCCCATATGTTTGTAGCCAATATTGCCATCTTGTATATTAATAGTGTCTCTGTTTTGAGTATACTCTACAAAATATGTGTATTTGCTGCATTATTAAGTAATTTTCCTGCGACTCATGTCTCTTAATTAGTCCCATGACATTGACATTCTGCCCCGCTTAGTCCTGGTTATCTGGCTGGAGGAGGAGCAGCTGCTGGCGGGCACTGAGCTCTCCACCTCCAGCCGAAGCTTTGACTTGTAGGTTGAAAGAAATAGCCAATCTTCTCGCTGGTGGTTTACTCATGTAGGTCATATAGAACCATTAGTATTGAATTGGGACTGTTTTATATCCAATTAAAAGTTCCTCACAGTAACTTTAAGCCTAAAGTATTTCTAACAATAGTGAGCTACTTGCAAATTAGAGATTATAGCTGCCCGACAGCTAACTGGCAGTCATCAAAGTCTACAACTTCAAATCATCTGTCAAATCAAATCACACACACGCACACACACAAACACACACACACACAGCAGATGAAGTAACACTGCTGCGATCTGCCTGATTTTACAATGCACCATTTGACTACGTTGAATCTCATCCACAGGAAACCCAAGCAGCTCAAGTGCAAGCCTGACCACAGTGCCAACCACCCAAGGTGAGCGACTACGACCTAATTTACAGTACCAGTTTACCCACTGTAAATGAAATGTGTATATATTGCTTAAAATTGCTATATTAGTTGCATAATCCTTGCTTTATCTGTTTTTTAACCATGTGAAAAATGACAAGAACAGTTGAGAATACAATTCTGCATCTGTGATAAAAGTAATTACACTATAAATGTTTGTTTTTTGCTTTCTAGCTAATGCCACCAGTGGGGGAGCACAGCTTGCAAGATACCCAACATCCATATTTGTGGCTGCTCTGCTGACAACTGTGCTGCAAATTCTCCAACAAACAGTCTAAATGGACTAGTGACTTCCTAATCATATTAATAAATAATCAGCAACTATTCAATTAATTTTTCAATAATGCTAAGATCTTGGAAGTGTGATTCATTCAAGTTTTTTACCCATGCCTCAAGAAAATTATTTTATTGCAACTGTTTAACATCTGTATCACTCTATCCCTTCATGTTGTAAAACTATGTCATTAAACAATCATAGTAATTAGTTTTGTTTTAATTGGTGGTCTGGATTATACTCTGGGATTTCTTTTTTAATCAAGCACTGTCAATGATAACATGTATGTTCCATTTTTATGAATTTAAAATGAACCTCTCAATTTTACTGTATTATCTATTATTACAATTTAAACTGCCTTTCTATATATCAAATCAATAAACACATACTAGAAAATATCTAATGTTTGTGTGTTTGTTTCTGTCTCTTGGAGCAGATGTAAAGAAATGTAACATTTGACATATCCTGATTTTATCTCCCACTATCAAATCCAACAGTACGCTTGAATATTCTCCAAAGTGGCAGAGTACATTGAAAAAGAACATTGTTCCTCTTGTTAAGTTTGGACCTAAGTAACAAACAAAAAGCTTTTTAGTACTGACCTTTATGTGGCAAATTAACTACATGTCTCTACACTACAAAAGTGTGATTGTGTGTATGCCAGATTTATGTCACTATAGGCTAAATATGTTTCAAGATATCTGCAAGGCATTTATAACTTATGAAATACATTAATATACTACAGTTTGGATAATGTTTTTATTTTGTAAAATACAAAGTGATTTGTCTATTCCTACCTAAACCATTCTACTAAAATGCATAGATCCATTCAATTGTATGTAAAAATGCTGCTGTAGCAAAAAATGTCCCCTTGTGGGATTAATAAAGTATTTATCTATCTATCTAATACGTTGTATTCCCATAGAAGAAAACTATCTGATAGACTTAACAGTCTGCATCCATGCTAGCAGCTGTGTGAGTCTGTACTTAGACACAGTGGTGCTTTGAGCTAAATGCTAAATGCTAAATGTCAGCATGCCAATTAGCTCACAATGTCAACATGTAGCAGGTATAACCTTTACAGGTGAGGTAGTAGAAAGAGCGGCAAAATCCATTTATGGAGGAGGTCGTACTTACGTAAAGTCACTTTCGTAACCTAATCTTTTCTTAAACATGACCAAGAAGTTTAGTTGCGTAAACACCGCAGGGCCTTGCACAGGGTCACTGATCACTTGTGTTGCCGGACATTCCTTAGGAAAACGCATGAAAAATAACAAAATAACTTTGGCAATTACTTAAACACTGAATTAATAAATGAAAAAAAGTATTTATTGTATTGGACAACACATTTTACATGATCATGAGGCCAGATGAAAAGTTGTGGGATCAGCAGGCTAAAATTCCCCCTGAGGGAAACATGCATGTGTGAACTGAATTTTATGGCAATCGATCCAATAGTTGTTGGGACATAACACTCAGAAACACAACATTCAACCTCCTGGTGGCCCTCGAGAAAAGGTCAGGGGAACACCAAAGTCAGTATCCTGTAGGCACCATGAATATATGTAACAAACATCAAATGGCAATCCATTCAGTCGTTGTGGTAATATTCAATGGTGGACTGACTGATGTTAGCATGGCAAAAAGGAAAAAAAGCCCACTTTACAGTAATACAGAAAATGCAGTAACCCACAAAAATTAATGAAGTACATCAGAGAGACTAAAAAAAGGTCTTAAAAAGGTGGAATAGGTTATATTTTCATTTTTTCATTTGATAAATGGTTTTGTGTTCATGATCCCATTGTGTTTTTTTGTGCTTTAAATCTGTATTCAATTTTAACTGAAAAATTAGTTTTCACTTCTTAACAGCATTTGTGCCAAATGTAACTCATGAGATATAGTCCTAAACTGTTGTGTTTTGTGGTTTTCAATGCTTTGCTTATTTTGGCCTCTGTACTGTCGTAATAGGTAAGCATAGTTACCTGTGTCTGCTTGGCTACAAAAAACATTAGCAAACACAACAGCAACAACATTCAGGTCAGACTGAAATCTGAAAAAAATGTAGGTACTATTGGAAAATAGTTCCTCATCACTGATTGGTTGCACTGTCTGTCAGTCTGGCAAACGGTAGTTCTTCTTCTTTGGATATCCAGCAGACTGGATGCCTTGGGGCACATTGATACCTCTCGCAGGTTGGGATGATAAAATACAATAAAACTTTATCCCAGGGGAAATTGCTGTGCAGCCGTTGCAATACAAAGTGGGAAGAGTATATGAAGACACAGTTTTTGTTATACCACCAACATTAGTAGAGTTAAATGCCCTTTTATTTCATACCACGTAAAAGCTAATTTGCAGAAGAACACCTTTTGTATTAATTTTCTTTCACATCATCTGCTGCTCTAATTCCAAATGAATCCTGCCGTTCATCTTCTCTGTCAGATTAGGTGTACATCGAAAGGTACAGCCACTGCAAATTAAGGAGGAATAGATTATTATTGCGCTTCAGTGTATCTGTGGCACTGGTTAAACGCGTGATCATTTCATCACAGGAAACAAAATATGTAGTCCAAGAATTACTTATTTTCTAGTGCAACACACTAGGGGAATGGTATGAAACACAGACTTCTTTTCTCTAATAAAATAGTTCCATTACTTTGTTTCAAATCAACAGCAGTGCACATTTTGAAATGGTTAAAAACTTGAATTAGCAACACATTCAAAAAAATCACAACCCTTCTGTTACTTTTCTTAGCCTACCTCTGATTTGAGAAGAGTCAATTTCATTCCATTAGACAACTGGTTGAAGATTTCTATTGAGAAAGACACAAATCTTTATTACGCCAGAAACTGTGAAGGCAAGAAGTGGGTGTCAGACAACAGAAGGCAGTTTATGCTAACATCAACATGCTAACATGCTCACAATGTCAATCTTAACATGCTGATGTTCAGCACGTATAATGTTTGCTAAATCCACATTATACTTCACTAATCAGGTGCAGATCACTCACCTTTCAGTGTCAGAGCAAGATGGTTATTAGACACTAATAATGTTTGTTACCTGACATTTTCTACATTACTTTATCAAGCGAAATGAAAAGTATTTTTAGTTGTACGTCATGATTTAGGAGCATAAGGGAACAGGAAATTCTGATCTGTGAAACTGAGCAATGTGTTAACAGTCTGGCAGTCACTGGACTCCAACAACTCCAGTGTGTATTTCCAAAACATCAGGCTTTAATTTTCGGGATAATAGGCTGTTGGATTAATGGGTCATCGGACCAATGGACAGTCCCCCTTTGTGTGATGTTGCGTGTGAGGTGTTTCAGGGCAGAGATCAGTTCACACTGACGTGAGATAAGGGTCACTAGTAACGTGAACATTCTAGGCTGAAAGATCAGATCTGGGGAAATAATCGGAATTGAGCATTAAGCCCTTTAATGTGACCATTGGTAAAAAAAAAAAAAAAAAAAAATTAATCAACGAGTCTGGATCCACCGGCATCCATGTCATTTTGGATTTTCACCAATCAATGTAGCACAATTATCATGGTGGCATACTTTAGCTTCTCCTCACTCCTCTACATCCAGAGCTTCACAGTATTGCTCACATGTCTTGTTGTCCGCTGGTCTTTGTATTACTAGCAGCCCACATTAAGTTTTCAGCCCCTGACCTGGGTACTGAGGTGATTAGGTCAGGTGCCCTTGATCACCTCTCTACCCTCTACTCATCACCAATTAGCCTCAGGATATATATAGAGAACAGTTCATGTACTGTATGTAAGATCACTAGTCAACTGCAATTTCTGGATTTGTTGATCTGACTATTTCAGATAAAGTTGCCTAAATGCAGAGAAATGTTTTCTATTGAATTCCTTAAAGTCTATTTTGAGGGTTCAAGTTGTTAGACTGTTGCAAAGATTGAAATAGTTTCTTATTTGTCGTACTTTTTCATTTGCTGTTGGGGGGAAACATGGTATTCTGCAGCTCTTTCATGGTAAATTGGATCTAGAACATTCAAAATGAGCTAAAATGGTTGCTGATCACACCGAAAAGATACTCAAAGTCAAGGATAACATTATGAGAAAAGTGTTTGACGATTTTAATGTTGTCTACTGCCCAAATTTACTTACGGTTCATGCTGTCGTAGCGAAGGACTAGACTGATGAAGCTTTCCAGTGTTATGTGTCCAGAGGAGGCACCGTAGCGCAGAGCCATCAAATTCAGAATGTCATCGTTCATCGTCTTTCCTGACCAACATACATAGGGCAAAACTTTAGCTATGATTTATATTTGGGCATCAACAAACTATTGTTTTCATTTATGATGAATATGAAGATTATTCTCCATTTCATTACGCTATGATACGTGAATAGAACAGAGTCATAGTTAGTGTGATGAGAAACACTTTTCCTACTGCGACAAGTGAAAATGTCTGCTGTGATAAAAGGGTTTCTGTGCTTGGACTCCCAGTTTTTGCATTTGGATCATGCATTTGGTCATCTCCCAGCTGTAGTACTGAGTGGGTTTTTGTGGCATGATTAGCATTAGTAATATAAATAAATAATGTCTAGACTTCTGTGGTTGCTGACCACCAGACACAGCTAGAGTAATGTGTTAAATGTTTTTGTTTGTGCACAGCGAGTGCTAACATGCATGTGTGGAAGGCCATACATTATCATGATACAAATCTTTATGAACACCCATTGGTGGGAAATGTGTGTATTCTTGGTTACTGCTGTCACTTGTGTGTACACATTATATATCTGACAACTGGTTTGATAGCATTGTTTTCCAGAAGAAGAAAAAAACAAACAGATTAAGGGTAAGCATTGGGAACAATTTGCATCGGCGAGATTTCAATTCTTAAGATTTAAAGAGGAAGAATCCCTGGTTTACTTCTGCCTATAGCAGACAAATTGAAGTGGCTGATTGTCTACCTGAAGCCATGATTGCGTTCCTCAGCTCACTCAGTGACAGTGTTCCATTTTGCGATACATCAGAACGGAAGAAAATGTCCTGGTAAAGGAGAAGACAGTGAGTTATGTAAAAGTATGAGCTTGTTAAAACAGGACACACCATAACCCTGTTTTGACGGTGAAATGAGTTAACTCATACAGTCGTAGCTGTAATTACTAGGACGCTCTCAGTCATCTTTGTTTTATTATGAAATGTTTACACCTTCACTTGGTCCCTTTTTTACCTTGTACGTGGCGACCTTCTTCCACAGACGAACAAATTCCTCACCATTCAGTTTGCCGGTAATTGATGTCTAACCCCACATTAAGGTATCAATGGTGCACATGTTGTTTCATGTTTTAAGCTGACCTTTTCCATTTATTCATGTGTGTGAAAACACCAAAAGGGCAGGCAGGTTTTGACATGTGCACTACTTATGTGTCTTATGCAACTACATTGACTGTGAAAAATTTCTACTTAAGAAATCTGACAGTTTAGATAGAGAAAAGAACACAGGAACACTAATTCACAATGAATGTGACATAAGAGGATACATCCATTAGAGCAACCATGCTGCGACAGGAATCAATGCTGAAGCCCCCAGATTTCAAGTCTCCTAAATGGGGAAAAATAAATAAATGGCAAGGCACTTAATTTGCCATAGCAGTGTGATACAAGCTTATTTAAAAAGAAATTGGCTCATATGTTGCCCTATGCTCTTGGAGTTTTACAGTTCAAACCTTTCAGGATGCGTTCATTTAGAAGCTGCTGGAGCTGCTCAGCATCCACTTCTTCATACTGGAAATGGAAGGAAAACAAGGAAAGACTCATATTTGGCTCACATTTGGTTGTTTGAATCTTAGTTACCTTTTATATTGAGGGGAAAAATCATAGCATGCTACACATCATGAAATTGATATAAATAGGTGCAGATTCCTGATGCAATGGAGCATTAACCCCCAAAGAAGAAAAGACAACACCAGAATGATTAATGACTTAGCTCAAACATAGAAAATACAGTACAGACTTATTTCTTGGTTAGGACCAATAACTCTTCGAAGTCTACACCGGCAGATAATGCAGCAAGGCAAGATGCATATTTTACAGACTGTTGAACTATTGCTTTAAGACACACAAATTACCTTGTCTGAGTGCTGACGGAACAAGGTTCTCTTTTTTTCGTCGTCTTCTTCATTCTCGAATTTCATGTGCTGCAAAAGATTGTTAAATGTTTTCGGCTCCACATGAATTAATGCGCTGGTAAATATGTTTGTGTCATATTATATCTATGCAATCAACACAGTAACCAACATGTAACACAACAGCAATACCAAAATGATACGAACATTATCTATATATAAATAAATCTTGCACACCTCTTCTTCTCCCTCTTCATGTGCGTGGTCTTGGTCACCAGAATTCTCACTAAGTGGGAAGAGGAAGAGACATCAGGACATGACTTGAGTAGCAGTAACGCATTACTTAGTAACAAATTACAGTAACAAGTACTGTAAGGTATTCCTATTTGAAATTCAGTAATGACTTTACTGTTGCTAATCCGAGTAACGCTCTGTTGAACGTTTTGGGGAATCGACTTGTCCGTAGTCTTAACAAGAGTTGGATGGAGGGTTAATATCACTTGGTTCTCTGTGCTTTGCAGTTGTTTAAAAGCTGCTTTGACACATTACTTTTGCTGCTGAGCAATTAGGAAAATAATGTGATTGTTTTTTAAGAAGGAATGTGAGTAATTGTAGTAATCTTCTTTTTTTAAATAAATGTCTGGTAATATGTGGTGTGTGTCATATAGATTAACTGGACAAGCTTTTTTTAAAGATTAATTTGTGAGTTGTGAGTGACTTACTGGACGTGGGTCTCTGCCTTGGAGATGATGGTCAGGATGAAAGAGGCCGTCTCATTGGGATTGAAGGTGGACGGCACAATCAGGTATTCGCCAGGCTTCAGCATCAGGAACTCCATCACCTCACGCCCATTGATGTAGGTTTTTGTTTGGGCAACAGGTTTGTTCCTGCTGAAGTAAGAGGCTGGGAACTTCCCCCTCTGTGACTTGAACTGTAATGAACACATATTTCAGTTTATAGCAGCACAATGTAATGTAATGTTCTGTGTATGAGGATTGGACTGAAAATGTTACTTACTTCTTCAGTGACCTTAGAAAAAATCAGAAGAAAATGAAATTCTTGTTAGGGACAAAAATGTGCGAATACTTGAGACTTGGAATATGCTGCTTTCAAAATGGTTTAGAGAACAGATGTTTCATGATGTTTCATTGTGTCTTTTTTGCGTCGTCGCACTGTGAGAAGAACAATAAAGGGTAATATTTACCTCAAACACGGAGAATCCAATGTGGAGACTTTTGACTAGGCGTCTGTTTCTGTTGTCAGGCTTTTGCATGAGAGACACCAGCATATTTTTCTCATCCTGTTTCGTAGAACATTCACTGAGTAATTCATCAATCTTGACACGATACTGTGGATTAGTGCAGAAACTGTCTGGAAGGCAAAGAGGGAAACATTTTAGCATTCTACCATTTTGCTAAGAGACGGGCAAATCTGTTCATCATTTTAAAAAGGTGAAACCCAATTCAATGTATCAATGAAATAACTGACAGAAATGATGGATGGATGTAAAGATTCATGTAGGGGACTGTGTGTGTGTGTGTGTGTGTGTGTGTGTGTGTGTGTGTGTGTGTGTGTGTGTGTGTGTGTGTGTGTGTGTGTGTGTGTGTGTGTGTGTGTGTGTGCGTGTGTGTGTGTGTGTGTGTGTGTGTTCTTTTTCAAGTTTTTCTCTCAATGACAATCTCTATATTTTCCAATTGGCAGTCTCCATATATTGCTTTTGAGGGGACAGTTTTGCACCAATTATCCTGGAAGTACCGAAGTTATTCATGCATCCTCCAGCAGTTGTTCCTGCAACCCATCGGCCGTCATAGAAGGCGGTCTTCCAATGGCATGAAGAGTTTCCATCAAGGAATTCAGGACACAGGCAGCAGATGTCAAGATCAGTGTAGAACTTGCAGAAGTCCTCCAGGGTCATCCTGTTGACATTGGGGATTCATTCAGATAACACATTGTTGTGTTAGCCTAAATTCACTTCAATCCAGCTATGAAAAAAAATATTTTAAGTTATGCTAAATTGCAATCTAAATCAGGATTAAATTACGATGTCTCTCTTGGCCACATGTGTCCTTAAATAAAACAATATGTAGATGCACTGTTTAATGAGTATACTGTATGGAACTACTTACGCTGTACTTTTTGTATGTAAAACTGTGGTTTCAAAATACCAACTAGTTTTTAATCCCTTTTAAGAATAAATATTATACCAGTTTTAAGTTTTAATCAAAGACATTTTTACACAAAAGTTGTTTAGAAAACAAATAGAAACGTGGCAGTTGCTGCTTTCTATTTGTATAAGTATGTCACAAAACGTTTTGTATTTGGAAGTTTTAGAAATGACTTACCAAAACTCCCCATCATCCCTCTTTGCAAGGCACATCTCACGATCTTGAGGACTCACAATTTTCCACAAAGGTGACCTTTTAGATGCAATTTGTCAGGGAATAAAGAGGAGAGGCAATATTGTTTTAAAGAGAAGCAAGTAACTTTTCCAAAAGGGGGCACAATCTCCGGGCCAAGAGCACACGGGTGTGACCAGTTGGTTTAGACCACATACACTCTTGCAAATCTTGGCATAGTGTGGTACATTTGGAGGAGCAAATGTATTTCAGCTTAGGCTTCAAAACTAGACATTTTTAGAAGTGTAAAGCCTGTAAATATTGTAGGTTTGAAAAAACAGAGCGGGTCAGACAAAAGTAAACTGTGAACTTGTTTAGTGGAAAATGTACAATCCAGTGATTTTGTAGCTTGAAACATACGAGGCATTAATTGCCAGGGTATCTCAACCTATTCTATGTTGATTTTTACTTTTCTACTTTTTTTCTTTCAGGAACAAAGAGCCATTTCCCCTGAGTGAAACAGTCACTGTACTCGGGGTCGTTCTTACCCATCACTCCAGTCTCCGTTCCACTCTCCTGTGCCCCAGGGGTTCCACAAACGCACTAGGTTTACCAGTTGCCCTTGGCACGTCATCTTACCAGCAATTACCAGAGAAAACACAATTGTTATTACCCAATATACAGTAAAGGCCTTTATTACCCTAAAACTCTATAAATTAACCAAATGTAAGCTTCAAACTTAAAATCCTGACTGCTAGCATTTGGTAAAATATATATAATGCATTTAAAACAAATTTACCGTCTTCACACCCGTGACAGTGTAGGCATGGCCTTGGACAATTCCATTTGGTAACACAGTGTTGGCAGATGTCTCCTACAAGATATAGATACTGGATATGTTATCATTGCAGGTAGTCTTGTGCAACATACTTTTCCTGAACCATGAAATAAAGGAAAATAAAGACCAACATTTGATTTTGTTTACCTCTTTGATCACAGAATTGGCAACAGCAGCTACATATAAAATATTATAAATGTAGCTAAGATTCTAAAATATATAAAACTCTTTTATAAGCATCAGCATGTGCATTAGAGAAAACGTCTTCTTGGCAGTTATATTAGATTAGCTCAATAAAAAAAGTACAAAAGGGGATATAGAGGCAAAAACACTGATATGAAAACATATTAAAACATATTGATTTGACCCTCCGACAATGTAAAATTCTCAACCTGAAATAATTATCCATATTATGTTCCCTCTTTGGCCATTAATGTTTTCCAACTAGCCAACTTTACCACATCAACAAGTCTTTTACATTTTGTAAAATTAACTAAATATAATGTGAAAATGATGTGTTGACTCAATCAAAATGAACTGGGTGACTGTATGTGACAGCTGCATCAACTCGACAACGTGATTAAATGCTTTCACGCATCATTAGAGTGCAACCATTCAAAACCTTGATCTTCCATCACATATTTTCAATGTCTAAAATGGCACTAGCCTCAAGCACTTTTCATTTAGGAAAAGGCTGTTTCTCTCACCATTCATGAAAGGAGCGTGAACTATTATGAAATCATGCAGTGTTCAATTCACAAAATGTACCAGACCAGACTAGTTTGGACAATTAAAATCAACAATGTTCACAGGGATAAATAACCAGTACAAACAAACTAATAACGAATTAAATTACAACAAGACTAATGTTTTTAATCATAGTCTTTATTTATATTTAGTTAGTCTCGTAGTAGTTTTACTTTAATCTTCCAGCACATACTGAAATATCAGGTATTTGAGATAATACTTAAGGAAAGCTCTTTGGACCAATTGTTTCCCTATAATACATGTAGACTTTGTAATAGTGCTATATGATATTGTGATTTTTTTGTTTTTTTAGACCGTGACTTGCAACAGCATGCATCTCTGCTTTCTTAGCACACTTAAGCTTTATGATGGAGTTTCCCTGAATTTTCCCTTGTCACACTTGCCTTACAATTAATAATGCTAGTATTTAAAGCAGCAGGATGTCTCCCTCCCTATTGTGAGTCTGTAACTTTAAGGCATGCTCAGCACTGAGTATGTAAGTTACATGACAAGTAAAAACATTGGTAGCCAGAAAGGCCATCACATCGAACATCCATCTATCAAACACTAAAGATTGAGGCTGCTATACTGGAATGCAAAACATCTCTTTTAACAGACTTTGGCTAAAATAATCTCAGCCTTAGGATGCTTTTATGAAACATTTCAATCAATCAGGAAGAACCAGCATGGTTTTGTATGGAAACATTTGTGCTTACCCCCTGCTGTGTTCCACAGCCCATCAGTGACTTGGATTGGCCAGCTCTACACATTAGATCCCAAAGGTCTTTGGGAGGTTCTTGCAGATCAATACAGATGTGAACACCACCAGTGAAGTCCACCAAAGCCTCAGCAGGGGTTCCCGAACTCATGTCTGAGTAGGAACCACACACTCTGACACAATTGGGTGTGAAATTACTTTCAGAAATACTCCAAAAAAGGCAAATATCACTATGTGGAAAAAGCATTTTATGACACAAGGAATTGTTTTTCCATACTTGGCATAGGCTTTCTCCAGCAAAGCAGGCCAGAACTCAGTTGGGTTTTTGGACTGAACGAAGATTAATCTGCCATCAATTGTTGGTAGCTTATCATCAATGACAACATCCACCCATCTTCCAAATCTCCAGAACTGAGTCGTTGAGAAAGTAGAGAATATAAAGAGATTTATATTAAAATGCGATATTTACTATTTAGCAGAACCTACTTCTTGACCAACACTTTTCGCAATGATTTACCCTGAAGTGGAACAGCCCGCAGTAGTCCTCATCAAAATTTTGCTCAAGAGGAACAACTTGCTGAAGGATGAAATTTTGGAACGTCAGAGCTCCGATAGACGCGAGAAACCAGCAGTTTCCTGTGTGACAAATGGTCATTGAGTTGGCAGGAAGGTAAGAGGGGTTTCCAGATTACAAACCATTGATAATATAAACACAGTTAAGAAGGAGGAAAATGCATCGGTACAACAGAAGCAGAAGACAGTACTTTAGTCTGTCTTCTGCCCATTGTCTGTTCTTGTAAAATCACATTGCTGGACCAACAATTTACGCATAATTATGAATGAAGCAATTTTCTTACCAACCATGCCTTGACCAAAGTCAAACCTGGAGAGCCCGGCAACTTCAAAACATGGATTTTGAACCATTTTCTAAAACAGAGCAATTGTTGACAACACTTGTTAAAGGTTTAATATGTTCCTAAATATCAGATAACAATAAAACACTACGCTACAGTAATGGCCGACTCCGCATTGTTAGGTTTGTCTTTGACCTCGACTGTTTATCCTTCAGAATGTATTAAGCAATATTTCTTACATCAATACTGAACCAAATGATTCACTGATGGTCGTGTGAAAGGTTTGATAGTACTGCTCATATAACTGAGAATCAGCAACATGCTTTTTGACTCGAAGCAGCTTTCAATAATCTTAAGCAACAATCTTCACTTTGCATAAAATACGAAGCAGTTGCTAACACATGACACAAGCTAAGTGTACCGACCTGCCAAACATTAACAAGGATTCAAATTAAACACTCACTGACGGTCTCAGCCACACCACTCGCATCAGGTCAGAAGGACTCAGTATCCCTTCGCCGATGGACCTTCTGTCAGGGGGGAACATGTCGTCGATGTACCTCACCCGTTTGATTTGACAGTACTGTTTCAGCTGCTCAAAGTCTTGGTTGAAAAACTGCTCGGGGTTGGTGAAGGTCCCAAAGCCATCTTTCAGTTTACGGGCATTAACAATGTTCATACACACACCCGGTGAAGCCATTGCTACAGTGTTGGAACTCTGTTCAGAAAAAGGAGATCAAAAACAATTTTGTCATGAAAAGGTTTGCTTTTTAAGGACTTCTTTTTTTTTAAGAAGTTTGCTTTTGAGATTCTATGAATACTATAGACTGAGTTAACACATCAATCTTTATCAATACCTGTTTGATTCCCTTATTTCCTTAATAACTATGGTGACACAAACAGCAGATTCAACTACATACATCAACTACACTCTGAACAAATAATTTGCATGCAAAGAAGCTTCAGTTTTAGGATTTATTCACTTGACAAAGCTGACACTTTGCATTTGGAATTCAATTAAGTTCTATATATAAAACTTCAAATTCATAATTAGTACTAAAAGTTTAATAATTGGGGCTGTTATAAGCTTTTGAGGTCGACAAAATCCAAGAGTCAATCAGCTCTTTCATGGTGCGACAGCCAGGCGTTTCCCATCATGCCCTGGGCCATGCAGTCGGTGGAGAGCAGCTGCGGCACCTGGCTCTAAAATCTGCGGAATGTGAAGTTTGACTGCCTCGTGTCCCCGTAAATTGCGGACACTGTGTGGTTTGAGTCATGGAGCGTTTACACTCTGAATTGTGTTTGCATAAAAGCACACTGGAGAACACTATATGCTCATAAAAAAGACCTAATGCAGAACTATGTAAGTGAAAAAAACAAACTGTTCTCAGTGGATAATGACAATAACATGGTCTTTCTTTTTTGAGCCACATAGGTTGGGTTTGAGGTCACTGACTTTTTGTTGCGTTGCGGAGGGGAGGGGGCCTCTTTTTGTGTCTCAAGAATAGAGATGTGTGTGTATGTGTGAAATCATTGCTGTAGATTTTGTTGTACTTTCTCACTGTAAATATTATAATCATACTTGCAAATAATGATGTGAACCAAAATAACAATGTTTGTATTTTTGATAATAAAAGATAAAAAAAAAAAAATTGTGTTTGTTTCTGTCAATATCTAACATGTTGTTGTTGTTGTTGTTGTTGTTGTTGTAGACTTAGGGGTAAATTATCCCGGATCAACATATGCTCTTATATTTACGATGGGAATGTCATATTTGTACGAATTTGTTGTTAGAATACTTTGTAATAAGACATAGTTTAGACAACATACAGTTTTATTTTCTAAAAATCCCCATGTTTCCAAAAATATTAGTGTAATTCATACGCCACAAAATGAAATATTGTGCAGGAAGTAGCCTACGTCATATGTGGTAACTTTCCTGACGGGTAAACTTCAACCCAATTTATGGTCAAACCAGCCTTTGAAATAGGCATTTGACCCAAACTACATTCCACTGACTTCAATTTCCCTTCACAGAAGCAAAAAAAATCAAAACATTTGTCTTATTTGTCTACTACTAGTATTAGTATTCGTAGAAGTATGCTTCCCAAATAGAATAAAAAACAGTCAATCAATTTAAGTTTTAGGTCTATACCATTCATTCATCCGTGTGCTTAAAGAAATCAGATTTATTTGGATTCAAACACAACATTATGCTTAAAAACAAATGGACTTTTAATATCCTAACTCAAGTATTAACCACAAGTGTTCATCAGCTTCAGAACAGAAACACGTTTTACTATGTTATATGTCTCTGTGGATGGAGACTGTGATTACACATATAAAGGAGGAACCACAGTATAATTTGCTCTTGTGTGCCAGTCTAATTTTGGCAATCATGGAGAAATACACTTGAAGCTACACTTGAAAGAATACATGTTGCAACAATAACATCCAGTCAAGTTCCAGAGGAGGTGACATTTATCCGCTGACTCTGCAGGTTTAGTAAAATAAATTTGAAACTGAGTCTTTTATTGTCCAAATTCTACTTTACCCTGCACCACAAATATCAAAATGAATATAAAAGAGTGCAAGCCCCTCATACCATTTTCAATGTCTCAAAAGCAACAACATCAACTACACAATAGGACACTGGCCTTTTACTAGGACAATACCACAAGTGGCAAAAGAGCAAGTCGACCTGATTGAAGTGTTACTCTCATATATAGATCTCAATCTTACCTCTCCAACTGGAAAGAGGACGTTTTGAGTGTCGGTGGAAGAGCAAGTAAAAAAGAAGAAGCTCCCGTTCTTATATAATACCTACAAACGCCTGAGGCATTTCCTACAAACGCCTGAGGCATTTTCCCCCTGACAGCAGTCAGGGGCAAATGTTCCTTCATGAAACTCCACCTGAGGCAACAGGTAACCTTACCACAGCTTAGTAGAGTATCCTGGCAGACATAGTACCAGTTGGACCAGTAGACAGACAGAGAAACATGGTGGGAGAGAGATTATAGAAGAGCTGTCTATCTACATAAATAGAACCTTTTGATTAGCTTTCATTTCGTTCAAGCTGCCCTGGCTTGTTCAAAGGTCCACAACCTGTATCTTTAACAGCAGTTAATTAAGACAAACTACTGTCAGATGAACAACAATGGCTGCGAGCAGTAGGCCTACAAATCTGACACCATTGTCTGTGCATGCACAAGACAGCAACCTCATCTCTCTGGGCTGTTGGTTACCTCGCAGTGGCAGAATCGTTATTTCATGAGGCCAATAATGTCTTATTTTTACTCAAGAAAGTTACAAAATGTCACACTTATGTAATGAAGATCTATCCGTTTTCTTTACCTTATCCTACTGGTGATGATCGATGGAAGGAGTGTAACCAACTATGCATCAGCTGAGAGGTGGGGGACACAGACATGCACATGCACAACTCAATTTTTGGTCAATGTACAAGTTCCAACGCGTCTAACCTGTATGTCTTTAGAGGAGGAATCCTTTGCAAACACAGGGAGAACATGCAAATTCTCTCACACAGATATCCATATGATGTGACATAGAGGTTACAAACAACAGTGAACAATACAATGTTGTTTGCAGGAGGCCAAATGTATTTCTATTTCTTGTGATACTTGCCAGAGCCTGGTGTAAAATGTTTATCGATCATCAGACAAACAAGAGAACACAAACACTCACAGTATGTGCAATGTAACATCTGTAAAATTATTAAATCCTGTATTTAACATTTTTAAATGTTTGAACTTTTTGAGTTTTGTCTCTGATGGGCTAAATTTGTATCTGATAATATCAGATAATCATATTTCAGATGCTCTTGTGCTCTTATAATAATTACATGTAAACTTTTCAATATTTAATATATATTTCATAGGTTTGTGTAACTTTAGCATGTCTGCATTTCTCACTTAAGGTAGGTGAGCCAGAAAGATGTCCTTGTGTGGATGAGAAGTTGAGCCAGAAAATCTATCATTCTATTTTTATATGTCCAAAATCCCCAGATTGCACCCTGTACTGTATTCATCCACAAGAGAGCAGAAGTGCAACAATGATGTATGAACATCTGAGAGGGAGAAGTTGGAAGAGGTTGTGTACACCCTGCATTATATTATATTCTATTACTAATATAACAACAGAACACTGTACGGCAAAACAGCTGGACACAATAAAAACAGTTTCTTTCCACGGGTGATTACTCTGATGAACACTTACGAGTCACATAGTGTCAGGAACAATACCGGTGCAATAACCCTTGAACACAAAGTATCTACTGAACCTTTTACATAATATATTTTATAGTTTTAATACACACTGTTATTTAACATGTAAATATCATCACTACCAATGTGAATCCAAGCACGCAGTGTATACTGTATATGCTGTATATGCCATCATATCAATATTCTTCATTTATATACAGCAACCTGTTACATTAATCATTTGTTTCAGTACTCTTTGTGCTCTGCACCAAAATGACTCTACTTGGCCAATAAAGCTGATTCTGATTCTGTTAATCCTCAGATTACACCTTGTACTGTTCTCAGCCAAAAGGGGGCAGTAGTGCAACACAAATCTGTGAAAATTTGAGTGTCAGTCTTCATGAAAACTTGAATTCTACACATTGTTTACCCTAAACATGCTGGCTTCCCTTTTTAAAATGGCGCATCATTAAAGGTACATTTGAGTAAACACTAATTTTGTCTTAATACTAATTGATACGTGATTGAAATTTGCAGGAAACAGGCGGTTGATATACAAAAAAGTTGCCCAACAAAAATCACCAGGGACACACATTCTCACCGAATTTAGAGTTTTATTTTTATAAGAAACTGGTCAAGTGGTCAAGAAAATGGCCAACATAGTCTTTGCAGTTAAAATGAGCCCTTGTCATGTGCTGAAATCTGAAATGTGTTTGTATAATGTCTTCATTTTTATAAAGAAGAGTGAAAAGATAAGCGTACATTATAATTCTATGAATAATACAAAAACAAAGTTCAGTAGTCTGTCATTGACACGTAATAAGATTCCATCTGCAGTCTTACATAAAGTCTACAAAGGTGCTTGGCCTTATGTAATAGGATTGGTTGTGTTATGTTTTCACATTATTGTGTAATACCCTTTAGTCACCGTACATACTGTGTAATGCCTCGTTCGCAGAGGAATACATCTTTTATCATGCAGCGTTAAAGCGCTTTGAGTGGTCAGAAGACTAGAAAGGGGCTATACGAGTCCATTTACCATTTACCCTTCACCATCCATCATGCAATTTTATAAATGAAAGAAATCACTCTTTTGAAATATCTACTCCTGTATTTCTGGCTGAATTCTGCCGTCCATCTTCCTTGTTGAGTTAAGTGTACATTGAAATGTACATCCACTGAAAGTGATGGAGAGACAGGCAATGAATTAAGTGAAACGTGTGCAAGAATGCACATTTTGTCACAGAGTGCATACATAATTAAGTTACATCATGTCATTTTATCTGAGACAAGTATTTTTTTCCTCTGTCCTCTAGACTAGATCAACAGATGTTTATGCTGTGTGAAAAGTTCTCGCATGAGCTTCTGACAAGAAGAGTATGTTTTATTACCTCCGACTCTTGAAGATTCATGTTTTTTCCATCAGACAATTGTTTGAAGATTTCTGTTGAAACACGCAAATTGTGAATACATTGTATACCCTTTAGCCATAAACGTTACAAATCTTTAACCATACAGGATCTACTAATTGGAAACGTTCAATATCTCCAATATGAGATTTTGAAAGAATATGCATTTTAACATATTTACAAGGCAAATGTCCCACTTGATCACTTACTGTACATGCAGTCCAAGCGAAGGATGAGACTGATGAAACTCTCCAGGGTCATGTGTCCAGAGGAGGCGCCGTAGCGCAGCGCCATCAAACTGAGCATGTCATCCTTGATCCTCATTCCTGTTCAACATACACACAGCAAGAGCTTAGGAGGAGTTTGGGAATTTAGGTTATTCTCCTAACATCCTGGTGTGATATCACTTGTTTTGCAAAACCCAAACCCTGCAATATTTACAAGGCCTTGCGACATCTTTTACATTTGTCTGCAAAAAATGATTGGAATCATTGGAACTAACTAATTGCCGATTTCACAAACAACTGCAGTTTTTTCGCATACAAATGATTCAGCTTGAACATGTTTACAAGTCAAAGTCCAATACAAATCAGGTCTTAATCTTCATTGTAAAACGCGAGAAGGACTTTGTTTCCTTCCAGTAGCACTTGTAATATCATACATGTCATTGCTCCGAGGCTATTTATTGCTCCGATTGACCATTGATGATGATCAGTTCCTTCTGATTATTGGCAGCTGAAACAAGCCGTGAACACATTATGGCAAACTTGTATAGCAAACAGTGCCTCCACATCAAACAGGTACTGAGCAACTTCAGCAGCTATTTGGAGTCTAGTTTCTGGCCACCTAGCACATGCAAATTCAACATTCAACCTGATGGTATCTCTGTTTTTGGTCCTCACCAACTCCTGGTGGCAAATGATGATGTTCCTCTAGTGGTGAGACTGAGCCAACACATTTAAGTTGTATGCCATGAAGCCAAAGTCTGGTTTTTTAATACAAGCAGTATTTTTGTATAAGTTTTCTTAGCTGATGTCATCCTTATCAGACTCAGCTAAGCTGCCTCAGTCTATGTATGCATTTTGTAGAAGAGGTAGAGTTGGAAGTAACACAACACGTCTTCTTTGTAATTAATCTAATATCCATTTTATTTTTTGAAAATGTACTTTTTCCGCGTGTGCACACACTGTTCATATCTTTATTATGTTTCCCTGTGTAGTTTAGTACTGACTTTTAAATGCCACAATTATATTTTTCTGTTCCAATCAATAGAACAGTGTCATTCGATACATTTATAATCAAGGGAATGAATGCATGGTCTACCTGAAGCTTCGAAAGCATTCCTCAGCTCATTCATTGACAGTGTTCCAGTTCTTGAAACATCAGTGAGAAAGAAAATGTCCTGTTTAAATGAAGAAAACAACAACGATGATCAGGTCGATCCTCCATATCTATCTTTAGATGCACATGTATTAATGGTAGAACGAAGAGGCTGCAATACAGTAATGCATGTAAATATAAAAAAGAATTTCAGTCTGAAGTGTTTAACCTGGACTTTTTTACCTTGTATGTGACGACCTTCTTCCACAGACGAACAAATTCCTCACCATTCAGTTTGCCGGTGATGGATGTCTAACCCAACATTAAGGTATCAGAGCTGTTCATGTGTGTTAAACAAACGAAAGGGGAAGCACATTTTTGCACTGTTTTTAATGCACTACTTATGTTTTTTATGTAACTGCAATCACAGTGAGATATTTTGTTTTAACATATAAGCAGCTTGAATAGAAGAGAATTGAATCTATTTGTGTGTAAGCTATACCAGAAAATAATCAATGTCACATCCATCACATGAGGATACATCCATCAGAGCAACCAAGCTGCGACAGGCATCAATGCTGAAACCTCCAAATTTCAAGTCTCCTAAAAAGAAAAAAGAAGAAAAATCAGCTTGAGACATACTTAAGATATATCATTCACAATTTGTATGGAGCTCTTGTGCTCTTTGTCAACCCTGTTAATATTATTTTACAGTCCAAACCTTTCAGGATTTTTTCATTTAGAAGCATCTGGAGCTGCTCAGCATTTACTTCTTCATACTGGAAATGTAAGGAAAACAAGATGTAAAATACTTTGGGAAACTTTCTCTCAAGCTTCAAAGGGGAGTGGCTTTGGAGGTGCGGCCTGAAGGGGCTGTGTTTTTCGGTTGGATGATTTATAAAATCTACTGTACTCTTACTGGTTTCTCAAAATGACCAACCCTAGCTTTTAGCTCTCTTTTGGTCTTCACCATCTTCTGAGGTAAATAGCTGCTAAGTGCTCCACACTATGTTCACCAGCTATCCGCTAACCTCGTTTGTCTGCTGTTGGGTGCTGGGAAGTTGGGTCTGACAGAATTTTTAAAAGCTGCCGTGTCTGGTGTTAGGTTGTAATAAAATAATATGACTTACATTTGTAAATAAGGAATGTCTATGTATAAATTACGATACTTAAAAAGGATAATTAATAAGGAATAGTGAGCCTTATGGGAAGGAGTATGCGTGACATAGAAGACAGCCACATTGAGTTTCTAACTTAGACTTAGTTCAGGTAAAACAACTCCACTTGAGGGGGTTGTTCAGCTCAACTTTACGAGAGGGTGGAGAGATGACTTCAAGTTCCGGTAGGTCTGGGAGAGACCTATGCACTGACAACCAATCCGAATGCTGATTCTAGCCATGTGAAACTTTAGCCGAATATATGTTGTAAAACTGAGCCAATGAGAGGCGATGATGTACATTTTCATTGGACTATATAATCAAATGTACTGGTTAGTTCGAGGCTCTCTTAGACAGTTAACTCTCTTCAGGCTGCTTTTACAGGCAACTGTTGAAAGGCTGTGGCCTGCCATTGGCTTATGAACCCTCAGCTGAGGATTATGCACTATATTGCCAACTTTTATTAAATTGATTTTTATTATAACCTACTGAATCCAGAAATTCTCTTCCAAGTCCGCCCAAAGATTTTGAACATTAACACTGGAAATGAGGAAATGAGGTTGTAAGACCCAAAAGTTGTGGTCCGTTAAACTAAAATATGCTGAAATAAAAAATAAAAAATGAAAAGGTGATAATTATCTAATATTATGTTCCTACAAATTACCCATCTCACTCTATACTGTGGATAGTAATTTGACTCATTGTGCATATTAAAACAATGTTGATTACTACATCCATAAGTATTGAAAATTCATTCATTTTTAATAAGAGGTAAGTTTTTATCAAACTCAATACAATTATGTTAGTTAGCGAATATAAATAGTACCCTGTCGGAGTTCTGGAGGAAATAGGTTTTCCTCCTCTTGTCTTCTTCCACATTTGCGGTCATTTTGATCTGGGAATTAAAAGAAGAGATGAGAGAATAATTTTCCTCCAAATGAAATTTGTCAAAACATATCTGACATTAAAAGAATACCAACAACATTGGGATATTATTAAAGCTTGCACACCGTTTCAACTGGCTCATCTTTTGGGTTACCAGAATTCTCACTGTCAGGGAAAGGTGAAAGACATTTTAAATACCAGTAATGTGGGACATACGCCATGCAGAATACTTTGGGAAGATTGAGTGAGCATACTAGCTCTGAGTCTCCGCCTTGGTGATGATGGTCAGCATGAAGGAGGCCGTCTCATTGGATTTGAAGGTGGACGGCACAATCACGTATTCGGCAGGCTTCAGCGAAAGGTACTCCATCACCTCACGCGCATTAATGTAGGTTTTAGTTTGGGCAACAGGTACCTGGTTGAAGAAAGATGCCGGGAACTTCCCCTTCTGCGCCTTGTGCTGTAGTGATAAATATATATTTCAGTTCCGTTTGCAGTTCATGTATTTTACCAGAGCTGCACAATGTGGATGGAGAAGATTCATTCAGTATTGATTTGGAATTGATGTAAAGTTGTTTCTTACTTGTCCCTTCACCTGGAGTGGAAGATGAGTTCATGTTGGGGACAGAAAGCAGTTCAATAAATTATAACATGCACTCGAAATTAAATGCAGACTCTGACCAAGACTTAAACCTGCCTTGATACTTTGTCATCTAACCGACAAACAGGTTGCGTGGACATTGACTGTGGTTGTCCATTTACATTTGATTTACTGCCACCTTCCTTTGACTCATCAGACTATGATTCCTTCTAAAACCTGAGATGTTCTGTCAATGATTGAATGTTGAAAGCCATTGTTAGTTGATTGAGTCACTTGTTCATTCTCTTTATTATTTACATTCTTCTTAAATTCTTACGACCCACAATTATTCTTAGCAATCGCTTACATGTGTCAGTAGGTTCACAGGGGCAGTGTTACTTCTTGCAGCTTGTGTGTTAAAGTCGCCACCCTTTGGTGTTCAGAGAATGATGCATTGACGGACTAACGTTACACTCAGTTTAGTAAGTAAGATATGCAAAAAAAAAATCTTCATTTAATGTAGTTTAATTTAATCTAATTTAATGTATTAACAGTGAAGAGACCGTTACACTGGAACTAAAGGTGTCCATTATAAAGAATGAATGGTCACCCTGCAGCCAATAAGAATCAAATATTCACGCAGACCATGGAATGATTAAAGTAATAATCAGTAAGATTTTCACAAAGTAAAACCTTGTTTTTTACACTATTTATGGTCAATCTTTTTTATCAGCAATATCCATTCAGTGTATTTAGATTCTGTCAAAGTCCTCAATATGCAGGTTTTTCATATATTTTCTACATTTTGAATAGTCCATAGTCAACTAGCCATCTAACTGATAGGCAATATAGACAAACAGAAAGCCCCCAGGAATAGCGCCAGGCTTTGAAGCAAATTTAATAGAGTGGCCAAAAGGTGGGATTACAATTTCCGGGTCCATCCCATGATGTCCTTGGTCCCAAAAACAGTTTTTCCCATAGACTTAGATCGGGAAAAAGACGTCTGGTAAATCAACTTCCCAGTTGAACACCTGAAAAGACCTTATTTAACACCCATGAAAAGGTGTCAAGTAGTGACAGTGAAACTCTTTTGCCCTGTATTCCATGTTACAGGGAATAGAATTAAAATATTTTTTATTTTTATTTGTCGATACTTTTTTTGTGTTGCTGAAGAAGTATTCATAATAGTGTCCATAATAGTCCTCGTACTGTGACAGATACAACAAAGATTAATATTTACCTCAAATACATTGATTCCAATGTGGAGCATTTGGACCAGGTGTCTGTTCCTCTTGTCAGGCTTTTGCATGAGAGATAACAGCACATTTTTCTCGCCGTCGTTCCCAGAATATTCACCGTTAATCGTGACCCGATACTGTGGATTAGTCCAGTAACTGTCTGAAAGAGACAGAGAGAATACATTTGATTTGCATTGTATCATTTTGCAAAGAGTAGGGTGAGTGATTTGATTATCAACATTAAAATCAAATGGTATTGGGTATTACTGATGGAAATAAAAGATTAAGTTGACAGCAAGGCAAGTTCAACAATCATCAATCTCATCAAGTTGGAACCTGCAGCTTATAGAAATGAAGCATTTGTGAAATGTTTGCATATAATATACAGAGTCAAGTAGTTGCATGAGTTGTGTAATAAAGTTATAGCATGACCCAATTATTTTTATTGCAGATTTATTGGTTTGTTGTGAACAAGATAATGTTACGGACAAGTCTGATCGTAATCACACTTTGTAGTGCTCTTGTGGCTATGCACCTTATATTTCCCAGTAAGAGCTTTGCTATAATACTTTGTCCTGCCCTCTACACTGGAAATGGGAATTTGAGGCACTAGTTTGCTTGACTTTTGTTGCTTGTTACCTTGCGCTTGAATTTGAGCCAATGTATTACCAAAAGACTTTCTTCCGCAACAGTCTTACAAACATCAACAGCTAATTAAGGAGTTGTATTTTAGCACTTAGTTTATTCATGCAACGCCGGATAACCTATGTCATGTAAGCTATGCTATGTTTAAAAGTCAATTGTGACTCTTGTCAGTACAGCAGTCATAAACAGTAGCCATCGCCATGGCCGTTGACATAACGCTTTTTAGCTGTTGCCATCTTTGTTTTTTTTAAGTGACACGAGACCAAAGAGGTTGCATTAACTTCCATGAACTGAAAACACTGTGTGTAAGGGTTAAAGTTGTACGATGAAAACATCAACAACTCCCAGACCAGACAACGCCGTGGAAGTGACCCGTCAATCACAAGGTAGCCACGGCCTAAAGCACACCCTGCTTTATCATCTATTTTACTCTAAGTGGGACCTCGCTGATGCAGTCGTTCAGGACAACACTATCGGCTGTAACCGCAGTATGAGTGCAGTGAAGAGCGGTAGTGGGTAGCTGTGAGTTAGCTAGTGGGGCAGGCCTACATGCACTAACGTGCACTAACATGCACTAAAAGGCACACACGGCCAGCCGGGCTATGTACACAAAGCATAGAAAAGCTCGGATAACAACACACACGGGCAGAGCGACTTCCTTCTCTGCTCAAATAGACATCATTCCACTATGTCTTTAGAAAGAACATAGTTGTTTGCTTCTATGTTAATGCTTTGACGATTGTATAGATGACCTTCAATAAACCAAATTATGTAAATTATTATTGTTTGTATTAACAACAATTATTTCTATTGATTTAACTGATGGTTTATTCCAATATAGTCTTCTTTTTTTTTATGGTTCGCAAGGAACAAGTCCTATCTATGACATGGTGTGACAAATAATTTTATGGTTTTATTAGAATCAAGTTCAGATATCTTAGAAGTACCTCTGTTATTGAAGCATCCCCCGGCAGTTGTTCCTGCAACCCATCTGCCCTCATACATGGTGGTCTTCCAGTGACAAGAGGGGTTTCCATCAAGGAAGTCGGGAGATAGGGAGCAAATGTCCAGATCGGTGTAGAACTCACAGAGGTCCTCCAGGGTCATCCTGATGACATCAGAGATTCATTTTGACACAGTAGTAAAAAATTTTCCTCAGGTCGTGATGCTGAAACTATGAAACCCTAACCTTGAAAAATACAGTAGATTCATTGAGAAAAATATATTCCTTCTGTAGTAGGTGGAGTAGGAAGTATTTATTAATCCCACTTGGGGAAATTCAATTATGTAAGAGGTGCAGATGAAATATTGTATATTTACAAACACAGCAAACAGTAAATGTACCTGTCTACTACTTAACGACTTAACAGCTCCCTCTGTGTATTTGGGACTTTGCAAGTTTGCGAAGTAAAGACAAACAGACTGTGGTGGCGGGGGCGTGGTTGGGCTCAGCTGCAGAGGGGACGGAGTGTGGGAGTGGTTCAGGGAACGGGGCCGGAAGAGGTTTAATTAGCCTCAGCTGGTTTGGGTTTGGCTGATTGGGTTTGCTCCCCTATATAAACCCCAGTAGGGACTGAGGGAAGGGGAAGAGCAAGTACACAAGCTGCCAGAGCATCAGACGGATGGGGTGCGACGCGTGAACGAGCCAGGGCTCTCAATAAAACCTACAAGACCAAGCTTTGAAGTGTCTTCTGTGCTTGGGGGGGGGACTCACGGGGTAACACCTACCTGTTACACAGACCAATTTCACAAGGTGCTTTGTGTCTGAAAATATGTTTGCAATCATGTAGCAGATGTACTTTTTACATAATTGCCCAATCCCAATGCGAGAGAGCACTCAATGGTTTGACAGTGGGTCAGCCCTAAACTCTCAAGGAGTCTCAAAGTCTGTGAGTCTGTGAGTGTGGAGATTGGGATTGGGCCAATATGCCTGTTGTGTTTCACGTTGCATCCCACTAACGTCACACATATGTCCTAACCACCACAGTGAAATGTCTTTAAAATATAATATGCATCTCAAATTCTTTGATGTTCAAAATATGTAATATGTATACATACAAAATATACATTTCATATTGCTGCACATTGTTTTCTATGGGGTGCCATTATAAAGCATAGTTATGAATATCTTACATTTGAACTATATTCCACTTGTATGCACTGTTTTCTAGTTGTTACTAGAGTTGCTACTGTGTAGGCATGCATGGGACAGAAAACACCTCGATGCTTATAGAAAAGATTGAATTTTCTTACCAAAACTCTCCATCATCAGCAACTGAAAGGCACAAGTCACGATCTTTGGTACTCAGGGTTTGCCACAGAGATGACCTTGAAGACAGTTTGTCAAGTTGGAGTTTGTATTAGTTGATTCAGGGCTTTCAGAGACAAGTTGTAACACATGTCCTCAGGCTCAAAAAATTTCTACTCAACTAATATGCAAATAGGAGCAGGGGGTAATTTTACCTGTCTTTAAGACAGGAGATTAAAGCGGCTCACTTCACTGTAACTGGAAAAAACAGTTTAGGATATACTGGGGATCTTTTCAGGTGACTTTTCCAAATGACCTTTTCAAGCCTTTTATGTGTTACCTACAGGAACATACCACAAAGATCACTGAAGAGATTATATTTTAAAAAAAGCAAAAGGTCCCTGGCTCTCATGCTCCTTTTCCAAAGGCCCTTTTAACGCATCTAAGTGTTACCTACAGGAATCTACCATGAAGAGCACTGAAGTGGTTATATTTTGAAAAAACAAAAGACTCTTGTCTGTTACCAACCTGTTGGCTTTCAGCAAAAAGTAGATATAAAAAGTGGTGAAATGCATCCTTTAGAAATGTGTGTTTGTGCGTCTGACAATAATTAACTCTTCACATGTCTTGTCATTGGAAAATGATCTCAATATTACTGCAAATCAGAGCCGTGTCTCTGTGAAACTGTCACTTAGAGGAAGTCCTTCTCACCTATCACTCCAGGGTCCAGTCCACTCTCCTTTGCCCCAGGGGTTCCACAAACGCACCAGGTTTACTTGTTTCCCTTGGCTCATCGTCTAACCAGCAATCATCATGGGAGACAGCACCATAGTTATGTTCCATACATTTAAAAAAGGCAATAAATCATTCCATAAAGCATTTGCAAAAGTGCTTAAATACCTAATTTCTAGCTGTTAGTAATATAATCTTTATGGTCATGATTGTGTTATTACTTTAAATTCTAAGTGCAATATGAGCATTGTGAAGGACTGAGGGGGAGTTATTGGCTGACATAGAATAGAATATCCATAACTCTGTTTTCATTAGTGTATTATCACCTGAAACTGAGAATCGTTGTGGTTTTGTTACCATAGAATAAGTCCTTTACATCTACATAGGGTGTGGGTCCTCCTCACGGGCAATGACATGTTGCACCTACATGTTTCGACAGTAATGCAGAGTTGACAAAACACTGGCTCTAGAGAAGGCCTTTGGCGTTTGTACATCGCCTGAAGGTCACCGTAGTTCTCCAAAATGCTTGGAAAGCGAGGGGTGAGCAGAGGGGTTTCATAGATACCAATACATCCTACACACTAGTCCTTTAAGTGTAATTCTTCACCTGTTTCATACCCGTGACCGTGTAGGCATGGCCTTGGACCAATCCATTTGGCAATATGTTGTTGGCAGATGTCTCCTGTAGGCAAAACAAAACATTTCTTCAAAAACATGTATCATTGATAAACGTTGACTGACCTATAAAAACAACTTTTGTGAAGTCATGTGTATGTCAACCCATGTGTCATTGTCAACGCTGTTGCTTTGATGCTTGTGGCAGTCCACTTAGAGTTAGAAACCATTTATAGTGACCAAGGTTACAGTGATCAACTGATGGATACATGGATTGTTCCTATACAAATGCAGTTTAAATAATTTGCCAATCAATCTTGGCCGACGGCAGACATAATTTTCTCTCAATGAAAGACGTAGTCTCCTCAAAGCTTATGACAAACTGCCAAAAAATGGGCCAATGAGATGCAGTAGGAAAATCGGGTGTCCCTCGGGCTACCCTGTGTAGTCTACTCAAACAACGAGAAACAGTCATGGCTGCTAGGGATGGAGACAGAAAACAAATGCGCACAGGAAAAGAACATGTGGTTAAAGCCGCCCCGGTCGAGTGGATTGATGATGCCCATTCAGTCACGTACAGTAACAGTACAGTAAATTGAAGCTGCGTTGGGAAAAAAACGGTGTTTTGGCACGGTCAATAAAATTCAGTAAATAGCGAGTCTCTCTGATTCATTACTCATATTCATGTCATAAACATTCTGCATGGGAAATAAAGAAAAAGAAGAAGAAAAAAAAGGTTAATAATCATCCACTTATAGAGATTAATTTGACCTGGACCGACATCACCACTATAGAGGTTTCCAATGTAAAACAGATTTGGAATGGCAGGGTTAAGGTATTCCCTTAGCTTAAGACTTTTCTGAAAATAATAATAATAATAATTTGTATGAGAACATGTGGGATGCACCCATCCACAACTCTGACGTCAATGTCAGACTGGTCATGAATTTTAGTGAAACCTGTTTCTTTAACAATTCTGAAGAATATGATCATCATTCCTCCACATTTCAAGCAATCAGGCTCGCTCCGCTTATGTGGATGCACTGAATCTGTTTTTTCAAATTTACACTGCAGTCTACAACATAGATGGAAAAGAACCAGCCAGTGTTGGTTTTGTGTGGTATATTTGTGTACTTACCCCTTGAGGTGTACCACAGCTCATCAGTGACGAGGACTGGCCAGCTCTGCACATCAGCTCCCAGAGGTTCGCAGGGGCATCTGACAGCTGGATAGACATGTGAACACCACCTGTGAAGTCCATCATGGCCTCTGCAGGAGTCCCGTAAATCATGTCGGCATAGGAGCCACACACTCTGTCACAAGTGGATGTGATATTATTGTTACAGATTCTCCAGATACAAGACAAAGTCCATGCTAACAAAACACATTTATGCCTGAGAAACGATATATTTTTTTCTTTATACTTGGCATAGGCTTTCTCCAGCAAAGCGGGCCAGAACTCATTTTCGTCTTTGGAGTGAACGAAGATTAGTCTCCCATCGATTGTTGGTAGCTTGTCATCAATGATGACATCCACCCATTTTCCAAATCTCCAGAACTGAATAGTTAACAAAATAAGAGAAGGGAATAAAAAATAAATTCTAAAATAAGATCCCTTTACTACCAAGTAATATAATATATATAACATAAATATTCCTTTTTTTACATTGTTATTCACAGGAAAGGATTCATTTCAGTAAATTATATTGCCAAAAACGTAAAGTGCAGTCGACAAGAATTTGGAAAGTGACATCATGTGACAATCCGTCTTTAATCTTAATATAATATATCAATAACAAATAATATCCAGTTGTGCTGTTAGTATTTACCCTGAAGTGGAACAGCCCGCAGTATTTTTCATCAAATGTTTGGTCAATGGGGACAACATTTTCAAGGACTTGTTGCTGGAACGTCAGAGCTCCGATAGATGCAAGAAACCAGCAGTCTCCTGTTTGGAAAAAATAAATTGGTCATTGAGTTGGTGCAGGCCCAACAAAAAAAAATTAGGTTTGAAGAAATTTTCCTACCCAGTATTCCTTGACCAAAGTCAAACCTTGAGATGCCGTCAAGTATGAACTTTGGATCAGGAGCAATTTTCTGAAACGGGAGAGTAAATGTGTCAAAAAAAAAATACTCGTTGTCCCTTGGGGGTCCCTTGTGGGATTCCTTTTTTGTAAAAAAAAAAACACATACTTTGAAACAGAATAGATTAGGACTTTATTCATATTACTGGTTCAAGGACTAATATTTCCCGTCACAATTAACTAGTAGTTCCTCGGATGAATATATCTATTTTAGAACAGACATTGATCTTCATAGTTATTAATGATGTAACATTATCAAACAGCAGATCATGTTTTCACTTACGACACAGTTGCTCCATGTTTGCTTTATTCTACATTCTAACTGAATGTGCAGATAAATAAAGCTGAATGTGAAGTTATGATATATGCCTAAAGTAATCAAACATGATTGTACACGACTGTATTTATATTTTGGACTCTAGTATGATCAGTCAGTTTATTTCAAAGGCAACTATCATTGTCTGTCCTCTGTCCAACTGCAACCAAGACACTTAGTTATTTAGTTAGTAATGAATCAATTTTATTATTGGTATACTCTAGTCGTTTTGGGCTATTTAAGGGGAAGGTGTTGCTGTTTTTTTCTAAGCCAGAAGAGGATCCAAATAGAATGTAAAAAATCCTGGAGACAGCCATGACTTTAAAAAAATGTAAATATAAGGTTTAGTTCCCCTCCCGACACTTATCAATTTCGTACAGTCCATAAACATACACCCTCAAAGTGGTGTGTTAAGAATTGTTATATTTTTTTTACATCTGTTTTTTAATTCCAAAAGAATTCAAGAAACCCCTACATATAGCCTTAACCAGCAGCCAGTATGGCAGACCTTTCAAAAATGTAAAAAGTAAACTTTACTGCACATGTGCTGTTACACACATAGCCACACAATTAACATACCATTTCGACCTGGGAAACTCTAACCTGTCAGTCAGGTTGAGTTTGGTCAAACATCACTGAGAGTTGAAAGCAGGGGCGTCGTTAGGCCTATTATTTAACCTAAAATGTTCTTCAGCACCTCCAAATTATTTGGCATTATTGGCTTTAAAAAAAAAAAAAACTTTTGGTGATGTCATTAAATTAAACTATTGTTTCTCACATGGACAAGTTATTTATAACTCGAACATGCTACGTATGTGCGTGCGTTCTGGTTTGTATGTTTTCTCCCCCTTCAAATTACAATCCAATAGCCTATTATCATACTTAACGATATAAGCCCCGGGCACTAGGACCTTGGGGAGGCTGCTGCGCTGGCTTTCTCACGATGCCAAGTAACGTCTCTCGTCAACGACAGCCAGGATTATAGCCAAGGCGTTTAGCTCAAAGTAAATGATGCACGGAGTGAAATTGTAAGTACAGGTAACGTCAGTTACAGAATGTGGCTATCTGTAGTTGTTAACGATTGTTATCTGCTTAAATTTAGGTTTACTTGAGGCAAATGAAAGGGAATATTGTAGTGGGCTATGTTAACACTAAGCTAGCTAGCTAGCTAGCTATTTTCTTAGAAACTGTCTCCAGTGAGCAAGAGTGTGAACTATCTGAAACAATGGATATTTGCGGCGCGCGTAGCGCGCAAACAAGCCACTCCCCTTGGGACTAAGCCCTCCCTTTCTTTGAATCCTAGAAACGCCCCTGGTTGAAAGTGACAGCAGTGAATCACTGCAAGACGATGAATCGGTTTAACGTTAGCTCTCTGCTGCTAACTGACCACCGTAAATTACATGCTTGATTAAACATTAACATTCACTGTGATACGGGTTCTCTCCTGCTTCTGTTTAAACCTTACAAAACACCCACCTTTGGTCTCAGCCACTCCACGCGGGCCAGGTTAGAGGTGGTCAGTATCCCTTCGCCGATGGAGATGCAGTCAGGGGGGAACATGTCGTCAATGTACCTCAGTCCTCGGATGACACAGTATTGTTTCAGCTGCTGGTAGTCTTGGTTGAGTAACTTGTCAGGGTTGGCGAAGCTCCCAAAGCCTTTTTGCTTTTGACGAGCCTCCATAATGTTCAGACACACACCGGGAGGAGGCATTGCTGCAGTGTTTAGGCTCTGTTGGCGACAGTGAGATCCAGAACCATTTTAACATTTACAATCATTTTTGCACACCCATTTGAGAGATTTAGATGAGTGAGAAATTAAAGGCCAACAAACAGTAAAAGTAAGGTTTTGGTCCTCCACATGAGGCCAGAACAGCTTCAATGGTTCATGGCATAGTATGGGCTGTACAAGTCTTTGGATCTCTGCTTTGAAGGATGAACAAAAGATACTCCCTCATTTGCTGTCTAACATGTTGGCCCAAAACCTCCCATAGGTGCTCAGTGAGGTTGAGAGCAGTGCCCGTCTTCAACCAACTTCCAAGAATTACACTTTAGAATGCTTAAAACATTCAGATTTTTGTTTTTATTATTTTCCCAAAATCCTTAATGTCTCCAGCAGCAGTTAATGTGAAATAAACAGATGTTGGCTGAAATTGAACCAAAAAGAAAAGTCTGCTGTTGGATCAAGTACCCCAAAGTTCAAGTGCAGATAATGAAGAAGAATGGAAAGGGATCGCCAATTAAATCAAAGTTGTTTGCTCTCCTACATAAAAATAATAATAATGATAAAGAGAAGACAAATGGAAAAACACCATCTACAAATCAAACACAAATGATGGGTTAAAACTTATTGGAATTACTTTCAAATCAGTATTTATATTATGAGCAATAATAATATCTGTCACATTATTCTGATGGCATGGTATGGGCTCACCTCTGTTATTTTTTAAAACAACTTAAGTATATTAAGTCATAAGATAGTTGATACATTTTAAAGTTATAAGTAGGAGCAAACATAATTTATTTTCTCTTTTCTCTTTCACTTTTGTTAAAGATTTTACTCTTAACAGTAAGATCAATATATGCCCAGGCAATTGTAAATCCCATAGCACATGATTCATATTATTTTAACACTCATCAAACATTCAGTGAGCCTTTGTGCCCTCCACTCCTTCATTCAGGTTGACTTTGTATCAGTTATGTACTGCATTTATTCTTAAGACAACTTTGTCACTAGAGATCATGTGTACACTTCAGTCTTTTAAAATGTGAAATAGAGCATGTTAAAATTGGCTTGCTGTTTTGCCGCAGCAAAAGTAATCTGAATCCACCTTTTTAAAAAATATAATCGGCATATGAAGATCTTACCTCAACAGTTCGTGGGAGGACACGGGTGAGTGTATTTGCAGGTGAGAGCCAGAGAGGCGTCACATTCCTTTTAAAGCACCTGTAAACGCCTGAGACTACCAGGGCAGGCACGGTGTACGGTGAGAGAGAGAGAGAGAAAGAGAAAGAGAAAGAGAGAGAGAGAGAGAGAGAGAGAGAGAGAGATTGTTTTTTTTTAAACCTTTCTGATATACATACTTTCATTTGTAAATAATTAAATCATTATATTTTGATATTATAACATGGTTGCTATGATTTAGTTTTTATAATTCTGTAAAATTATAATTATAATTCATTTGATCATTTCTATAATTCCTTGCACTTAGAACAATTTAAATCATGGTATGATGGAGGGTCTTATGTATAGGAGCTAACTACACAAACCACCCAGATAGAGGTGGACATCACCCGAGAGTTTCATATTCAGTGGAAATATCCTGCAGAAGTTCAAATTTATGGCATGAAACTTGAACAGTTTTTTTATGTTTATTGCGTGTTTACAGCGGTGGTCAATGATTAGTAAAGACAAGATGCTGCCACGTGAACAGTGCTGGCACTCCCATCTGGCTGTATAGGCTGCCAGTGTGTGCAAAAGGTCTCGATGCTGTGATTAAGGTCAGGTCCGTTGTCCTCACATGAACCTTTTATACCCTGTGATTGAGTGTCTTTGTTGCCATTAATAAACTAAAAATAACATCAGCCAATATGTTAAGATGCAGTCGGCAGCGGTCCTCTTTGACTTCGCAATTATTGATTCATAGATGAATGGATAATAGATCCAAAATCGTGTTTGTGTGTCAGCCATCATAAACCGAAACTGGAAGCATCCATCCATCCATTATCCAAACCGCTTATCCTTTTTAGGGTCGCGGGGCGCTGGAGCCGATCCCAGCTGACATTGGGCGAAGGCAGGGTACACCCTGGACAGGTCGCCAGTTCATCGCAGGGCAGGAAACTGGAAGCAGTAAGAGCTTAATCATTAACAGTATCAACTTAATATCAGTCTGCTTACTGTCAGAAAGGAGTTCATATCAAGTTTGACTCGCCACTCAGCTTTATGAGCTGAAAATAAATCTTTTCATTTCTAAAAAAAAGAAAACCAATTCTTACAATTGAAAAATGTATGAATTGGGCTATCTTTTGAAAAGGCACGAGATGAAGTTAGGATGAAGCGTGAGTGCATGTGGGAAAATAGGTCACTGAAGTTACATTGTGCAAACAAAGACACACTATCTTGATGTACTGTACCCTTTTGTCTGCATTTTGTCTTGCTGTTGTATAGCTTGATGTTTGTCTTCATTGTCGTGCTTTGCATATCAAAATTAACTTTACAGTTTTTTTCTCTGTATGCTTCTCCGATGCATTTTTACCCATTTGTTTCACTGTTGCATGTATAATGTATTTTCTCTCTCCATATCACAGACAGAAGTCTTTCTACTTAATGCCTGCTCATCGTGCAAACAGGAAAGCCCAGCAGACAATAGACCACAATAGTGTTGTTTATTGGTGTGGTCAGGCCACGTCGTGCCATCGGGTCAAGTGTCAATGTGCCAGGAGACATGGCCCAATCTCAATCTCCACCCTTACGGACTCACGGGCCCAATCTCAATCTCCCCCCTAAACCTTCAAACCCTGAACCCTCAGGGTCTTACTGACATCACCTGTTAAAATATTTTTAATCCTTTAATCCTTAATGTTCGTAATATCTGTGTGTGTCTACTGACATTTAGTTATCTAACTAAACACACTTGATAACAGTTTGTGTACCCAGGGCGCGGTGTGCGTCCCACTTTATTGCTACCTTAATTTACACAACGGTGCATTTTAATGACATCATCAAAGTAGGACGGTTACCTGAACCGGAAGTATCGAAGATACTCTGGGTACCTGCAGGCTTTTGCGGGTTCCCATGTCCCCGTGGGAAGCTAGAAACGGACCATAGCTCCTTCCGGTAGTGCCGGTAGTGTCCTAGCATTTCTGTCGTAGTATTGTTTTTGTCTCTGCAAGCACAGTCGCCTCCTGCTGTGAACTCTGCTGCGACAGACAAGTTCAGGTTGCAGTTGTTTTTCCGTGATTGGTAGGATTGAGCGCAGACGCCTGCTCATTAGCAGCTGCGCTGGCGACTTCAGTCCATTAACTGGTGTGTTTCTGTATTCCAGTAAACTCAGGTACGGGTCTATCTGCTGTGCATGTGCTTTGTCCATGAGGGCTTTGACATTCTGAACAGTCTTTTCAGCCAAACCGTTACTCTGCGGGTACAGCGGGCTGCTCGTGGTATGCTCAAAGTCCCATGCGTGAGCGAAACCTCTGAACTCTTGTGAACTGTAACAAGGTCCGTTGTCAGTGATTACTGTCTGGGGTATGCCAAATCTGGCAAACATGGATTTCCAGAGCATCGGTTCCTTTGTGTTGGAGTTGCGTCGCTCAAGGCAGATGCTGCAAGATCCTACTAGTGCCTCAATCTGTTTGCACATTCCGGGCCAGAACAGTACGTCTCTTGCTCGCTGCTTACACTTTTCCATCCCTAAGTGTCCAGTGTGTGTGCATGAAAGCATTTCAGCTCTGAGTGAGTGTGGCACGATGATTTTTTCACCTTTGAGCAGGATCCCATTGGTCATCTCGTCCCGATGATTCCAATACTCGGAGACAGCAGGCGGACACCTTTTGTTTGACTCCGGCCATCCTGCTTGGATAACTTTTCTCAACATTGAGAGTTGCTCATCTTGTGCTGTGACGGCTTTGATTTCTGCCATTTTGCGATCACTCACCGGTGCACTGCTGATCACCGTGTGGATTTGTAAATCCATGCCTTCACTTACAGAGTTGTCAAGACACTCAATTGGCTTTCTGGACAGCGTGTCTGATACCGGGATTTGTTTTCCAGGCTTGTGTGTAATGGTAATGTCGTACCTTTGTAGTTGCAGTATCATGCGTTGCAGGCGTGGCAGTGCAGCTGCCAAGGGTTTCCGCAGGATTGACTCCAGCGGTTTGTAGTCTGACTCGACGATCACCTGTCGTCCGTACAGATATTGATTCTGCATCCAAAGAGCACTGCGTATAGCTCCTTTTCGATTTGAGCGTAATTTTCTTCGGTCTCATTTAGTGTCTTAGATGCGTATGCGACTGGTTTATCTGGCCGCATTTTGATGCATCGACTTGTAGTTTCACATCTTTGGTGTGGTCGAAGTATGTGAGCACTGGACTGGGCTCCTGTGTTAGCAGGTCTTTCATTTGCTGAAATGCAACGTCTTGATTTGAGTCCCACATGAATTCACTGTTCTCTTTCAGTAGTTGTCTGAGCGGGGCAATTGTCTCTGAAAGTCTGGGTGCAAACTTGGAGAGGTAGGTGACCATACCCAGTATGGTCTCCAGCTCTGCTTTGCTGCGTGGGGGAGACATTTCTTTAATTGCCTTGACCTTGTTAGGGTCGGGCTTGATGCCTTCTCGTGTCAGTCTATGTCCAAAATAGCTCACCTCAGAGACGCAGATGATGCTTTTGTCTTTGTTTAGCTTTATTCCCCTCTCCCTGGTTCTCTCCAGCATGGCTCGCAGGTTGGCATCGTGCTCCTCTTTGGTGTGGCCATACACCAAGATGTCATCTACGATGGCTGCGACACCCTGAAGCCCCTGGTAGGCCTCATCAACTCTCCTCTGAAACTCATCCTGTGCAGAAATGATTCCGAAAGGGAGTCCGTTGAACCGATATCTGCCGTAGATGGTGTTGAACGTGGTCAGCATGGATGATTCCTGGCTGAGTTTTATCATCCAGTATCCAGATCTAGCGTCTAGTACACTGAAGTACTGTGCTCTGGCTAGTCTTGGTGTGACATCATCTAAAGTGGGAAGTGGTTAGTAGGGTCTCTGGATAGCTTTGTTTAGGGGGCGGAGATCTAAGCACACCCTAAGCTTTCGTGTTTTCGGCTTTTCCACTACAACTAGTGCATTCACCCACTCAGTCGGCTCTGTGACCTTTTGGATTATGTCCATTTTTTCCATTTCATCAAGCTCATCTTTGAGTCGGTTGCGCAGGGCATATGGGATGCGGCGAGGTGGGCACACCACCGGTGTTGCGGAGGGTTGAAGGTGAAAGGTGCATTCTCCAGGGAATAGTCCAATGCCTTTAAATACATCAGCAAACTCTTCTGTGATGCTGGTGTGTGTTTTCGGCTGTGCGTCAATCATGTGCACTAGCTTAACCAAGTTTAGACCTAAACATGCACGTAGGCCCAAAACAGGAGGAGCATTTTCTGCATACACTATGTCAAACTCTAGCGTAGCTGTTTTCTGCCTGTATCTGCATGCTAACTTGCAAGCTCCTTTTACTTCAAGTCTCTGTCCACCATATCCTGAGATGTTGCTGTCTGAGGGACCTAATGCAATACTTCCTAATAGTTTGTGAAATATTTTTACTGGTATTACATTAGCCTGGGCATCTGTATCTATCTTGAGCTTTAACTTGTGCCTCACTTTTCCTATTTCCACTTCTGCAAATGCCTGTTCCCTTGTTGTATTTTCTTACTTTTTTATAATAGTGTCAATGTACAGATCCACTGGCGCCTGTTCCGTGCTTTCTGAAACAGCATGGATATTCTTGGGCTTGTATTTTGTTGGCTGATACTGTGTTTTTGTCATATTAGCAAAGTGGTTGGGCTTTTTGCATTTGTTACACTGACGTCCTTTTGCGGGACATTCCTCCGTGCGAACGTGTTCTCTTCCGCATGCTCCACACTCCTTGCTGCGCGTGGCACTGTTGCTATCGTTCCCGCCAGTGACCGGCCTTCTGCTAACTGCATGGACAGACTGGCTAGCTGTATTAGCAGCGGAGCAACCCATCGTCTTTAGCTGCTGTTGTGATAGCTCGTGTGAGCGTGCAATGTCAAGCGCTTTCTCAAGCGTTAACTCCGGACCATAACAGAGTAGTTTTCCCGGACTCTTGGAGAGTTTATACCGAAAACGATCCGGTCTCTAATCACCTCATCACCGTTAGGGTAGTTGCAGTCTTTTACTAGTAGCTTTAGCTCAGTCACAAACTGGTCGAATATTTCACAATCCCTTTGTATCTTTTCGTGTAATTTATATCGCGTGAAAATTGGGTTAGCTTTGGGCATTACATATGATTCAAACTTCTCATAGTATGTTTGGAGTAACTTTCTCTCATCTTCTGTGAGGGTCCATGTATTATATACTTCTCTACCTTTCTCACCGATTCACAGGAGTAGATAACTGCACTTTCCTTCCTCCTCTTTAGCGCTTAGCGGGCCGGAGAACATTAGCCCCACATGCTGGCGAAACTTTCTCCATGTGTCTGGCAGGTTAGACGAATCCCAATCCATCCGTGGCGTGGGGACACCTGCGTTCTCCATCTTCTCCCGCCGTCAGGTCGAAATGGGAACCAAGCTATTCTGACACCATGTAATATTTGTGTATGTCTACTGACATTTAGTTGTCTAAGTAAACACACTTGATACCAGTTTGTGTTCCCAGGGCGCGGTGTGCGTCCCACTTTATTAATACATTAATTTACACAACGGTGCATCTTAATGACATCATCAAAGTATGACGGTTACCTGAACCGGAAGTATCCAAGATACTACAATGTTGTTGTGTAAATGTAATTTATCAGGCTAAACACCCACGTTTCCTCCTCTTTGTTTACCTTTTTATTTACGTCTCCATGCTTCCATTGGTAACGGCATGTTTAATGTCACATTGCTATGAATTGTAGGTAATTCCCTTGGCCAAAGTTGGCATCTAATGCTGACTTATGGTAAGGGTTCATAAAGGGCTCAAAATGTCTGCCAGAGAGTGAGTCCATAACGGTGGAGATTGAGATTGGGCCACGGACTTTGAGGCACGCTCCCGCGAAGTCCGTGAGGGTTTAGGGTCGTCCCATTGTCAAACTGTTCAGTGCTTGAGGGCTCTCTGGCAGACATTTGAGCCCTTTATGAATCCTTACCATAAGTCAGCATTAGATGCCGACTCAGCCACGCTGGAATGTATGCAAGGTGTGAGACACCTCACTCATGTTTTCAAAGAACAGAGGGAAGGGATGCAGACTGCTCTCAATGACTGACAGCCAACCCAGGAAGATATCCAACAGTACTTTAGCCATTGTGGCGCTCCACATGGCTGCAACTGGCAACAAGTAACTGACTGGAGTAAGTTTAAGTAGGTCTGAGCGAGGTTTTGCAGTCCTATGTTTGTAGTCCATATTGCCATCTTGTGGACGTTCTGTAGACTTTAGGAAAGCAACCTTCCGCAGACGTTCTGTAGAAGTTAGAAGAACAACCTCTTGCAAACTTTTGCTATGAAGCCGAATCTCACATTCACACAAATGTTTTATTTTTTTTTACCTTTCCATTGATTTCCCTGAGCAGGACCAACCTAATATTATTTTTATAGCGCTTCAAAAGGTACTCAAAGGGACTTTACATGGTAAAAACAGAAACAATGAAAGCAATTACAATATAAACACGAGAGATGACATAACAGTAAGAAACCAAGCAAAAACCCACATAACTAGCACCACAGGTTTAAAGCAGATAGAGTAAAGATAATAAGTGTCCCTAGCACATCGGTGTATGGATCAGGCCACTGATTATGAGCACATCGGCCCGGCGCCAAGAGGTGAGTTAAGTTGTCTTAAGACCTAAAGAGCAGTATTTTTTTTTTTGCCACCTCTGTTGAAGTTGTATGTATCTACAGAAAAAAAAGCAAGAGCAACAAAATGATTGGCCGATACATGATGTGGCCATATGGCTTAGCTGTTGTGTCAGAACCATGGACAGTTTTGAGTTTTGTTGTAGGGGGTGCCAATGTCTTGGCGCCGCTATCCAGAGCACTGAAGGAAAGGGAGCGTTGGAGATCGATGAACAGGCATAAACGGTTTCTTATTCTTTCTAATACCTGAGAATGTAAGGCAACACGGCAACGTCTAATAAAGTAGGTGATAGCAGCTTTTGCAGTCCCATATGTTTGTAGCCAATATTGCCATCTTGTATATTAATAGTGTCTCTGTTTTGAGTATACTCTACAAAATATGTGTATTTGCTGCATTATTAAGTAATTTTCCTGCAGACTCATGTCTCTTAATTAGTCACACCCCACTCAGGACTGAAGATTTCCCCGTTCCCCATGATGGGATGCACACAGACGCAGACTGGCGTTGCAGTCGCTCGTGTAAGTCATATAATTGCTCCCACAATGTAATAGCAGAGAGGCTTAAGCCTAGTAATGGTTCTAGCCCATGAGACAAACACCTGATTGGATTTTTTTAAGAGAAGAAGCTTTTTTAGACAATCTTTTTTTTTTTTTTTTTTTTTATCTGGTGGAAATTCAAATAAGAAGATTGAAACCACGCTTGTGTCTTTAAAGTACATTATATGAAAACGACAGGAGCCGGTTTGTTTAGCTTTGCACACATTCTGGATACAGGGGGAACAACCAGCCTGGTTCTGTCTGTAGAAACAACATCCACCTACCAACACCTATAAAGGTCACTAATTAAGTCAAACTGTCCTGCTGTAATGTGAAACAGCAAGTGGAGAAAGTCTGGTTAGTCACGTGTAGCTTCAATCAGACATTTTCAGATTTTACGAGGACATTTTTTAATAAATTGCCAAAGAAACTGAATAAATTGCTGTAGACACTGTTGATCCTAAAATAACTTGCTTCTCATAGACAAGAATTACAGCGCCAGTCATACCAAAGCCGCTACTGCCCCCTATTGGCGAACATGTTTATCGCCCTGCAACTACTTTAGGTGAAAGCAGGTGAGTTTAAAAGTTACATTATTACAAAATTATAATAACCAGAAAATTATACCTATCAATGTCAACATATTGTGCAACCGCTTGCTTGACTTGCCATGGCAGTTGACGCACACCATAGCTTGGCATGTCTCCACTTCTTGAGAAGCAGTGGTGTATTTAGTTGAAATGGTGGTTAGAATACATTGATGAATGTCTGTATAAAATGTCATTGCAGTCCAATAGTTGATGAAATATTTAAGTCTGCCCTCATGTGGTGGAGCATGGCTAAAAACTGCCAGCACCAAAGTCAAAGTCCATACTTTACACTTGGTGTTAAAATTGGGAAATTCAGTGGTGGAAAAGTATTCAGATTCTTCAGACCCTCCCTCAGTAAAATTAACAAAATAACAATTTAAAAATAGCCTGTTTCAAGGGAAAGTCCTGCATTAAAAATTCTTACAAACAGAAAAATATATTATATGAGTCCCAGTGCTGTACATATTTCTATGAAGTAACTGCCTCTGTGAGCTCAGTGGGTGGAGGAGCGTCTTACGCCTTTTCCTGTGATTGTAGTTGAGGCTCTTCCTGTGTTTCAATAAACGCAGGAAATATTGTCTGGATTCACATGAATGTCCTTCATCAAGATCAGTATAATCGTGCTACTTTAACACACACACATACACAAGTGTACCCAACTTCACAATATGTTAGGCACAATATGTCCATTCACCTCAAGAGCAAACCTCACATTGAACACAGGAACAAAAACACAAAGCAATGGGTTTGGTAGAGCATGGGAAAACTGCATTATTACTAATTTTTGTTTGTATTTATTTAATATCAGGAGCTTTTTATATTTAAAAAAGTACCTTGATTTGATTTGATTAAATTGTAAATTGGGTGGCCGATAATAAAAAAAAAGTTTTTACTTAGTGTAGTGACACATTATCTCACATAATACCCACAAGGCAGGCTCTGCACCGCTCTTTAAAAAAATAATTCATACCTTATACCAGTGTAATAGAATCTAAATTTGGGCAGTACAACCACAGAAGTAAATATTTAAAGGTGTTATCCCTACTAATGATAACACAGTTAGACACACAATACAGTCAATAACTAAAGCATTACACACCCGCATGCAGACAGGCACATAAGGTTACAAACAATTTGGGACACAAGGGATATTAATATTACTAATAATATTACTAAAGTTTGAGTGGACTGTAATCCCTGTGGCAGCAGGGTGGCAAAGTTAAAGGGCTCATTACAGCAGCTATTGTGCTTCCATCCAGAACATTGATTTAAAATGTCAAAGTGTATCTGAGACTCTGACCCCTGCATGTTCATGTATTGTGAGACGGCACAATCATGGGAGTCCACTTAAAATGCCTGAAGCCTACTAGGGCCGGAGACATCTGGAGAAGCAGTCAAAACACTGGGGAGCCTGCCATTGTTTTTTTATTTCAAAACGGAACTAGTCAGCGGGGGAGAGAAAAATAACCCCTAACTGCTGCTAAACATGGTTTCCGCCTTTAGTTTTTGTCCCAAACAGGATGCAAGAGCATGAATGTTAGTCTCAGACCACCACCACTTGTTTTTGGCTACGACTGGACAACCACATATTGGTCACGATTCCCCCCCAAAACACCCAGGGACCTTCTGGATATCAGCTCATTTACTGATCTCTTTTGCAATTATGTTGTGGATTTTTCTGCTGCAGCTCTTCAACAGCTTTGAGGGTTTATCTGGAGCTGAACATGAGACGCTGTGCACCTCCAATGCCTGCTTTACCTTGCATATGGACCGAGTGAACTTTGAGAAGGCTGGTCGGAACTGTGTCCACAATGGAGGTTATCTGATGACAGTCAGAAACCTAGAAGAAGAGGATGTGCTGCGCTCGCTTCTCTCACAGATCCAAAGACCACCTCAGGACAGGACGCTTACATTTTGGATTGGATTAAAACTGCACAGAGGGAACTGTGTGTTGGCTGACAGGAGTCTCAGGGGGTTTAAGTGGGCATCTGGAGCGGAAGATTCTATCTACTCCAATTGGGAAAAAGAACCTGTCACCACATGCACGGAGGAGAGATGTGCAAAGGTTCATTACACCGCATCTGGTCAGAACCAACTGAAATGGACTGCTTCAACTTGCAAAAGCCCTGCTTTTTATGCATGCAAGTTTTATTTTAAGGGAATGTGCAGACCTTTGGCTCTATTGGGGCCTGGACAAATCACCTACACGGCGCCCTTCTCCGAAAAGCCACAAAGAAGTGAGATGCAATTATTTCCGCTCGGAACATATGCTGAAATTGCATGTAGTGACCAACAGTCTCATTACTCGCTGTGCATGGGGAGCTATCATTGGACTGTCCCTGGTCCATTTTGCAAAACAGGAGAGCATCATTGCGAGATAAACAACGGCGGATGTGAACATTTCTGCCACCAGGCTGCACATGAAGTTCGATGCTTTTGCAAAGAAGGTTACGACCTGGACGAGGATGGACTCACATGCAGGATAAAAGCCACGTGCGGCGCGGACACCTGTGAGCATCAGTGCCTAACGGGGGAATCTGGGTATTCCTGCACATGTCCCGACGGGTTCGAACTGGATGCGAACCGGCGTAACTGCTCTGACATAGACGAGTGCCAGTCACAAGCCTGTAAGCATCACCTGTGCCTGAACACGCACGGCAGTTACACGTGTGCGTGTCACGGCGGCTACGAAATGGTTGGCGGCAAGTGCACTGATATTGACGAGTGCACGCACGCCAGTTGCGAGCACAGCTGCTCGAACAGTCTCGGATCCTTCTCTTGTTACTGCGATGAAGGCTTCACTTTATCCGAGGACGGCCGCTCGTGCGTGGACATTAACGAATGCGCCTATCGTCTCTGCCAGTTCAAGTGCGTCAACGCGATGGGCAGCTTCTCGTGCACCTGCCCGCAAGGCTTCCACGTGGAGACCGACGGATCGACGTGCGCTCCAGATGTGACAGAAGCCTCGGCTGCTTCATCTGATGACCCAGAAGAGGAGGAAACGCATGAGAACTTCACCGAGTCCTTGACCAGAACCACGGTCGAGCTCCAACACCAGTCCCCTCACACTGACGCGACGACTGTAGACCTGGTGAACGATACGCACGGGGATCAGCAAAGCAACACATCCTTGGTGACAGGTTTTGCCCTGACAGGTAATTCCAGGGTGCTCGTCTGCGTCCTGGGTTCAGTCATCCCGCTGCTGCTTTTGGTGGTAGTGACTCTGACTATTGCAATTTTTCGATACAGTCGTTCCAAAAAAGAAGCTAAGAAAAGAACCACCACGGACGGTTACTGTTGGGTGCCCTCTGGTTTGGACTCGCGTTTAGAGAAACTATATGAGTCCATCTTGACTGATGACCTATGACCTGATAGTGATGAAGAAGGCTGTCGATATGGATCATCGTGTTTATTTATGTAATTTATGTTGTTGCAACCTCCCTATGTTAGGCTATGTGTTGTTGGAAAAATGATCAAATCACTAATCGGACATAAAAAAAAAAAAAAGAGAGAAAGAAAAATTGTTGGTGTTGTTGGTGCTAAGGCTTGTTAGAGTATGGAGGGGATGTGATCGGCTTTCTATAGTGAGGGTAACTTGGTGTAGAGAGCTGATAGTTTGGATGGATTTAATTTGAGTTTGAGGAGAATGTAATGTTTAAAGTGAGTTATTTTAATTTTGTAATTTGTCTTGTCATAACCAGACACTTTTTCTGCCATTTTTCTAATATACATGCTTGAGTGATGTATGCAACAATATTTGTTCACTTAACCTGTGATCAGCTCCTGGCCCAAGAACATTATTGTCTTTATCGCACGATTCAGATGACATAAAAAATATTTGACAGTATGTTCACCTTTCAATAACACACGGCACTGCAATAACCCTTTTTTTTTTTTTCTTGCTGAATGGAGTTTGCACATCTGATGCTGGTGTAAATATAATGTAACTATAAACACATGTACGTCAGAGTATCGAATCAACACTGTATGTAATGTGATGATGAAGAAATGCTACGAGACAAAAACAAAATAAATAGTTTGCTCTGATATATGAATAGGTTTTGTTGTTATTGCATTATGATGGCCCTTGCCTTTGCCAACTATGGAAAAAACCCAGCAGCTTTATCTCCAACTTTATCTCATTTCCTTCCTGTCTTTAACTTTGTCATTGTCCTGGTGGGTGTTCCTTCCTGAGTTGGTAGCCCCTGTCATAAGTTCTCCATAGCTTCAGTCAGCCAACATTATAAGATTATCTACAGCACGACATCATGGTCTGCTTGCAAAGGACTGTTTTTGAGCCAGTGAAAGCCATGGCAATGACTATTTTGATGTCAGTGTTTTTTTCCCCATCTATGAAGACAGGATTAGGTGTGCAGCAGACTGTGGCCTGCAGGCCTTTTTGTACCGGGAGCGACTGCATAACTGTAAACCAGGACAGAGTGGATTTTCAAACAGCCGAGGACGCGTGCCGTGGCAGGAACGGAGAACTAATGACGTGTCAGTCCGAGACAGATGCGAGCACGCTTGACATTTTGAGTCAAGAATTACATGGAAACTTCTGGATTGGACTGCATTTACCAGCTGCCTCCTGCAGCAGCCTTTCAGCTCCACTGAGAGGCTATGAGTGGACGTCTGGTAGTGGGCACCAAGGCTGTAGTCCAGACTCCAGCCGCTGGAGAGACAGCGTTAAAGTCTGCTCTCCGCGCTGTGTGTCCCTTTCCAGTGATCAAAAGTGGACAGAGAGGCTGTGCTCGGACAAAACTGATGGCTTTCTGTGCAAAACGAAGCACAAAGATGCATGCCAGACACAGGAATTATCAGATCCAAATATTATCCGAGACCCTACAGGCTGTTCACATGCTCCTTGTCAGCATATATGCACAGAAGTAAAAGGAGGTTATATATGCTCTTGTAATCCAGGACATATACCAGACAGCAAGAACCCCGGGCGGTGCAAAAGGCACTGTGCACAACAGAGATGTCCTGCCGTATGTGAGGGTGGCTCATGCTACTGCGCTGACGGCTTTGTACTTAGTGAAACGTTTTGTGAGGACATTGATGAATGTGAGACCAATCGATGCGATCATATGTGTACAAACACTTTTGGAAGTTTCGTGTGCTCCTGCCAAGAAGGATTTGTACTGAAAGCTCAAGACAAATGCATCAAGGCAAAGGGCAATGGAAGCTTTGTTGTCACAACTCCCATCGTCATAGGCTTTGTTAAACCATCCACCAATGATCAAACACAGAATGGTTCTTCAAAGCCCTCTGGCAGTTTTCTCTGGATGTGGATTTTGGCTGTGTTGGCTGTGGCAGTGTTTGTATTTGTGGTGAGGTTTTATGTTGTGAAACGTCAGAAGCGTCAAGAACAAAACTCCAATCGGCAGCCTTCTGCTCCTGTGGACAATGTTGAGTGTTTATTCCAGTCCAAACAATGATGAGCACCAACTCCGCACCAGAATCTAGGTAATGTGTTATGGTATATTAATGATGCAAATAAATATGAATAGATGAAATGAGTGGGGAGCTTTTTATAGTAGGTATTTCAGAAGTGGGTGGACTGGGCCACTCAGTTATTCATCTGCATAATTAAAAGCAGAAGTAAAGATAAACAACTTAATTAAAAATATATATGTAATTTTATATTTTATATTGGATAAAGAAAATACTTATGTACAAGTATGTTATCATTTTGTTTCTGTCCCAGGTGGAGCGGAGAGGTCGTTTGGATATAGTTCTTGGTCGCTGTAAAGTCCTAACTGTTCAGAATATGTTTCAAAAGAAAGTTATCGCGAAATGTAAATCCTTAGGGTGCTACTTAAAGTGTTAAACTAAATGTACTGTGTTCTCCTCAATCCTTTTTTTTACAGAGTAAACATTAATATGTGTGCATATGGATTTAACTGTTTGTAAAATATGAGTTTTGAAATACCTGTGAAGTGATGTACAATATGAATATAAAATATAAAATCTGAATTAATTCATAACAAGTCATTGCTTTCACCACTTTTGTTCTTAGAGCGCCACCTACTGTTTTTGCTGAAAAATTGCTGAAAAGGCATGCTTCTGTATGTCTCATTTCAATACTGGCAGACCTTTAGTAAGACAACTGGCATTTCTCCAGACAATACATTTCCAAAGGTAAAATAGGTTGTTTTCTTAGAGGACTATTTGAAATGTCACAGGATGGGCACAGAATTATATTTATTATAAAATTATTTACACATCATTTATTTAACTTTGAATTCAAAGTTTTAGTTCAATTTTGTTGCAGTTACCTACAGCTGCCACTGAATGTTACTATTGACACATTTTACTGATAGTACTTCTCCAATAACCAAATACTTCCTATTGAAAAGGACTTACAGCTGAGTAGTTACTCCCTATAATTCCAAAAAAAGAGAGTACTGATAACAATATGACACCTTATGGCAACTGGGGGTCAACAGGGGTTATCTTTTTAGACAAGTTAAGAAATCAACCACATCAACTCTGAGATAGAAAATCCCATCAGTAGACTCCCAGTAATTTATCAGCAGGAGAGGACACTTTGACCGTCATCGAGCGCTGCCTTTATGTCACTGGGTCTATAGTGTGTTTCCTCTTTTCTCCCAGAAAAGAAGCAAAGCAGATAAGACCGCTATTAAACAGGAATTCCAGCATGTAATCAGTGAGACAACACCAAGGCTGGAAATGAACAAACACTATAGTAAACATGTGGACAAAGATAAGAGGTGACAGGAATCTCGTAATGTGCTTCGGAAGTGGGAACCAAACAACAGCATACTAATAAAAACAATGATTACAGATATATGAAGGTCCAAATCATTCTGAATAAGGTCCCATCGCAGTTACAAAGTATGAGGAGATTGACACATTTCTGTGAAGGAATTGCAGCCCTTAGTCCTACAAGTTTTCAAAGACCAAAATATACTGAACATATCGAATAAATTCATCACATCATGATATCACCCTTAATAATGATCTGTCAGGCTTATACTGCTGCCATCTTTACCGTCTTTACTGTGCGTTGTATGCTGGCTTGGCAAACAACGACATACAAAGCCCAATTGCATAATTATTTCTTTTATAAGTCACAGAAAATTTAATTAACATAATGGGTCCCCACCTTAACCAGTTAGACGTGCAACGGCCCTGAAAGTAGATACTTGTGGAGACAATTATTATTGGTTGAACTGCAATCGCAGGCCACTGTGTGACGTGGAGAGAATAGCTGGAGTGCTGTGTTGATAAGACTGGGTGGTACAAACCTAACCTGGATGGCACCGGTTGTGGCTGACACAACCTCACCTCTCCCAGTCAATACATGGTCCGTCATGAGCTTAGGTAGCCAATCATAACAGGAGGAGTAGCCTTTTTGAGAGGGAACCAACAGAAAAACAAAGAAACGGGTTGAGTTGTCTTTTATGTACTGGCAGACACCATCTGAGAGAACTTTGGTTTGACTACATTTATGTTGTTTTGATCTTAATTTGGTTTTATGCATTCATTTTTGTCACCCGTTTTGTTTGTTTCAGACATGTTTTTGCTTTTCCAAGAGTTTTTCATCCACTTGCGCCACTGTGCACTCTGCATTTAGATGAGTGCCAGCCAAAATAAGTTCATTATAAGTGATCCCGTGGTATATAATTGGTAAATAAACCATACATTTCTGCTAACTTCATTGATATAAGTTTGTAAAACTTTTACACAGCCCACATCGTGTGTGTCCAAGCTGTATGATGAAATGTTGAATGATGAAATTTGAGTGGGAGGGGGCTTTCTGCTCCCTGAGCGATACCTCACAGGCAACGCCTTCTAGACTGGCTAACCACAAATCCTAGTTTATTCAGCAGTCTGGCTTACCTCAAATATGTCCCTACTTCTATTACCTAAAGTATCTAATTTACCTGGTTGCATGTTACTGTATAATGCACCGTAGTGTGTAAATGATCCTGGGAGGCTGCTTTAGGGTAATAAATCAATCCGCAACGTCAGGGACGTCTGCGTAAGTAAACACGGAAGTGGCGTCCGTCTCCCCTTGCGTCATCCTATCAGAAAGAAGGCGTCAGTTCATAGCGGAGTGTCATTGGGGTAAAGTTTGTCCCCACCCCTCCTTTTGTCACCATATACATAATAACAACCGGAATCTGGACTAGCATGTGGAGAGAGCGCCGTTAGACCACCAGTAGTTTCCTCCACGCGTGAAGCAGCCAGGTGGTTGAACACTTCATATTTCTTAGTGAGCTGAGAGACAACACTCAGACAGCAACATGTCGGCCGACGGCGTGTTTAGGACCCGCTCTCTCGGCGTTGGCGCCGAGGGTCTTCCGGACCAGTATGCCGACGGCAAAGCGGCGAAAGTGTGGGAGCTGTACATCGGAGACACGCAGAGTAGGACGCAGGAGTACAAGAGCTGGGTGGTGTCCCTGCTGAGAGAGCAAGGGGTGCGCAGAGTCCTGGACGTAGCCTGCGGAACAGGGTAATGTTAGCCTTTGAGGGGGGTTTAAATTTGAGCTGGCCAAACTACGTTGCACATTTGTTCGATTAAATCAATGCCCTTGTGCATCAGCAACAGTAACACCTTCAGTCCAAAACCTTTACACATGTTCTGTAGCTGCACGAGCCCGTCTTTAATTCGGCATTAGTTATATACATCTAGTCTCCGTCGTTTCAATAGCATTGGTTGATGTGTAGCAACTGTGGTGGAATAAGTGATGTATTGAAAAGTTACAATTTCAAAAGATGTGCCGGTTTTGTATTTGAGTGCATGCCGAATTGAAGACCGCACCCAAAGGTGCACTGGGTGTGCATGTAGAGTTTTGTGACGTGCTGATCAAAATTGTTTTTCCATAATCACCCTCCAAGTTCCTGAATGGGTGTGACCGTCCTGAAAGTACAGACTTCATAGCTGAGTCATATTTTGTAAGAAATGTTATTCATGCCAGTGTTTTTCACTTCAGTTTTTTTTTTTTAATAAACAGTATTTTATTTATTTTTTAATTTCTTGTACTTGATAGAGCAACATATACAAATATTTAAACCTGCATTAAATAGGTAATTTCAGGTTAGGATAATTCATCATGTAAAAGTACTAGACGTGCCTATTTTGTTCAATAATAAATAAGAAGTTAGTTTGACCTTTCCTGGAATTTCAACCCGCAGACCCTTTTTAAACTCTGGACACAACCCCGATTAGGTCAGAGAGCAATGAATGAAAGTGCAGAGTTGCACCAGCCACTGTGGCAGTTCCTGCCTCTGGCAGCAGTCTGGAGCTGGGAGCACCAGTTCAGGTTGTTGATTAAAAGTGCTGTTTCAGTTCCAACTAGTCCTTTGGGGTCCAAACAAAAGCCTCAAAACATAGGTGTAAATGTAAGAGGCAGAACATACAGATTTGCCCGACAACACCTGTTACCCACATTTGAATCCCATTCTAGTCCACATGATGCCACTGAATGGGAGATGTCCTGTTTGCCTATGTTGATATTATCCGCTCAATGTGTGTGAGATAACAGATGGAAGTTTTAGTGGTTGATAAACTGGTTGTGGGTTGCTGAGTGGAGTTTTGACTGGTTCCATGCAGTCTGTTTACCTCTGCTGATAATGCATCTGTGCCCTGGAACAACAGCAAGGCCATTGGCTGAACTCAGACAAGGGGGCAATATACTTTAACCTGTCCATGTAGCCCCTCAATTCACCTGCATTGGCATTTCTGACTGTTAGATGCAATATTTTCATATGTTTTGTCATTTAATGGCATGTACAACAGCATTTTACATTAGGCAAGCATCCATTCAGTGATCTGTCAGTTGAGTTGAACCGTCTGCAAAATGGGCTTCTGAAAATATTTTTTTTTAATCGTTTTCTTTTTTTAAAGCAGTAATTACAGCCACTACCATTTGGTGGATAAATATTAAAGAGTTCAATAATCTTAATCATAACATTTTCCACTCTTGTTTGACACCACCAATCATTTGCATCCCAAAAAAATAGACATTGTAAAACTTCATATCTCACATGTGGATGCTGGGGATCCGATATGGAGAAAATCAGCACACAGACTTGGACCCCGTTCTATAGTAGAAGCGTGTCTCCTTCAGCAGCGCAGCCATCTGGGGCGATGTAAACACGTTCCTAGTGGAATGGGGTTACCAATGGCCTCACTATTTTTGGCTGTCTAAATGTGCCTGTGATGTAAGGCTCCCCAGTTGTTCTGCCATCAGAGTTGGTGGGGGTTTATGCAGGAGCAAAATAAGCTGCCAGATCAAGCTTTCTATTAACGATATCATCGTCCCAACTTGCAGGTTAACTTCCTTGATCAGAACCATTTTGTGCTTTTGCTTCGCTTGAGATTTTATTTTTGTGTAATTGCAAGTGAACCAAGCTTGTACATTTTTTTTTTCCCTTTTTAAACAAAGGAACTTGATTTAACTCTAGCTACAATTATGTAGTTGCACTCTGCATTCTTACTGTTGGTTAGCTTGGTCGCGCTGCATACAGTGTTATTAAAATGTAATTCTGTGCTGTTGTATATTATCTTGCAGTTGCCCATTAATCATACCATAATTTGCCCTCAACATTAACTCACAACTAGTAACTATTTGGAAATATATGTAATCGCACAAGAGACTTCAGCGTAACTAGAGTCCAAAAATAATTCAACGGCCTCCATTCAGACTGTGCTTTGGCCGGGGTTCATGTTGTCCTGCCAGGCTTTCTAAGCATGAGGAGCAACTTACTATCAAATATCAGCCATCGCTTTATTTCTGTTAGACGTTGTGATGTTGATGACATTCCTAACAAACCGCATTGCTTTATGAAGATGAGGAAATGTTAGTTCTGTTATCACTAGCTAACTTTGGTGTCGGAGCAGACGTTCTTGTTTGCCACAAATATACATTTACAATACATATACATAGTTGACATACAGACCCCTCCATGTATAACTGATTTGACCGAGTTGAAGGTGACAATTTCCCATTTTCACTCTCACTTTCCTTCAGAAACTCAATAAAGTCAATAAAATCCCAACTGCTAAGCATTCCAGAGATGCCTGTCTCGGTGTGTTATTAGCAGAGCTCGTGAGGTTATGCCGCTATTTTACACCGAACTTGTGTTGTGTCTTATTTTGTAGAGTTGACTCTATCATGTTGGTGGAGGAGGGCTTTAACATGGTGAGCGTGGATGCCAGCGACAAAATGCTCAAGTATGCACTGAAGTCGAGATGGGAGAGAAGAAAAGAACCAGCTTTTGACCAGTGGGGTACGCCATTTTTCTTTTTGTTGGGATAGAATTGTCATGTTTGGATTTAAACCAGCGTCTTTGTAGGATAAACTGCGCACGGTCATTTAGATCATGTTGAATGTTGAATCAAATCACTGCGGTGTCCATTAGGTGGCATCCTTGAGTTTTCCTCTTTATGTGTTTGTGTTGTTTTGACCCTCTCGTTTCTTATCCCTCTCGTCCTCAGTGATTGAAGAGGCCAACTGGTTGACGTTATCGGAGGATATTCAGAAACCAGGGGCTGGCTTTGATGCCGTTATCTGCCTCGGTAACTCATTTGCCCACTTACCTGACTTTAAAGGTACGTGAGAGGTGAAGGGACAGAACCATTACTGAAGCAATACATTTTTCCAATGACCTTTTTTCCCACATTTCTTTCTTGAATTTGCTGGTTAACATTGGAAAAAGAAAAGGAAAAACTTTTCTCTGGATTCTCGAGAAACAAAGATATATGGGATTCATTGCAGACGATCTCCAACGAAATGAAATTCGTCCTCGAAGTGATGCTAATGATTAAATGATTAACCGATGCCAAGACGCCAACATAATCTCTTATTCAAACAATGTGATTTAATTGAAGATCGTTCCGTTGACGGTGCATGTTCATCTTTATCGCTCTCAGGGGACCAGAGTGACCAAAAGTTGGCCCTTCAGAATATTGCCAGTATGGTCAGACCAGGTGGGATCCTCATCATTGACCACCGTAATTACGACTTCATCCTGGAGACCGGCCGGGCCCCACAAGGCAAAAACATCTACTATAAGGTACTAAACTTGAGGTTTTCTTTACAGTGGTGCCAATTGACATGTAGATGGAGCATTTTGTAACCCATCCAACCTTCTTCACCAGCAGCTGGTGTGCCGTTAACTGACTTTTCATGATAAGACCATTAACATCTCCTATTGCAGTGGTACATTTTGGGGGAAAAAAGTGCAGGTGCCCAATTCTAGCTCGCTCAAATGCTCCTAACAAACAGGCTGCTTTCGTTGGTGGGATCAGTTCTTTGTGTTTCAAAGAAATCTGGTGTCCGTCCCAAGCGGCAACCTCCCGTGCTGAAAAATGAAGCCAAATTGGAAGTGCCAAAAAACGGCAGTGCTGAGGTGGCTCCAAAAGTGAGAATCTCCATAGAGGCCCATTTAACCAACTGGTACAAAAACAACGGGTTTGTTCTCCATAGCTAATGTAGTTCATCTCTATAGTTCATGACAGCTGTATGCGGGTGAATATTTATATAACTCACCCGTTCAAATTATATTTAGGCTTAAAGTTCAGCATAATTAAGGGCGTGGCTTCTTTTGGTGACAGGTGGGTGCCGTCTCACGTTTCCGTCTCCTCTGCTGCGTCACCCGGGTCGCCTCAGCTGTGGTTAGTGTGATCCCATCAGCCTGTCAAATGAACAGGCTAGTCTTTGGAATGATTCCCCAAGAAAAGTGAACTGCATTACAAGCTTGTAAGAGACTACTTAAAGATGTCAAAGAAGAATAAAGGCCATCGGCAGAATTGCACCAAAAAAAAGGCTGTTTTTAATTTAAAAGTCTGCTATATCTGACTCTCCGTTGCTTTGTGAAGAGGAGTTGGACAGACAGAATTGCTTATGAATCGTTTATTTACACCATCCCTAGCAGCAGCTTAGTTTAAGACCTAAATCTCTATCTAGAGCCTGCCGGATATTGTGAGATTTTCAATGAATGTGGCCCGAGGAAAGCAGAAGGAAATGTGGATGAAATTGGCAGGTTTTAAAACTCTTGGCAAAAAAAGAGATAATGTCAGGAGTACTGTGTGGGGGGGAAAAAATACTTGGAGAAATAAGTTAGGTGTGTTCATATGTGACTTAAAATGATGTGTGGCATCTACTTTGTAGCTAAAATGTATATTTATATCCATGGAGTACCATGACAGCATATGACTGGCTAAAATTGAATTCAACAACCAATCCTGCAATTTATTAACTCATCTTATTGGTAAAAGTGGAAAGCTGTAATATGGAAATATGAAGACGTAACAGCAGGTGCCAACAGCAATGAGGCATATTTGATTTATTTTCCACAAAACAAGTTCCATATTCTTTAATCCAGGCAAAGTAAGAACTAACCAGCTGGGAGGCTTAAACAGAAATACTAAGTCAACAGTCGTGTGCGAGAGTAAGATCCACTTCTGATACCGCTGTAATCCCAGAGTCTGCTCTCATGGTCCAACTTTGTACTGCTCCACAGCAGTAAGAGCTACCTCCTGCTTGTGTTTGTCGCTGCTCTCTCATTGGTCACCACGGGAGAAAGGAAGGAGGAAAGGTTGTGAGAAGTGTTTTGGGGCCTAATACTAAACAAGCATGTTTCATAAATGTGTGTGTTGCAGAGTGATCTACCTCAGGACATCTCCACTTCGGTGCTGTGGGTCGAGAACAAGCCCCATATGATCACTTTGGACTACACCATCCACGTGCCAAAGGCCTCCATCCAAAATCTTCCTGAAGTCAGGTAGAGCGACACTTTTCTTTTTCTTGATGTCGTTTTAATTCATTTTCTGGCGAATCAGTTGAGTAAATGCAAATGGCCAGAAATTGATGTCTGTTTCGGTGTATCTAGTATTGACATTAAGCAGTCTTGCCTAATCATTTTGCGTGACCTCATACAGTACACCCAGAGATGGTAAGGGGAGGTTAGAAGGCTGCGGGTTACGACATGCAACAATTAGCTGATCAGCAATTACTGTTTACTGTGATTGTGTTTTCACCTCATAGTTTCCCAGCACGCATCAAATTTCCATCATCATGTTATATAGCCTCCAGAATAATCAGATTTTTAATTGCACACTGTACCCCTTTAATATTGTATGCGCGTGAACCAGTCGGCTAACCCCCTCGTTTTTTTTTTTTGATTGCTTTTTATGCAATATGTTAAACATTATGCCCTGCAACTATAGAGGAAGTGTTCCATATAAATGCATTGCCTTGCCTTGCCCTACCTGCCATTATTTGTTCAAGAGCTCCACGCTTCAAGCTTCCTGTTGCTTGTCCTTTTACTGCAGATTCACAGCAGTGTCTTTTTTAGCATTCAATTTATCAAAGGACTGACTTCAGGCGTCAACATGCATTTGTTAGGATACAATGACGATGACGATGATGCGTGACCCTTTCTCCTTTCTCCTTTTCATTCTCAAGTGTTTTTTGTCTTCCAGTCTGGCCTCTCCTGTCACTGTGAAGACTCTCTTGTAACTTTGTTTTCTGAAACCCCTTACAGTCGAGGTCGATGGACCTTCTCACCAGCCGTGTTAAGACACGATGGAAACTTTTAAAGAGAAATGTCTAATGTGTGCATGCTTTGTCCTCCACAGTAAATTCCGTTTGTCCTACTACCCTCATTGTCTGGAGAGCTTCAATGCTTTACTGAAGGAGGCCTTCAACGGCAAAATGGAGCACAGTGTCTACGGAGATTTCAAGACGTACGTCCCTGGCCAGTCTCAGGCCCCGTGCTACTTCATCCACGTCTGTAAGAAAACCGCCTAGGAGCCCGACCAACTAACTTGCAACACACAAACACACTACTGAGAAAATAATAGTCCTTAATATGGGCAAAGTTATATTTGAATATGTTTGAAAAAATATTTTATCTTGGATCTTTGGAAACAAAAAAAGAAAAAAATATATATAATTATATAAGAACATGTTTTAACAGTGATTTCTTTATTTTTTTTCCTATGGTCGGGAAAGTTGTAATTTATTCCTGTGTGCTAATATGTTTGGCTTCACGAGAAACAATTGGTTGATTCTGATCCCTCTTATGACTTAAAACCCAGTGAGTTGCTAAAATGCTCAAATAGTACCCGTCTTAATGCCGAAAACACACCAGGCAGCTGTGAAATAATTCATGTTCTCTGTGGCCCGGAGGCGTGTTCATGTGTTTCAGGCGGGAAGAAATTCTTCGTGACATCGGGCGACATGTCACAGGACTGTTTACTGATTGGCTGCGGGTAATCTCGGGCCGCACTTGGCTGCTAAAAGTGAAACTATCCTCACTTTTTTAGTTTGGCCAAACTTCACCACAGAATCAAAATGCCCGCAGCTTTCCGTAGACGCTGCGTGGCATCTCGCCGCCGCTGTTTTGGTATGTTTTCGGCACAAAAAGGTCAAAGCAAGTTTGAGAAAAAAAATGTTTATTCAAAATGTATTGGACCACTGTTTTGCCCATATCTGGTATTTTCCCAAAGTGCTGCTTTTGTGTTTACCTTGTTTCCTCCCCGCGTCCCGCCCTTCTGAACTGTGAAACCCGCAATGAACATTCAAATTGGTGCTGTTCATTCGTGATATTCCTCATGATGCAACACTTGATATTAATCCAGTTATGTACAAACTGCTAAGATATATTCTTAGACAATTGTATTTTTATAAGTTTACAACAAGGGTCTTAAAAACACAGATAAAGCAGCTGTGTCTTGTGAATACGGTAGTCGTTCTTTTGCTTGTGTTTTCGAGCTGGAAAAGGAAAAGAAACGGATCTCATTCAGGCCTACTGCCTTTCTTTAAGTTCAGGTGAATCTGGCACAGTATGATGGCAGTTACAATTCATTACTTAACTTTTAATGGTAGTCCCCCCCCCCCGTTCAATAGTAATCTTACACACCTTTGTGGACGTCACCTAAAAAAGACGAGAGAACAGCGAGTGAAGACTGTGAATCACCCTGACACCTTAAAAAAAGAAAAGGCCTTGTGCTGTTTGGAGTGTAGCACAAGCTCTGTCAGTCCAATCAACAATCCTCCACTCTGAAGTGCCCTTGGTTACCTCACCGAATCCCCTCCAGCTACAGAGCTAAATGACCTCTGACCTCCTCTGAAGCAAAAAAAAAAGAAAAAGGATTTCTGCTAAGGCTCTTGAGAGAACCACTTCTCATATTTAAATGGGATTTTCCTTCTTTTCTTTTTTTTTGTATAACGGTTCTTTAGTTTGCCTAATGTTATGGTACAGTGAACTGTGCTTTATTTGAGCCAAAGACAGCCGTTAGATTTTCTGGTCAGTAATGAGCATACAGCAGGCTACGAGTAAGAGTCAGCCATTATTAGTCCTATTGAGGATTCATCCAAAACCAGAGGGCAGAATCATTGTAGGAATACTCATAAAGTCAGTGAGGTGAGTGTACTAATCTGGTAAAAAAAAATTGCAAAAGGTTGCATTACAGTAATAAAATAAGAAACCCAACAGTCTTTTAAAATTGTTAGCAACCAAATATATTTGAAGTGTTATCTTCTGCTCAATCTTGGAATGTTTCTTTCAACTCAAATGTCTCAAATAATGGAGTTTACCCAAATAATAAGGGGAACATGATGAAAGAATAATTTATTTTCTGTTATATTCAGGTTCAAATACATTTGCTTTGACACTAAATTTGAAAAAAAAAAAAAAAAAATGTTTTTCACTGGAATGAGAAAGGAGCTCTACCAGAAAGAAACAAGAGTACCCTATGCTTTATAAAGTTGTGCCAGTGCCTCTTGTGGAACCAAATGGACACTACGCAGTAGCTTTGAAGATTTGAGATCAACAGCAGGTTCAGAAAGTGGTGAGAATGGTGAGATGTGTGTTTTGCTTGAAAGTCAATGTAGAGTATTGTATAGACTGTTGTGAAAAGTATTTCACAACAGTCTTAGATGTTGGCAAAAAAAAAAAAGTGCAAACATTTTGTAATGAACAACGATTCTTGAAATTCTTTTGCATGAAATAAAAGACCATTTTTGAAATGATTAACTTGGTTATGGCTTTTATTTTCAGGGTCATGTGTCTGTGACATGATTGGTACTAATTGAATTGGAAGATTGATCAGAGTTAAGGTTTATTAAAAAAAATCCCAGTGATCACAGGAGCTGACTCTTTATTACTAGGTCAAGTAAAGATATTTGTGAACTAACTAATGCGAGAATTTCCCTGTTTTCAGAATCGTGAGAATTATGAAAACCGTGTCAAAGCAACTGCTAAAAACTGTAAATTCTAGTCTAGATCATTTCTAGATATTATATGACAGCAATTGCCATGTTATTCCATCAAAATGAGATCCTAATACTGCATACTAAATATACTGTCCTCGAAGTGCAGAATACAGGCTGGACACAAGAGGGCGGTATTGCATCACATGTAGCAGTCAAAGTCCCACAGATGAGGACCAAACTCATTAGTGAACTCCTGCTTTTTGTCTTTCTGATTGTTAAAATGTATCATTATACCAATGCCATTCTTTAACTTAATCGAAGCAAGTTTTTAATGTCTAATTTAATTTGAATGCCACTGGTCTGGTCTCAATGATGTGTATTGTGATTGCTAAACTCTTTGATAACCCGCTTTAAAGACCCAAGGCCTTCAAGTTTAGTTGACTTTGTCTGACCTTACGTTATTGTGTAAGAGTGAAAGTTTTTTTTTTTTTTTTACCTTCTAGCTCTCTTTCTAGACACTGCTGCAACAAATTACAATCCAAATAACAGTAGAAAGTCCCGAGCCCCGATAAAACAAACTGCTTCTTCACCGTTTGACACGTTGTCAGTGAGTGACATTTCCTGCCTTGTCCGCCTGACCTCTGAACATGAGCGTGCTCACCATCGTCCAGCTTGTCCTCCCTGGAGCGGAGCGTCTGCAGCTCATCTCATCCCATGTCTCCGAGGTATGCGATCAGCCCCTGTGGTAGACGGCCGTGCAAAGGCAGCTGATATACGAACCAGATGTGAGAACCGTTTGCCAGATGTGGCCGCTCTGCTTTGCTTTGCTTTGCTCCGGTTCGGGGAGTCAAAATGGTCAAACCGTGGCTGGCTTTACTGGGGTGGATCGCTTTCACAGCACGTCATTGGCCAAATCAAACAAAAACAGAGAGGGCTGAGTGAGGCCGATTGGCTGGAAAGAAGGAGATGAGTATTTATGATTAATAATGGTTATACTGAAGAGCCTTTTCAAGGAGAGGAGAAGGAAAACGATGTTACGTGAAGTATTTATGCCACACGGTGTGTTCTTGTATTTCTAGGTCTAGACACTTTCACATCAAATTTCACATTTTGATTTCCTGGCCTTCGCGTTCGACAAGAGCATTCCTCAGTTCAGCAGCCTCCAGTTTTAGTGACATCGCCGACGGTTTCAACACTGCGTCTCTACGCAGTGTATCAAAACGCTCCGTGTACTTTCAGTTGTTCCTGGGGAAAAAGAGAGCGATGCAACAGCCGTTTGTTTGGAGGTAATCTTCTGTAACCGGACCAGAGGGCTGGAAAAATGCATGCTTGTTGGCTGAAAGGACACAATGGTCTGTTGTAATACTTCAGGTCCTTGAAATTACACTACGGAGGACTTGTTTGTAACTAACCAGACATACAGAGCAGTTTCTCGTGGCAAACCTGCAGCCAATCAAACATCTGCCTCAGGATTCTCGACATCATCCAGATTTTTTTCTTTTTTTCTAGATATTTGCCGTCATGAAAAAACAAACACCGTCTTCTATCAATTACAGTGACACAACGTATGCAGTATACTATTATTAGCCCGTGCTTGCCTGGGTTTGAGTCCATACAGCAGAGTGAGTTGATAGCATACACAGTAACAGAGACCTGGAACAGAGCCTGACAAAAGTCCTTAAAATGTTTTTATTAATGGCTTTCTTGGATTCTCCTTCTTCATTCAATGAGAAATACGGCCATGATGTGTTAGCTTTAACGCTTCACTGATCCATTTTTTTATTTCAACGTTTGACAAACGAGTTCGGGTAACGTGAAAGTGGTTATACATGGTGACAAACACACAGAGAATTCTCACCCAACTGCAGTTCCCTTCAGCTCTACGGGTTTTCTTTTAGCCTCTTTCAGCCAGTTGTTTTGGTTTTACAGCCCCTCAACTTCACTGTGTTGGTTCACACTCACTCGAAGGTTAAACTATTCTCATCAAACTTACTTCAGACACAGCAGGCACATGTTTTCAGCAAAAAAAAGCTCAAATAAAGTCAGTGTAGTTCACCTGCCCAGCAACAAACAATAGACAGGGAACAGTTAGCGAATATCTATGTGAATAGGCAACCTCAGCTAACCTATTATTATCAACTTTACAATGTGATAATTTGTCAATATTGCGTTTACAGCATAATTCCGCTGTTGCTAAGTGGCTAATAAAATATTTCTTTCCAGCTTTAAAGATATTTATGACATTATAGGAAAAACACAAATTTCATTTCTTGCCGACAATTGAGACGAGTAGCTCGCTGCATCTCGTAAACCACAACGCGTTGTTTTTATACATCAGTTTTCATAAGGATTCAAATGATTATGGTATTATGCGTTAATTCATGAGGTGATAGGCGCATTTTGTTGTCTTTGGACAGAGCCAGCTGTTTGTTCCGGTTTCCCGTCCTTATGCTAAGCTAAGCTAACACGCTGCTTCAGAACAGACGTGAGAGCAGTATCGATCTTATTTAACGAACAAGAGTATTTCCCAAAATGTCCAACTATTCCTTTGAGCGTTACTATTATTTTCCAGTAAAACCTAGCTTGAGCAGGAGTTCTCAGAGAAGAGAGGGAAAGATATAAGGACGCCTTTGATAGAAGGTGAGAAACAAGAAATAAAAAAAAACTTCCACATCTTTGCCAACAAAACCACTTAACAGAGAAGTGAGAAGGCCTCAGAAGATACGTGAAGGAGGTGAAACGGTTGAAGTGAGAATGGAAAAAGATGCAGCAGGAATCCAGAGGTGCTGAAAGAGAAGGGGAGGGGAGAAAAGAAAAAGTCAGACAGTATCTTACTGGCTTCAGTTGCTTCCACTGTATGCTGCCAGATGAGGGTTTTCCAGATGTTAAAGGTAGGGGGGAGAAAAAAGGAAAAAAAACTAAAATCCTGATTTTATTTGTCTTCCTGTGAGTTTCCAAGGCTGCTCAGAGCACGAGGTAAGTGGCTGCAAAGCCTGAGAGGTCAGGGTCTCCGAGTGCTTTGATAGCCTCTATTATCCTCGAAGCACTTGCATAAACAATAGATGTGGAAAAAAAACAGAAAGAAAACTGTTGAGCTTGATGGCTTGCTGTAAACTCACTGAACTGCTTTCTGTCCCCCTCCACCTCTCCCATCTTTTTGACTTCTTCCTCCCACATCACTGATCGTTTTCTTTCCAGGGCGCATGAGAGATTATGTTTTTATGCGTTTGTCATGTGAATATATAGCACTAAAAGCCTGGCTCTCATTTTTCAATCCCTGTGTGTGTGTGTGTGTGTGTGTGTGTGTGTGTGTGTGTGTGTGTGTGTGTGCACGTGTTGAGGCAGAGGATCAAGACTGAGGAGTCCCAGTTGTCTCTTTGTGAGTTGCCACTTCTTGACTCGTGATGAGAAAAGTGGACAGAGTGAAAGAATAGCTGGCCTGTGTGTTTAGTCACATCCTCACCTCTGCTGAGTCCTGCCCGCGTGCGTGTGCGCGTACTGCGGTGTGTACATAACGTGTTTGTGCAACGGGACCTTCTTGGATCTCTCGCCTTGGCACGTGGCCAAGTTGAGGGTCTGTGAGCATTTATAGAGAGTCGTTATAATAAAAGAGCGGGTCACAGCAAAAACTTAACAGCAGCTCTGGGGTTTTCCAGCCCCTCCACTGAGCCTGTGCCAAGACACTGTTTAGTCAGAGAAGACTGGAGATATTGAATATCTTGTCTAGTGTTACGCTGGGGAATAGCCTTATCCAGACTGGGCCCATTCTTTCCCACATGAATGGTGTGCGTTTCTCTGTACTCGGTGTGTGTGTGTCTGGAGGGACGGGTATGAGAATCAAGAAACAGCCAACATCCTCCTACTGCGCAGAGCAGGCCTGAAGAACAATAAAGCCTCAAGAGTGAAGGAAGCTTTCTGGCTGGAGGCCCGCGAATGGACAACGCTTCGCCTGTTTTGGGTCCTGAAACAAATAAATGAAAGAGTTCCTCTCAGTTGCTCGCACGCACGCACGCACACACGCACGCACGCACGCACGCACGCACGCACGCACGCACGCACGCACGCACACACGCACGCACACGGAAAAAAATACGGAAATCGATGTGGATTGAACAAGGACAAAATTCAAATTCAAGCTTGTAATTAATCTGCAGGATTTGAGAGCATGCAGAGACAGATTTATGAGCAGCAAAAGTTTTGAGCTCCATTTAATTTTTTGCTCTCTCCGTTCATGATATTTCTTTCTTCTGATCTGTCTAAACAGGATCAAACTGTACATTAAAGGGCACGCCGAAATGTAATGTTTCGGGAAATAGCATGACACTCAGGCAGGTGCTGAAAGGATGACTCTTCACGTCAAGGTTATATCCCATGAGTTATATGCCATGAGTTATATCCCATGAGTTATATCCCATGAGTATTTTTCAATACCAAAGTGGTCGAAGTAGAAGATGTCTGACCTTCTAAACTTACACAGGTGCACACTTGCACCACGTAATGTATAAACTGTAGGAGAACTATAAATGGCATAGAATATTAGGACTTTTTAATGACATTGTTACGACAGACTATACATGTATGACTTTTTGCAATAGTATGCTACGGCTATTTTATTACTTTAGATAAGGCCATTATATGACTTTATTAGTGAATGACCAGCAACTATAATACGAATTATCATTTGAATGCCTACTACTGGGGCGCCACTTACGATCACATTTTATCTTGGCGCATGGTGAGTACTTTTCCAGACAGCTGGCATCAGTATATCTAGAGGCGAATGCCCGTAGGATTCAAAATTTAGAGGTACTTAAGACTTGGAATTAGCCATACGAATATTGAATATTGCATGAATTTGTTGTTTTTGTCAAATATGATCATTTTTAACATTGCAGCTTGTTGGCTATGGCTCAAATTTGACACTCCCTTCCTTCAGTGGCATACTGTATCTGAGACAATTACCCTGAGAAGACAGAGACAATAGAGACAGAGCTGCCCTGCACCTTGCATTTCCAAAGGCCATAGGTTCTGTCTGTGACCAGAAGTAAAAGCTACCAGGTCCTCCCAAGCTAGCACATCTTGAAATTCAACTTGTTTTTCAGTTTTATTTACAGCCGAAATGTGCACAAAGAGTTATTCACGTGCAACTGAAACATTTCACACACAAGTCAACCGCGTCACCAACGGCTGAATCCAGATGAGTGTAAATAAAGCCTCAGTCAGATCTTAGTCGGGCAGCATAATAAAGCTATGACTCAGATGTCCCACTGAGTCATTTCTACTGCTCCTCTCCGCCTCAGATAACCTAAAACTCCAGCTAAATTAGTTAATTAATACTTATTAGCTGGCCTTTTTGGCTTCTGTGTTTTAGCTGTTTTGTTAAGAAGTATAGTCCCCAGTGTAACCAATTCCAGTCCAGACAAACAAGCAGCTGTTGCATCAGGATATAGGTCAAAGGTAGCTTGCTGAACCAGACTTGTAGAGTTGTCGTTCCAGTTTTGAACATTTTCATTTACTACTGTTATAAATACACAGAACCAATGAAAATACTTATGTCCAAACTCCTTTTCACAGCTAATTGCGCCAGTTTTTCTATGCTTTCCATCTAATTCCAGTTCTACCCAAACCCCTACCTATGCATTAATTTTAAGTTAAAGGCAGGATACATGTACCATTTGGTTGTATCACTGCTATCACTCCCACTCATGACCAGGGTTTAAATTAGAGCCATAAAGAAAATACCTCCCACGTAGTAATTTACCAGTGAAAAAGCATTTAAAAAGCAATTTTAGTTGAAAAGAGGAGAGAGATTAAAACCAGCTCTGATGTGATTTGGCTTTACGAAATGCATCAACAAAGATCTTGTACAGCAAAAAGGGGGCTTTGTTGACAACACCCTCTGTACATTTATTACAAATGCAGTTTGGTTAAATCAAAACAAAGTTGCTGGCCTTTCTGGGAACACAAATCATGCTTTTCATTTATTTTAAGAGGAGAACTTCTCCTCTTGGTGAGCAGAGTCCACGTTCGAACGACAATTCCAAATTTATGCATGGTGGTTGTTGAAACAATACCAACAATCCTCACACAGAGCTTTGCTTTGGTAGTGTAACTACATAGCAACCACACAGTTCGATGAAAACATTCAGTCTGCAATCAGTCTGTCAGTCAGTAAGAAAGGCTTTCCACAAGGAGAGAAAGCACATGTTTATTACTGTCTGCAGCCCCCTGCGACAGATGAGCAGCCTCTCTGTTAACGTGGAAGCCGTTCTGTCTCTTAACACCAGCATTCACATGTAAACATGTAAACAACAACAACCTCCACAGTCTGGCACTAAAGTGCTGTAAAACTAGCCAGCATTACTCGCTAGTGTCCGACTGTGAATCAACCAACTTGCAGTTATATATTATCACATTACAAAGGCCTACAGTATTACCTCAGCGGCATCTCACTGACTACTTCTTGGCAAAAGCTGTTAAGAAGTAAGACGGGAGGGCGTGGGGGGATGCTCTACTGTATGCCATTAAGAGAGCTCGCCATGTGGCAGCAGTTAGAGGATTGACTGTATAGTTTCACTGGTGTGTAGAAATGGATCCCCCCCCCAAAAACCCCCTCCCCTAGCCCCAACTCGCTCTCTTTGGACAAACAGTTAACCGCTTTCTTCGGGACCCACAAAGCCCGCGAACAATAGACGCAGTGTTCTCAGGACTGTCCCTGAAAATCACCACGGCGAGAGCTCGCCTGTGCGTGTCTCCTTTGTGCGCATCGAAGTTACACCTTCCACACGTGTCTGTGTGTGAAAATGACATCTAGATGTTCATGTGGACGTGCGTGCAGGTTCCTGCGGTTGTGTGTGCGGCCTGTGCCATTTCTCAGAGAACTGGAGGCACATTCTTTGAGCGGCGGGGCGGCCCAGAGGAAGCAGAGGGTCTTTTCAGGTGGTACGACAAGATCGCTGTTTGACTTGGAGAGCCCGACTGTTATTTCTGTCCAGCCTGCGGCGAGCTGGCCACGTTCTCTGAAACCAACCTGTCGGACCACTGGGAGGGGAACCAAGCGGAGGGCATGAATGGGAAGTCTGGGCGGAGGGATAGAAAACTGAAGGAGGGAAGGAGGCCTCGCACACCAAAGATTTTTTTTTTTTTTTTTTTTTTAAGAGGCTAACTGAAGAAAAACAAACCACACAGGGTGTTGAGGCCTGGGAGTCATAACTGTCACGGCTCTACGACTGCTCCTCTCTAAAGAACCGTCCCATTGACAAGCCTCTGGATTACACACACTTACTGTATGTTGGGTTTGCATTTGTGTTGTTGATGTGTTTCCATTTATGTGTCTGTGAGAGTTTATGTCTGCAAATGCACGCACATAAAAGGAGTGTGTGTGTGTGTGTGTGTGTGTGTGTGTGTGTGTGTGTCAGCCAAACCGCCCTACTGTAGCCTGGCACAGCTCCAGTTGTAGCTCACTAAACTGTGCTGTGGCCTTACTGTATATAAAACACAACTCATATGCTGAATATCACACACTAACACAGTCGCCCACACAAACAGTTGGACGGACAGCTCGACTTTGACCGTAAAAGTGGTCTCCACAGGAAGACAGACAACCTAAAGTCCAGTAGAAAAGTGTATCTCTGACATTAGACACACAAATGTTTCATCAGGGAAAATTACAAACCGGTGTTTGTGCGTTGACAACATTTTGTTTTTTTATCAGTACTCAACAGGTGGTGTGTCACAAGCTATACACAAAACCCATGGCTGCATACTTTTCATCACCTCAACCCGAGCACACATGACTAACATTACCGTACCGGATTTGTGATGAAGGAAGCCTTCCTCCTTTGGTGGCATTTTGCACCGAAGTGCACAAATTTGTCAACATTGTGCAGCATTAAAGTGCCATGCTGAAGTTTTGACAAGCCACAGTCCAGTTAGTGCACGTAAACTTAAGACCGCCATGTTGATCATTTTCCCAATCATATTTATTACAGTAAATGTACACAAAAGAACAAGTGTAAAAATGCACTTAAATAAAAAGTAGGTCAGTCATTGCGTTACATTTTCTAAAAAGGATAAAATGAACATCACACAACAGAGCCCTGATATTCCATTTTTATAGACTGCTCACTGCAGCGTGTGCATACTAATGATCAGTATACAAGCACCTTCCTCGGCGTACCCTCACTAGAACAAACCACAAATGAGACACAACTCAGACTTCTCAACTACGATGACCAGCCATGAGTCTATGGACATCGCATCAGGTGCGACAAGCGTTCTTATACAATCAACAGCAGAATGAAACATCACCAAAGCAGACAACACGGGCATGTCTGAACAATAGAAAACTCCACCGCGGTAGCAGGCCACAATGACACATGTGACAGCAAAGGAGAGACTCACAGTTTATACACACTGCGTAGCACAAAGACAACGCGGAGGCGTCAACTGTTTCCCCTTGTTACCAGTTTAATTTTAGTTAAGCTAAACAGGATGCTGCCTACAGTTTCCTGTTCAGCTTACGGACATAAGAGCAGTATCAACCTTCTTTTCTAGTGGACAGCGGATGCACGATTTCCAAAATCTTGGACCATAATGTTTAAATTCGCTGTTACAAGCTGCCAGAGAATAAGGAAGCGCTCATGCTCGGACAGGAAGAAAAGGGGTAAAGTGAGACGTTTGGTGGTGATTTGACCACTAGACAGTATGTGCAGGCCTATTATAGGCGAATCACAGTTCAGTTGCTGTTGTATGTTGTTAAAGTGCCCCGCTGAATTCCTTCTGTCCGCACCATCTTTCAGGTTGGTTGCACCACACATGCGCTTCAAAACACAATTGCTGCAATTCGAGACAAACTGTGCTTTGGGTCGGAGACAAGAACCCGAGGGACCAGGAGAGTGGCATTAATCAGACACAGATGACCTGGCTTGCCTTAGACAATAAATGCATCCAAAAGAAAAAAAAGGAAAAAAAAAGAAAAGGGGATGACATTTGAAAGTTAGGAGTGAAGAGAGAAAACGGCTCGTAAAAGCAGGGAAAGACTTAAAGGGTTAGATCGAAGCTGAAATCCTCACACCAAGAGATGCCAGGTCTTCCTCTATCGACAGTTTTCCCACATTTCCGTCACTCCGTCCGATCCTTCCTGATTGCCCGACTACTTTCATGGTTTCAAGAGATCATGGTGCACAGCAGGAAAGGACATGACTTGACAAAATAGGACAGCGGGCCAAACGGGGTTGGGGGGGGGGGGGGGGGGGTGGGGTGTAGCTTATCAGCTGATCCCAGAGGTAGTACAGTTGGTGTGGAGGGAAAAACGAGGATGCGGCAGGACAGATATAGAACAAGGTTAAAGGAGGACATTTTGTGGATGCTCTCCGGCTGTTCGCTCCCCTCCTCCAACGTTTAACCTCATTCTTTCTCTCCGGTCCGTCAGGCCTCATCGCCGTTATGCAGAAGCAAGGAGACAGATTCAGGGCCTCAACAGGAAGCTTGTGACTTGTTGCCGAAGATATCAAACAGGGTGTGGCCTTTCATACGACTACTCAGCTGGATGGTTTGACTTACTCACCGTGAGAAGCTGCGTCGCCAGTGTCACACCAGCAACATGACACCAGTTGCTCTCAACAGTCATCAAACACTGATGAGAGGAGAAAATAAATGTCACAGGGTCTGAATGTCAAATTAGATTTTCAGAAATGATTATCATGGCAGCACATCGACTGCTGATGAACCTTTAAGTTTAATTATTGTTACATCTGATAACTGTGACCTTGAGCATTCGGTTAGAAGACAGTTGTCTAACAGTTAGAAAAGTAGCTATATATATATATATATATATATATATATATATATATATATATATGTAAATACCACACTGTCAACAAACCAATTAAACTGTTATTTTGTAAATACAAAATAATAAACATTTTACATTTTCATAATAAATTTTTACAAGCTTATAACCAAATTAAGTTGTAGTGAAACAATGTTTTACACAAATTACATAATTGTGTGTAAAGCCACTGTCTTTGTTGTTGTTCTATGGCACTTGGGGGCAAGCTGTAAACACACCAGCGTTACCAGCTGTACAATAATTATTGTATTTGTACGATAATTTTACCCTCCGTACAATGTACATTCATTAATGCCAAAAGTGCGATAATGTACTATGATTTGACCTTTTTGTGACTAGTATTTGGTTTAAGTCTGCACTGTCACTTCTTTATTTAATTTCCGGAGAGCAAAATATGGGTCTGTGTTTACACATCTCTTCTCAAGTGACCTCTTTCCAGCCAACCACGCCTGGTTTAGGCTGTAATGTTGATGAACGTAACTCGCAAGCACAACTGTTGTTCTCTCGACTCCCCGTCTTGTAATTAAATCTTGTAATAGTAGGCTAGGGCACATACATCCTTCACTAAAAGGTTTGACAGCTATGATTAAGTTAGCAAATAGCTTTCTGTTTACACATGCAGCAGAAACAAAAGCAACATCAGCATTTACTTGGAATGTTTCTGGTCACCTGATGAATAGAAGTCAAATTCCCTCTCTTTTTGTCTCTGTTTTGGTCTCCACCAACCAGTGCTTTAGCTCTTGAATGCTCCACTAGGTTCACCAGCTATTCACGAACACTGTGAGTCTGCTGTTTGGTGCTGGATAGCTCACGTAGTGTTTTCATCAGAGCGTTTTTGGTTTTAAAAAAAAAAATCCTTGTGGTTGAAGACATCACAAGTCTTCAAATTCAGGCGTCACAGCCGATAAAATGCATTTCTTTCATCTCCAGCCGCGATTCATACACAACTTCGTCGTTGTACCGTGAAGGACTCACTGGTGGTAAAAGGGAGTGTGCTTCACAGTCAAGGATTGAGGACATCCGCCACATTGCAAGTGTTTATCAAATACCAACAGCTTCTTTCTGCGCTGAAAATACAAACGCATTATGCTGGAGGGAGAGACCCAGAAACATCAACAACAGCCAGAGAGCTGTGCTTGTTATGTAAGCTAAATCAAATTGATCCTACGGGGATCGACTTGTTGGGCTTGAGTTGCTGTGACATGGATGAAAATTCAGGCATAATAATCTGTAAGCACTCGCAGAGGGCAAATCGTCGCTGTAGTCCTTGTTGTTTGATACAACTGTGCATACTGGTGCTACGTTCAGAATTCATCATCATTCAAATACATCAAATTCTCTCCGATATCGTCGATCTCAATAATATTGTCCAGGTCGTTTGGCTTTTAAGTCGAATAAGAAGGGCATGTACTTGTTACTCATCTTCCCTCACCAGAAGTCACACAAAAAAAGAGCCTGTTCCCAAAGATCAGCAATATCTTCATATACCACATATACTAAAGATACGAAGAAAGTAAAAGGAGCCATACAGCAAGGATCTATCTATCTGTCCATCTATCCATCCATCCGTCATGTCGCTGGTGTAAATCTAAGAGCACATACAAATCTCCCTGCTAATGAGAAGACCTGAGTGGGGATGAAACAGAGGTATTCTCTGAGGTGGAAGACAGCAGAACAGGGAGGGAAATAAAAGGGTGGGGGTTGGGGGGAGGGAGAGAGAAAGAAAAGAAAATCCTGACAATATGTTTGAAGCTGTGAGACAGAGGTGAGGCGGGTGGAGGAGGGGTGGGACCTCCGAGGCTTTGGAGCCAATTCGAGGACCTTGTGATGCAAAACCAGTCCTCGGCAACAGACAGTTCCCATGGCAACGGTGAGCTGCCAAAGTTCCTTGTTGACAAATGACAGCTCCCCTCTCTCAGCACTCGCCCGTGATGTGTGTGTGTGTGTGTGTGTGTATGTGTGTGTGTGTGTGTGTGTGAGATTTGGCAAGTCCCCATCTTTGCCTTAAGCACAGGGGGGGACAGAGAGTAAGAGAGAGCATTGTATTTTGTATGCAGACATGCATACAGTATTCAAAACACACACACACACACACACACACACACACACACACACACGCACACACACACACACACACACAGCTCAACAAGGTGATTATGTACTATTGTGTAGTACAGAGATTCCCAACCAGGGTGCACTGGTACCCTAGGAGTACGTCTGCAGTTGTCAGGGGGTTCGAGAGAAGAATGCAGAGTAGCTCAACTTAATTGAAAAATGTAAACGATGATTTGATTAGAAAAAAAACAAAACAAACACGTACAAAATCTGCTGACATGCATTGCAATTGAGTGTGTGAAAACTAGTGAGCAAGGAAAACTTAACGTCATGCATCCATCCTCAGAGCAGTTAAGAACACAATGATGGATAAATGGTCGATAGGTGGCAAAAACTAATGAAGAAAAATCCAACTAGTTAGATCGCAATGGCTAAACAGTTGAAATAGTTATTAATAGTATTGGATTAATGGTGAAATAGCTGGAAGTAAAAGATAAATGATTGAAATAAGTAATTAAGAAAATGTTGGGTTAATGCAATGGATATATGGTTGAAACATCCAGCCTCTGCTAGCAGACCTTAACGGCCTGAACATAACTAGTTCAATTGTATGAAAAAATATTGCAATGACTATCCACTTTTATTAATAAGCATCCATTTGTAACATGACAGGTGTTGTTGAAGAGGATTACTTGAGTTCATCTGACAGGGCTGTGAGGCTACATGTGAATAATAAATAAATAAATGTTGAGGACCACTGGTGTAATACATACATTATAAATAAAATGCCTCCAATGAATAGCAATGCCATATATCCATTGAAATGAGTCACTGTGAATTTGCATTTCTATTAAAAACAGAGCTGTCCAGTCACAGCGAGTGCAGTGACGGTGATAGTGAGAAGTGGGGGCAGAGAAAGGTGGGGGCTGGGAAAGGTGGGGGCAGGCGGAGCGGCAGGATACATGCAACCCTGTGGCAGAAGTGTCGTAGAAAGATGATCCTCCATCCTCACCTCCCAAAAGAGCTGTCAAGATGTTGAGCCCCGTGATTTAACCTCCCCAATTCCTACACTCTGGCATCCTACCGACACACACACACACACACACACACACACACACACACACACACACACAGTACAGTACAGTATTCACAACAATGGCTTAGCTGCTTCCAAGCAAACCAGAGCAATGTCATACAAAATACTGCACAGTATTAGAAATAATCCAGTAATTAGGGTGCATATGGTGAACACTACTACTGGATCAAAGGAACCTTTAACGTAAAGCCCAGTAATGCCAGTGGATGACAGCACTGTGCGCACACACACACACGCACGCACACACACACACACACACACACACACTGTCTTTTGCAGTCATAATAACAAGAAATCATGAGTGAGGAAGTGCTTTTCTTTGTTTTTTAATTGTCCCTGGCTTATCTCGAGGCTGTAGGGACACAGATATAAGTGTGTGTGTGTGTGTGTGTTTTATGCTAAAACAAGGGAGCATTGCAGGGACACTAGACAGGGAGGGCAGGGAGGAGTGTGGAGGTGACTGCTCTGAGCGTCACGCCAAAAAGATGAACAAGAATTGAGCGACACCTGAGACATTTGGGGAGTGCAGTAAGCTGTGGTACGGCACTCCACTGAACATCAGACAGATGGGAAGCGAGGCAATGAGCAGGAATTCACACACACACACACACACAAACGTCAATGTACTGTGTTGCAATGCAAAGGAATAAAGGCGGATGCAAGATTTTTGTTGTTTTTTTAAACATTTCTTTTACTGATCTTTACACTTGTCACAGAACATCACACAAAATTATCGGAGCAGACTTGCTCGTTTGTTGTTTTTTTTAATAACAGACATTGCAGTTACACGTTCTTGTCTCAGAAACAAATACTGCTTTGTCAGTTTTTTTTGTTTTTTTTTAAATCTTCAAAAAAATACCACCGATAACCAGTGACTACTGGTTGTTTTTTTTCTTTTTTTTTTTATTATTTAGGGCTTAGAGAAATTAAATGAAATAGGCTGGTACTCGACTTGTCTAGTTGTAGATGTGTCACTGTTGTCAAAACAGTCTTAGCGATGCACAGCTGTTATTTTAAACATCTGAAAAAAAAAAAAAGAAAAAAAAAAAAGAGAGAGATAGGACAAGTGCCAAGGCAGGAATAATTCCCCCTTACAAACCGACCGAGACCATCCAATGCTCGTACCTCAGGTTCAAGGTACATCACACAACAAACAAAACACTGACTGATATAATCCGTACATTTTTAAACAACTTTGGTTTGGGTTTGCCGTCAGTGTGAGGACCCGGATCTTCAGAGGTGCCAAAGGAGACACACCAACAAACAAGAAACCACTGATCATGCCAACGTGACAGAAAGGCTCACATCTGTAGATTAGAACTGGTTCTGTATTGCATCTGTCCTCGACTGGTTTGGTTTGGTCAAGTTAGATAGAAAAAGGAATGGTCTGTCAGCCCCTGCAAGGTGTGATTTACATATATGGAGTCTACATACTCATATAATTTATACCTTAATAGGTACATTGTTCAATGTTCTGCAACCGCGCGCGATTTCATTCCATCACGCTCGATTCCAGATGTGTAGAAACGAGGCGGGTCACGCTGTGATGGGAGGAAAATACTGGTATGTTCCTTTGATGCTGACAGTTAGACGAGAGGAAGTCGATGTCGGTAAAGTAACTATTGCAGCTTCAGGCAGCAACCGACTGGTTCAGCTGAGCCCAAAGGTAGACCTGTGATGAAGGTGACCGTTTAGATTTGATTACACAATACTTCAGACAGACTTAAACACTCCTTTTGGTAAAAACCTCATCAGCGGACAGACCAACCAAAACCATGACGAGCCTTTTCTGATCCAACGTAACTAATGTTGAGGAGGGTTTGAACGCCATTAGCCTTTTTTTTCTTTTCTTTTTTAAGACTTTAGCAACTGTCGTTGAAAGTTGGCTTTGAGTGTGTGCATTGTCACGACAGGTACTGCTAGAAAACATGCATTTTGGAGTAAAACAAAACAGAACACATTTTGGGTGTGGAAATTTAGTTTGCTTTGAACTTTCCTCGTCATTTGAAAGAATCCCTGCATTTAACTACATGCCGTGTCCTGTTTCAGTCAAACGCAGTCGCTTGGAATGCAAGATACTTAGTAACGAGAACAATTACAATAACACACACTTTACATGTATCCATAAAAACACTAAGGCACTTGAACTTGTGATTTAATATTTCCAATGTTTACGATTGTTGTCTCCGAAAATAATTTGAATACACATGGCGCAGCCACTGCAGCACAGTCGCACGCCATTGCCTGAGACAGCGTCCAAACCAACAGGAACACAAAAAGAATTGCTTAAAATCAGGTTTCAAACTGCTACATCATATCTTGCAGACACACGCGCGCACACACACACACACACACACACGCACGCACAGAAGCACACACTTCCCGAACCCGCGACCCCTTCATTTCCATAGGCTTGTTTAGGGTCCTGAAACGAGACCGTTGCACCAATATGAAGCCCCACTTGAGACCTTTTAGTTTTGTGCTGTGGGGCTTGAAAATGGTCTTGGAGACCCTTCATTTCACTTTTTTCTGGGATTTATGATCCCACCATATGTGACCTTCGCCCACATAATTGTTTGAGAAAATGTTGCAGTGCCAACAGTGTCCGAGAACCGTCTGTGTATTTTCTTTTTCATTCGACTATGACATTAGCACTAGAGTTGAATGTAGTTTTGTCTGTGTGCAACCCTGGAGTGTATCATTCAAATAAAGCTGACTTGGCATTACTATAGTGTAGGTAGCTCACACCTTCATCTGCTATGAGGAGAAATATTCTTCAACTGATGACAGTTGTCGTCATCATTACATTTTTATTCGAACAGACTTCAAATGTAAGTAATTTCTCGAAAAAGCACAATCATTGTCTGTGAGCCCTGCGGTGCCAAAAGCGGACCTTGTGGAGCTCCCTTTCCGTGGCATTAGAGTCCCACTGACAAGCTCTCACATCCTGCCCCTCTTCCTCCTCTTCCTCCTCCAGCTCTCCCTCCTCCTCTTCCTCCTCTTCTTCTACCCTATCTGTCATGCAGCTGTCCTTCTCTGTCCTTGTGTGACCCAGCAAGGTCCTAGTCCTACCTTTCTGGCTTGACTTGTCCTTAACAACATCAAGGGAAGGCCCAGCTTCTCTTCTATCATCCTCTTCTTCCTCCTCCTCCTCCTCCTCTTCCCTCTCTTCTTCCTCTTCCTCTTCATTTTCCTCCTCCTCCTCCTCCTCTTCCTCCTCCTCATCTTCCTCCTCATCGTCATGCTCTTCTATGGCCACTGTCAGGCCTAACTTACTATGGCTAGCTAGCTGAAAAAACGAGGAAGAGTGTGGTGTGGACGGGCAGGCTGAGAGAGCTGCATCATACATGGAGAACGGGAGGTGGAGGTAGTGTCCTGCAGCGGCTGCCGCTGCGTAGATGCAGCAGCACGTCTGAGCACAGTCGGGGCGTAGGTCCCCCTGTCCTCCGCGGACCATTCGGAAACGCTTACGGAAGGGCGGCCCGGCTTGGGGTGACAGGCAGATCCGGGTGGGTAACGCTCCGTGGAGGGCCTGGTTAGCAGGGTTAGCGCCTGGCGCCGGGACGCAGGGGCCAGTGGTGAATGCTGGGTTGGGTGGGAAGCACCAGTCGGTGCTCTGGAGAATAATCTCAGCTCGCAGGCGCCGAAGGAGGTTGTTAACGAGGACGGAGCGGCGGAGGAAGGCCTCGGGGTCGTCGATGAACCGCATCTTCTCCAGGGAGAGGCGCAGCACATGGGCACGCTCCTCCAAGACTGGTGCGACCTGAAGGACATTGTCCCGTTAGATCTATGAAGCCTGGACCGTTATGTGTAAACTGCTAGCGGTCCAGATTCAATTCAATTGCATTATCTGACCAATTGTTAAATTACTTGTGCAAGAGTAGTATGTAAAGCTCAACAGATGGTTTTAAGCCTTGAAAACTGTCATTTACATTTTCAAATTCTTCTTTCAGAACATAGGCTACATGGTATCACGTTAAGGGCATAAGGTCAAAATCAAATCATTTAACATGTAATAATAACAACTTCTTTCACCAGTCAATTGGGAAGAGATTTAGAGTGGTGAGAAAAGAAAATCCTGGGAGAATCCCCGATCCTACTTTTGACTTTTAAAGTCAAAGTCGAAAGCTCGTTTTGAATGTTTTTTGATTAACAAACCCCTAAAATGTTCTGACTGCCAGTAAATCTGAGTGTTTTGAATTTTAGGTGTAGAACTTATCCACCATATAGGGTCCTCAGAAATTCCAAGTTAATGGGAAAAATCTTTTGTCAGTGATGACGTAACATTATGATGCATCATAAGTGTGTGTGACGGCGTCCTATAGTGGAATAGGCATTTTGGACTCAAAGTCTTTGTACCATCTTTCAAATTATTTTATAATTGATTTTATACAGTAATATAGTGAAGGAGTTAGTTGATTTGATTCAGTTTTGATTTGCATGACCTCATTTAATAATAACATAAACATGTAATGGATACATTACACATAATTTGACCATAAGAGATTTTTTCCCTTTTTTATTTATAGCAGTACAGTTTAGTGCAGTTAGTAAAGAGTATGGCATTGAATACACTGAGTACTCTGAATGCGAGTGTGTCAATACTTACAGTTTGGCAGTACGTCCTGAAGCTGAATCGAGGCTCATCGTCGTCATCAACAAACTTCCTCTTGAAGTATGCAATCCTTGATACTGAAACATGCTCAGGAACTCGCCTGCAGGGGGTTTCTGCAGAAAGAGCATACGTTTAAGTGTTTTAAAATGGCATACCGCATGTGAAAATCACATAATTTCTCAAAAATGCCGTAAAAGACATTAGTGTAGAATTGAACTGCACATCAAACTTAACACATTTTAGATGCCGTAGTAAAATAAATATAGTAAAAAAGCTTTTATTTATGAGGATACATTTTACAAAACGCAGAGTTTCAGTCTTATCAGAAAAGTCACCAGTCACCCTCGAGTTGAAGTAGCCCTGGAGGCAGCAGGCTATTATGGAAGAACCAGTTTCTTTGGTAACTCAGTCGATACTGAAATGAGTGTTTGACTGACAATGTAAATACATGAATCCTTAAATCACCCCGACAAGTGAGTTCACCATCTGCTGCAACCTCAATGCAGTCCCGCTGCATGCTTAACTTCACTCAAATCTTACATTTTGACTGATGGAAGGCGCCTAGAAAGCTGTAACAGCAGGGCCGTGACAGGCAAATACTGACGGATGGTTGGACAAATGAGGCCAAGGCCTGAAAACTAAGGACTATCAGATGTGATGCAAAAACATTGGTAAACCTCATCAAATAACTTTGTGGACCAGCATCTGATTAAATCCAATGTGCATACATGACTGAATGAATAAACAAACATCTGTGTTTGGGCTCTGCACCTTGCGTAATTTGCTCTGCAGAGCCGCATGGAGGCGCAGTGTTCGACAGGCAGGTCTTAGTGCAGCGCTCCGACTCCCATATAGGCTGGTATGTGGAGAGCGGAGGGTCTCCCTCTGGGTCCAGGAAAGGATTCATGGACAAAACTAGGGTCATCTCTCTCTCCGATTCAGGTCTGAAAAAAAACAAACAAAAAAAAAAACAGAATGGAGATCAGCACAATTACGGAAACAGTCAAACCCCTAATAAGTTTTAATTCTAAACACAAAAATACTCCAGGATTGTAAGAGAACACTTTAAAATGTGGCTGAATGAAAAGCCTTGACGAACTTTAGGGAAATTAGTTTCCCTCACTATATTTAGTAAAATAATTTGAATAATATTAGTTATCTCAACCAGTTCGCTAACTATTTATTAACACACGGTATCTCCATGAATCGAACAAGCAGTCTGCATATGCTTTCCTAATGAAGCGATAAATGTTAACAAGATGTTTGTCTACGACGCTGGCAAGTGCGTCGGTGTTGCGTGGAGGAATAACCAGCTTCTGCGCAAGCTGCATGACAAATCTGAGCGATAATAATGGTGAGCACAAAAAAAAATTGGCAGATGGCTGGCAACTCTGATATGCGTGGTACTGTTACAAGTGGGACACAGATGGGAGAGATGACACCCACTCACACCATGAATTCCCTATTGATTAGCTGGTAGGAGAGTTAGCGAGATGTTTGACACGCGGTTGCTCGGTGAAATGGATCCCACACATTAAATTGCCCTGCGAGGCTGTGTCAACAGCGCGTTAATCTAGAAAGCAACGGAGACGGGCCCAGTGCAAACAGGTCCAGTACACACGGCAAACAACTTGACAAAAGGTGTCAAATAGGCTATGGTGCACGTTTGATTTTAATTCAAGTGGGTTTTTGTTGGTTTCCAAATAATACAAACAGTAATGTGAAGCCATATCACCTCGTGCTTAAATTAAAGGGATGCAGGAGAAGCATTAGGAGGGCACAATACTTGGCAGCGACTGGTAATAGCCTGCCAACTGAGCTCTTTTCAAACCGAAAACAGAGCCCCACTGTGAAGACACTGAGCGCACCGAGAGTCAAAGTCTGTTGTGCTGCTTTGAATCCGGGGAGAGAAACTCTATCGCTCTTTTGATCACAGTGAATGGCTGTCATTTGGTTTGCTGTTGATTCCTCCCCTTCATGCAAAATGCAAAGCCAGCTGTTTGAGGCATCAGCAGCTGGACCGCCTTGTCGCCGCCTTTCCTCCTTCGAGCTTCTCCGGGCCCCTCCCCTACCTGCCCACACGAACAGATATCATTGCCCACAACCCAGCTTGACACACCAAACTGAGGCGACACCATCTCAGACTCACCCGTTGGGTAGCTGATTAAAATGTCCGCTTCAATAAGCTCCCTCCTTTGCTTGGATGAACAGTTTTATTTCTGTGTGCTGCTTTTCTAGGGTTTGCTTTTAACCGACTAATCAGACACACCTAAAGCCACGCTGCAACACCACCTTAGGCAGTGCTGCTCCTCCCAAACCTATCTAGCCAGCCCCAGGGAGTAATGGATTACATAGAACAGCATTACCTTTTACATTTTTGAAGGTTCAGCAAGCATGCTTTAATATCAACTCCAACAGTGCAATACAATGTTTGAATCACTGCCGCACCAATCCATCTGCAAATGTTATGCTCCGTCTTATATGAACAAGAGCCCTTCTGAATTGCCACTTCGTTGCGGTGGAGTGTGTGCGTCCTGGTGACTGTCGGAGCTGCGTTGTTGGGTGCTATAGCTGGTAGGGTCTGACAAGGCAAACACACAGAGTGGTTCAAAAATGGACACCATATGGTCATCATATGCAAAGATGTACCTACGGTGTGGTTGCATTGCCAGGGTTAGGGCACACCGCTGGGGGCTTAACCTTTTCCTTTTTTTCAACTTGCACAGGATAAGAAGCACCTCATGGACATACAGTACTCAGAAGTCCTCACCTGATCACCTGATGTTTGAGTTTTGACAATATGATGTCTATGTAGCCAGCTAAATTAATCTCTCAAAAGGAGACACACTTTTTTAGCATTTAGCTCAAAGCTATGCTAACTTTAGCATGCTGACACGCTCACACTAATATCATAAAAAAGTCATATAACCCAAAAAAGTAATTAGCTTAAGTGTTAATTTGTTTATCCTTTCCACTATTTTATTGTGTGTGATAATTCACATTTTGACATAGCCGGTTGACAGTGTTTGCAGGTGGGACGCTGGTGATGGATCACATACTTATCGCTGCAACAGTGACTGCTACTGGATTGTGGGGGGCCTGTGCAGAGTGGGTGGGATCTGATCATCAACCTATGGTGGGTGAAAAGAAGCAGCTGGTGACTCGACGTGTATCAGAGGAGACACATGATTGTTCTACGATGGCTTCAGGCCAATCATGTTTGTCAATAGAGAAAAGGACAAATTACTCTTCAGTTTACGTCCACAATTCCCCAACATATTCCGATGTTAATGCATATGGAAGAGCTGGAGGGAGAATCCCACTGAAAGACATGAGGTTCTTTCTCTCTGACCGCCGGAGCCTACAACTCAACCATTCCAGTTTCCATAATCTATCGTGTTACATTATGGACTTCGAAAATTTTAGTCAAACCATATTATGTGCGCTAGATTCCACTGCTGAAGCCCCCCCCGCCAAGGACCACCAACTAGGGCTAATTATGTCACCGTTACTGAGCGCTAGTGCCATGGTTAATTAGCAGCTTTAGCCCTTCTCATTTTCCCCCTGAGCTGCTTTTTTACCCTCAGCTATTTTCATCTCCATCACCTCCCCTCACCGCCGCTGTTGCTACGTTTGCTTGGGCACAAAGAAACAAGCATGCCATCACTCCCTCTGCCCTCTTTAGGGACACCAACTCCCCCCACAGCCCCCTCCTTCTTTCATCCCCTAGTCTCAATCTCTCTTTTCCTCTCTTTCTCGCTGACATCCTTTCAACAGCGGTCACAGTCTACAGCACTCTGAACCAGGGGGTGAAAAAACAAAAAAACAATGAGAATACCGACAGAGCAGCTTCCCCACATGTACAGCAATACTTCTTGTTCTTCAAAGACAAGCGGAGGGAGGAGGAGGGGAGACAGTGTGAACAAGTGCGTGTGCGTCTGTGAAAGAGGAAGGGAGAAATGGAGGGCTGAGAAATAAAAACATGGAACGAGGAGAGAATAATCCCCCGGGGGGATATCGTACCTCTCTTTCTCCCTTTCTCTGTTTCCGTCTGCGTCTCGCAGGAACGTGAGTGTGATTGAGAGCGAGTTGAGGCTGCGTGTGCGTGATTGTGTTTAACAGGGTGTGTATTTGAGCGGAAAAAAAGAGAAAAAACCTGCGCGTGTGGACGTGTAAGTGTGTGTGTGTGTGAAACACTGCTTCACCTCTGTTCACTCTCCTCTGGCTTCATCCCTCTTATCCTCCCTCTCTCACAGCTTCCCTTTCCTCTGTCTGACTCTCTATCTCGCCTTCTTTTCCATTACACCCTTTGATGATGAGCAGTTAATTGCGGTGCCAGGGCACGAGCCAAACCGTGGGAGGGGAGACAGAGAGTGATAGAGAATAGGAAGAGAGAACGGGTGGAGATAGAGGGAGGGTTGAGGGATGGATGGAATGAGTCAAGGAAGGAAAGATAAGTGCCTTAGGAGCCTTGTCATGAGTGGAGACAGATCGCCTGCAGGGATGATTTCTGCTGCTGTGATTGACTCCCTCCCTCCAGCGCTGAGATAGACACACACATGCGCACACACGCACAGCTTGTTGTGTCCTGAAATATTTGAGAAGGAAAGTCAACTAAGGCTACAACAGTCAACTGGGGTGCTCCAGAACCACACCACTACTGTCAGATGTTTTTTTTTTTAACACACATATACTAGGTGTTCATTTATCTTCCTCAAACAAGGCTATTTTTGACTTTCACAATCTAACAATAGCCAAATGTCTTTGACAACTTTTAATTAGACGTTAAATATTCTAAACAGCTTTTTAATTGTGGCGTTTCTAATAACTTCTGGTGATGTTTAAGTCATAACATCTGCATGTAAATAAAGGTCTGTTTCACTCTCTATTCACCAGAAGAGCATCACCCACTCGCACACAGCTTCATTCTCCTTCAAAAGGAAATGTAAAGAAAGAGCAGGAGTGACCTCTCTGGATGTAACCTGGTCTATGATCATACAGCACAGGAACAAGCTCTGAGCAGCAACGATGGATACAAACTTAAAAAGGAGCTCCACTTTTAGTTTCCCTAAACGAATTTGACAGTGGTAGATGCTTAAATCCTGCATTACCCACACATTATGAAAATCAAATGTGTCAGCTTGAGCACGTGAGCTGTAGTCTGTCTCAGGTCGGCTGGAAACATTAAAAAGGCAGCTGTAGACTGTGTTTTCTACCAGCTCACGGCGCCGACGTTAGCTTAATTTGCTAGCTACAGCTGATAAGATCTGCCAATGACAGTTGTCATTTCAGGTCGTAAAAATGTAAGCGGCCACCGAGAAAGGAGAAGCCTGCTTTTGTGTACTTCTGTCTGAAATCGGGGACCTACTGTTTCAAACACGAGAACTTCACTGATAAATCTGCTGCCGTTATCATTGTAAACGGCACTGTGGCATGCAAGAGAGCTTGACAGGAGTGGCAACAGTAACCAAGCGGTATGTGGTTCAGAGAATTGGTTAATCTCTTTATATGTTTTAATATAGTATACATAAAACCCAATTTCATCCATTTATCATTAGGACACACCATAAGTATCCAATCCATACAGGATTTTGAGGCTGATACTGGTATAGATATTTGGGAGTAAAAAAAATAATCTCATAATGATATATCGGCTGGCATTAATAATTTTACTACATTTAAACATATAAACAAACAATCGTCTAATCCCTTTCACGTCTTGCACTTTCTCTTTACTGTTCAAGTTTGTTCAGGGATTTCCAGGTTTTACTAAGCAAAGACATTTTTATTTTATGCACATATGCCCCTGCGGCAAGTCTTCGATGTGAGGACTGCGTCCCCACCAGCACCTGCTTGTTTTCACATTTTGTAGCCAAAATTGCTTCACAATATCCACCGCAGGTTTTTATGATTAAAGTGTCTCTGCTCACAAGGAATCAAGGCAAGTAAATATTTGGCCCTCCGCTCTGCAAACCATCACCTGTAAACAGTGTTGGAATATGTAGGGGAGCTTTTAGTTTATGTACTCATTGTCTGCATTACGCCATTTGTGGCTTATTGTGAGTGTTTAACGTTTAATTAAAAAAAATGGGGCAAGATTTGTACAATGATTCTAGGAGAGTATGAAACATGCCTCTAATAAACTTTGTGCTCTCTTTCTTTTCTCTGTGGCCTCAAAAATGCTAATCGATCCAGCATGTGTTTGACAGAGTGTATGATGGATCGAGTGTATGTTATATCACTCTCTCTGTGTGTGCGTGTGTGTGTGTGTGTGTTCAGTGTTTTAAGTGCCAGGTTTTTACTAAGTGTTTCCGAGCCTCAGGGGAACAGATAGCAGTGAAAAAGTTGCGGTTTTCGCATCAAATAGATGCCAGATCGCCTGATAGGGTCCTCACAGCACACACAAGCATGCAATGTGTCATGACTTAACTGCACAGAATCGGGTAGATACATTATGGAACTGGGAATTCTGCAGAGGACGGGTTGGTTCGATTTTGTTCGGCCATACTGCGTTACCACAAATGACGTAAGGACACACCCAGCGTACCAGAAACACAACTAAAATAAACACTAGCATGGTGCACATTGAGCATGCATTTGTGTCGACAGTCCAAGAACTTGCAGCTGTTGTTGAAGCAACATAGGGCGGCACACTTATTATAAAACATCTGTATGGCTAAGCTGCGATCACCATAATTGCAGTAATCACAATTATGTGTCTCTTGGCGAAATCCTTTTATTACTTTTTCTCTTTTGTGTTGCAGTAAAATTATCAGCAGCTTGTAAGAATATGCAGCCTACTTGTCATCTGGTTTAAACCAGAACACTTTCAAATGACTGGATTGCAATTTCCCTTACTTATGTTCAGCCAATCCATTCTTGCTAATTCTTTTTTCCAAAAGATGGGACAATGTGACAATTTTCTGCCTGATTCTCCATCCTAACTGTCTGGGTTAGGCTGATGCACATTGGTTGTTACCGGTTGTGTGTAAAGGAAGAGGATGAACACTTGGCAAACGTTCAGTGTGACAAATTACATGATGACAAGTAGACACAGTAGAATAATGATACATACAATATGACTAACTGTGATTATGTGTGGATAGAAATCAAGTATTTTCTATCTAACAGACTAAATAAAAAAAATCAACAGCTCAGAACATTGGTATGCAATACACTTAAAGTGACAACACTAATGGAATCCCTCTGGCTTTTCAGCTCACTTGAACTTCCTAAGAGGTTCTCTGATCCTATAGGAGACGAACTATGTGCATCAACGTTATCGACTTGGTGACAACGTGAAGACACTTGGCCACTTGGATGTTTTAATACATAGCTGTGGTGTTTGTTGAAGCATGTGCCAAGCGATGCCGCACAGCTCCTTTTCACTGGTGGGACCCTAAATATGAAACGGCCAACATGAAGGGGGGAGAATGGCAGGAAAGTCAACCGACATTTATTCTATACGTGTAAAGCACTGGGGAGGGCGTTGACAGTAACCTTGTGCACATGCACAAAGTGATACAAATCCTTTTTCTAAGTCACTCCTTGACAATGTCAGCGCTTGAAAGTGACAGCCTTTGTGTTTGTCAGTACTCATCCCTGTACAGATATAGACAGGTGTGTGTGTGTGTGTGTGTGTGTGTGTGTGTGTGTGTGTACAGTGACAGTTTGTGTGGTGGACCAAATCTAGGCAATACATCTCCACACTGAGACGATAAGTGGGCGTAGCCTGTGGATGCCTTGACAGGAGCTTCAACAGCAGGCTTCCTCGGAGCTCTGTGCTCTCACGGCAGGCACTTTGAATCTCGCTGCAAGAGAGAAAACTTGACTACCGGCAGTGCCTTCCCTGCTCCCTTGCATACCTCTTTTGGCTTGATGCCTGCTGCCTTTGCTCACACACAGCGGCTGAACGGTGATGTGATTTGACAGAGACAGGGCCATGGAAATCTGTCACATGTGGAGCACCTGTTGTATCTTCATAGTGCTACCTGGTCACCAGCATCACTTTGACGCGTGGCCTTTTAAATCTCTCTCTCTCTTCTCTGTTGTATTACATCCACCCTCAGTGACTGCAAAACCATACACTAATAATTATAATACAAAAAATGGAGGTATAATTGCACAAGATTCCGCTGTAATCCAATAAAATATGATACAGAAACAAACCTTTGCAGTTTGTAAGAATCCCATTTGAGCACACAAAGTATTGACCAATACGTAAGAAAATTGGGGGCTAATTCACAATATACTTAGGGCTATATTTAACAAATATTTATATTTATATTTAAAAATAACTTTGAGTAGTTGATTCATTTTCGGTCAATTGATTAACAGGGCTGAAGTCAACCAAAGAAAATCTTGGTCGACTGAAATCCTACCTACTCCTCAACCAACCGGTTGGATGATGGTCGGACAAAGATTTGACTATTGGTTCCTTTTATCATATGGACTATCTAACGATCCGAAAATCCATCGGCAGGAGCTTTCAACCCCCTTTGACATAGTCAGATGCGGCCCTCCACAGTTTAATTATGAACCGAAAATATTTTTACACTTCTCAGTGGTTGTGGTCGGCTCGTGCATGTTAGCGCACGTGAGTGTGCCCCACTGTTTAGCCCACAGCTGCCACTCCGCGCCGCGCTCATACGGCGGTTACAGCCGTTAATGCCGCATCAATCGACAGCGTCATCGCGGGGGCTCCGACTGCCGGTCGAAGGCAGATCCGATCTGGAGCTGACCGAGCTCATGGGGAAACTGCATGATTTCATCCGATTTCGCGCGGAATCCGACCCTATGGCACCAATGACAACAATTAGGAATAACGACATAGAAATAGCTAATCGTCTCGGTCACTCGTGGAGGTCATAATGAGGCATCAGTATTAAACTGAGACTGTTTCATAACCACTTAACAGTTCCTTACATTACTTTGAACACCAAAACACATTGTTGTTACCGAAAAAAATAGTGACAGCATTTCCTTTTTCAAATCTGGATTATTAACATTAACTTTCTGTCTTCTCTTCCACTTTTGCTGGTGCATTGCCAACTTTAGTGATGCTTTACAGTCAAAAAACGTTCACTATGCATTAATGCCCCACAGTTGGCAGTAATGTGCATCACGCCAGCCCTCCTACGCTTGCAGCATGCATGTACAGCATGCCCATACTACTTGAATTGCTGTATGTTATTATCGCGGCTCAGATGGCTCAGTAAAAGCAAACTACAAATATCAAGGTAGTTTAATAAAAGAAAATGTTAAGAGCATTTATTTACTAACTGCAATTCATACATCACCCTAAGCACATTAGGTAAAAACTGCAAAGCTGGCTTAAGACAAATAAAGCGGATGACAGAATATCATCTGATGTTGATCATCATACTGTAACTGAACTGTGAGCCAACATACAGCCCACTTCTTCTCAATATGGAGATGCTACATCCCATCAATATGCCAGTTGGCGTGGGGGTGGAGAGTGTGTAAGCGCTGGCATATGAGGGCGAAGCACACAGCAAGAGAGAACAGATAGAGAATAGATAATAAGTGTCATTAAAATCACGTTCTCCTTCAGAGGAGCAACAACAAAGCGCTGTACGCCATGAATTCCAATCGAGACACTCCGATAGCAAGCAATTAGCCCCCTGCTAGTAGTGTGGACCACAGTTACACGGCAACACTGAGAACAGTCACGCTGGGCATATTAGACGGAAAAGCCTAAAGATGCTTTGCAGAGGCATTTATTTTGTATTTTTTATAAATTGATGCAAACACACACAAAGCTATGCTTTTTGAGTTTTCACAAAAGCCTTCATGCACTGACAGCCTCCCTCTTTGATATTAACAACAGGATCAATGCTTCGACGTAGGTTTCCTCCTTCACATATTTATGTGTGACATTAGATCTTTGTATACAGAAGTTTGTGTAAGATTAGAGAAACTAAAACACGTAATCGCAGTTGTTTTGTTTGCCCTGTAAGACTTGAAAACCCTGGTTTAGATGATGTCTCGTGTGAGGGGAAATGCACTGAAGCAACTTCAATGGGACGTCAACAAAGCTGCAAGTCTGGGGTTTGGACGGTATGGATGAGTCAGAAATGGGGCTAAGAGACGAATACACCCGCAGGATTTACTTAGAGTTGGACTTGGTACTTAAACGTATATCATATATTATGCTGATGAAAATGACTAATCCTTGTTAACATAGAACAATCTGTGCACACATTACATTTAGTTTGGACATTGTGTATTTAAAGCTCAGTTAGTGAATGGGACTGACACAAACTTTCACGACAAACACACAAATGACCTTTCACAAATGTATATTAACATCTAGTGCTGTCTGTTTTATGATCTAAATTCAGATTTTTTTCCCAGACTTTTCAAGGATACCCTGACGTTGGACAAAAATAACAGCCAATCAAGAGGCGTCCTCCCCTGCCCTTTCCCTCTCTTACTGGGTTATGTTGGCTTTTGGTTGCATCTTAGATTGTGTTTTTGCCAGCTTGCAGCCTGTCAGGAGTCATCAGAGCAGCTTGCAGTTGGTTGAGGGCCGTCTTGGCCGCGGTGGCGTGACTAAGCTGGGCTCAGGGCCCCCGGGGGGGGTTTCGCCCAGCACTCTTCTTGCTGAGTGGTGACACATGTGTTGTGGCAGGGCAGCTGTGCAGGGCTGCATTATGTACAATCTGGGGACGGCCTGTTGTGGCTGTGAGGGCTAACAGGCCAGGGGTCTGATGGTACGTCACTGCCAGAGGTGGACGCAGCACATTAGAGGCAAACAAGGGCATCAGTATGCATTTATTTAAAAAAAATAGCTTATAACGTTACTGAATGATGTAAATCCCTTTTACACTCCTGAACAGACATTGTTGAAGGGATTTTCAAGCTATATTTTTTTTTTTACATCAGAGTATGAACTTGAAGGCTGTTTTTGAGGCTAATGAAAGGGATCTGAAATCCACCACAAATATTTATGATATGTGAAAACTTTTACGTTCAGGAATGTGAGGCAATTTAAATCTGCCGTTTGTACACGTCGCATCAATTCTGTCTCGTCTAAATGAATTCATGTTCTTCTGCAGGTCTAAATTCATTACAGACACACTGACGTACTGAAAGGAATCTTTGAGGGAAGGAAAAAAAGAGAGACCGCATTCTATTTGGAGAAACTACAGGATTTGAAGGTGGAGGATCTCGGGTTGTAAATGCAGCTTTCTCGGTGGAGGTGAAGTCGCAAGGTCTCAGCTATAAATAAATGTCTTGTCACACCTCCCTCTCTTTTTTTGCACTTGTGCAGAAACAAATGTGTGTTCTCCTTTCCTCTCAAGTTGTCCACCTTAGTTAGTTTGTGTCTCGCTGGAGCACAAAGACGTATTCATGATGGTGAAGCGGTGCCTGAGGGAAAAAAAAAAGAAGTCTGGGGCTACACCCTGCGGTCCTCACTCACACACACACACACACGCACACACACACGCACGCACACGTACACACACAAAAGCAGCTCAACTTGTATTGGCTGAGACCTTTTAACCAAAACAGAGCGGAGAAAGAGAGGGACAAAGGGAATGAGAACTGAAGCCCGCCTATTTCTTACCAACTATCCTCACTAATGACATGCCGTAAGCATTTTCTTTCCTCTTTCAGTGGCAATCCAAACTTTCCTTTGTACTGTAATATCTACCACACCTGCTTTTTCTGCCTTACTGGCAAACGAAAAACCATTAAGCATTTGTGTATAAACAGCACACTTCAAGGTCTAATTATTCCATGCTTGGCACCACGAAGGGTAGCCTTCATAATGGATTGAATCTCCCTCAGCGTACACGGCATGTCCTCTATGAGCCATGTTTTGAAATGTTGCTCCAGATGTGAGTCTCTGCACCCCGCTGAGAGAAATGAATGGCGAGGGGGGCTGCAGGCTACCTACAGGTTCACATCCTTAATGAGCAGAAGAGTCTGCTGAGAGCAAGATATGATTGATAGCGCCACGACGGAACTGGAAGAGGGGAATCGCTGCGAGGGCTTTTGATAAAGACGATGGGGTGGAGGGATTTGGCAGGCGGCAAAGAGAAGGAATCTGGCATCGAGCTAGATGCCAAGAACCCGTCCACCGTGCTGCAGAGCAGGAGCGCTTCCTCTTGTTACGGCCCCTCTGCTCTGGTCTGTTAGTTTAATCTGAGCTGGATGTTCCTCCCTGTTGCGTGCCTCACTGTATTCTGCATAACACACTTTTTTTCCTTCGGAGGGGAAACCAATAGCGAAGGTGGAATTCCTGGCAGGTGACTCCGGATGTTGTTGGCAGTGAGTGGAGGTGAAGCGCATCCAAGGCTTGAAGCCCTTTCTTTAACCAAAAACCGTAGATCAAGAAAAGGAGAGGCAGAGAAGGGAGGGGGATGGGGATGTATTTATTGCCCTTACTCCATAAAACTTGCCATGTTTAAATGTTCCTAATCCTCTCTGGGGCGAACAGCATCCTTAATGGTCCACTCTGAGCGAGTCAGTGCGCGTGACACTAAGTCGAACACGGCACAGAAAATGACATCAAGGGGAGAATTACAACAGGGGCTCAGGATTCAGCTCAAACCGTCTAAAACCCGCTTCTTTTCAGGAGGCAGCGGCGATACAGACAACCGCCACCACCTCGGGATTTGCAGCCAAAGAGCGGCCCCCCACGAAATAATAATGAAGTGATGCTGGATGGATGCCAGGAGGGTGGCTGGTTATGTCAGCCTGCATAATGTGTGAGACCAGAGTCTCTGTCATGTCATACCAGTGAGCTATTGACAGTCTCTCATTAATCTTGCAGCATCCCATCTAATTACTCTACTACAGGTTGTTGTTGTTGTTTTTATATCAAATACCTCCAGTTCAGTGAACACATCATGCAGATTGATCACTTTGCATTGACTGAAGCAATGTTGCCTCATTGACACAATCTTAAACAAAATGTTTAAATCCAGGTAGCTCTTGTTCTATACTTGTCTTCTTTTTTTTTTTTAATCCTCCTCATTGTACTTACAAACTAAACAGAATAACCCTGAAAATGATTTTGTATGCTTTTTTTTTTCGCCCCCTCAAAAATAACCTTAACTTAACTTAATAAGTTATTGTTTGAACTCTGAGTGTCAAACCCTGCTTGACTGGTATCTAGGCGTCAACAAGGGACAACATTTAGAGTCCAGTCTGAATGGTTACGTTATCGCCACAAAGACACAATTAAAGTCACATGAAGCGTCTCCTGTGTGAGGGAGCGTGGAGGAATAACTTGCGGTGGGAAAACCGACATGCCATACTTTTACTTTCTCGAGACCAGAGCCACTGAACCGGTTTCCCGCTGGACTTGAGCGGGAGGACACATTTCAGCTCGAGGAGCGTGAGCTTACCTGTCTCGACTGGTCTGGACCTCGTCCTCGGCTCCACACTTGCTTTGTGGTAACGACAGAAATCCAAGGTGCGTCGATAAAGAGGGAAAAGTCCTAGAGAATAAACACTACCATGTCCTCTGTCGGCACCGCGCTGCTCTAATTTTAGCCTCCTAGCAGACACGCGAGCCACGCCGACTGTTTAACTGCCACTTATGTAATTACCGGTTAATTAGCTAGTTGTCAGGACACTTATCATTAAGCGCGCGCGTTTCTCCCACCGTACCCGCGCGAAAGCATCCCCGCGCGCTTTCTCCACGAGCGACCGTAAAGACAGCTGATGTTGTTTTTCTTCCCCCTCCTCGAGAAACTCGCGGAAACAAAGCCGTGCTCGTGCTCGTGTCGTCCCGGTGGTGCGGTAGTCCGTTCCGGGTGGTTTCCCGTGCAGAAGGCTCCGCGTCGCTCCCGTCGTTACGGCTCGGTCGACAGCTCACGTGAATGTGTGGCGGAGAAAACAACACCAGCGTCGCAGCTTCATCGCTTCCAGCCAACTACTGCCGAGGCGTTCAGGTGCGGCTCGGAGATTCCCCCGTCCTCCCTCCGTGGCCCTCCAGCGGTCACTGAACAGTCGGTGACTACTCGATGCAACGCCAGTCCAAATCGTTGCAGATCGTTTTCCCGATCAAGTCAATCGACTAATGTTTCAGCTGTAATTATGTTCTACGTCTTTCTATTATGATTATTAGTTAATCATTGTCCAGTGCGTTTGTATGTCCAATAAATATTACTCAGCCATCAATCAAATGAACGGAATCGTTATTTGTCATAATTCCGACAGCACATGAAGGCAATCTAACACTTTTTTTTTTTTTTTTTAGATGGGTTGTGCGTTGGAGATCTGCTCTGCAGGGATGTGACCGACAAAAAGAGGGGAGGGAGCAAGCCCCTCTCATCTGTCATGCATTTCCCCTTTGATTCAGCTGCAGCCACTGAATCTTATTTTCCAGCATATTTCTCCCCCTGGGCCCTTTGTTCTGTGTTCAGCTGTGGAATGTGCTGGAGAACAGTTAATTGTAAAAACAGTATCTCTGATCTTGCTTTCCCCCCCCCCCCTCTCTCTCTCTCTTTCTCTCTCTCTCTCTCTCTTTCTCTTTCTCTCTGTCTTTCTCTCTCCCTCTCATCTCTCTCTCTCTCTGTGTGTGTACCTTTGCTTTGTAGCTAAAACTACCACTGAAATATTCCGGTTTGTGGCAGGATCACACAAAGCAGGGGCGTCAATTCACTCAGACCTACAGCGAAGTCTCTGCAGAGTGGAACAAAAACCATAAGGCATGAAAATATATTGTCTGTCTGCGTGAGACAATGTAGCTCACAAAAGGATCAGCTAAGAGGAAACACCGCTCCCAAGTGTTCCCGATTGTCATGTCTTTTGATTTATTTATTTTTCCCCAAGAAAACAAACAACAGGATCCAATTTGGACTCAAATAAGGAAGCTGTAATGGATATAATGATTATCCACCTGACAACAAACGTGACTTTTTGTGTTTTCAATTTCTCTACCTACGCGTGACTAATGCCATTGTCATCATTTCTTTGGTATCCCACATTTTTCCAAAACCATTTTATTTAAAAAAAAAAAAAAAAAAAATTGTTGGCCTTGAATATCCTTTTTCAATTTCGCCAGCCACTTCTACCATTATAATGTATAATACATGTATAATACATAATGCATAATTTGTTTTCAAATGAGACACCACTGTACCAGTCAAGCACTGCCCATAAGAGCTGAAGGCAATCTGCTTTCAGACAAGAGAAAATTCTAAGTTTGCATGTATAAAATTAGCAACTGTCAAATTTGCAAAACACTGCCAAATAAGCAGCAAAATGCAATACTTGCTCCACCTGTTGGTTGTTTTGTGGCGATGGGGACGTTCAGTAAAAATAGATTTTTTTTTAGGGCAGAGCTGCTCAACCTTGTGGTATGAAAAAAAACCTGCTGTGTACCGAGTACAAAGTAGATGTTTGCTCAGATGAACACGAGTGTAGTTGCTTTTGGGTAAATGGGTGAGATGAGATGGAGAACAAACTGCTCCCACACAAGTGTGTTGTTTTTTTTTTGTTATTTTTTTAAACAATAATATCACATATAAATTCTCTCTATCATAAATCAACTTGTAAGATATTTTACAAATCAAACCCAGCTTGAAGTACAGAAGAACAGTACAAGTAGAAGTACATTAAGACACTGTGACACAAGGTTGCTGAGTGAAAAACAGTAAGGCACCAATGCCGTCGGAGGCATAGGTAGGTTCCAAATAAAAAAGGGAAAACAATTATAATCACCAATTAAAAACCAGCATTAAAAACCAGCATTTTTTTCAAAAACGTGTGTGGCGAGAAAATGAATGCAAAAGAAACAATACAGCAACGCATTGACGTGTTGTTTGAAAACCCTTGTTAGTGGAACACATCTTGTGAAAGATTAGCAGAACAAAGAGCGAGAAGGTTGTTCTCCCCAGGTCTTTGTGTTGGTTTGCACAGAAGCAACCGGAAGGCCATCATAGCCTGAATGTTAAAAGGCAGCTGACCTAGTTGTGAACAATAACCCCGATCTCACTGTAAACGTAGCGTTGAAATTGAAATACGACTGAATAAACGGCATAACTTGATAAGCATCCGTCTCAATTCATTTCACTTTTTTTTTCAGGGTCACAGAAATTTTAAAAAACAAAAACATTTGAATATCTGGCGGTTCAATTAGGATAAACGTATTTGTTACTTCTTAGATTTTGGCGCCTACATTTCTCAGTCCAATTTTAACAACCAGAGTGTAGTTCCTTTAAATGTTAGGGCGCAGTTTTCCATCCTAACTTACATACCCTGCTTGAATCATTTTACAGAGGGGAATTAAAACCACGTACATTTTCCCACGCATCAAATTCAATGGTAAATTAAGCAGCGGCGACATTTCACCTCTAGATATTCAGTTGCCCGTACGATTAAAATCCCCTTGGCCTTTTTTTTTTATTACTTCCATAGCTTGGTGGCAAGAGGTCTTAAAAATAATTGGCACGTTAATCACACTAACAATAGCGTGTGTGGCACATGAGGAAAGTCGATATTTTTAAATCAATTTTCAGTCGCGAATTCTTCCCACCATAATTTATTTCTACAAAGAGTTGTTGAATAACCTTTTTTTTTTTTTGTCACCAACGTTCATCAATCCCGGATGCACTAAAGGCGACTTCTTCACTAATAAGCCTCGGCGACGGCGCATGGCTTTCTCACTGTAACAGTGTGAAAGATCCCACCGTTACGTTCCTGCACACCTTCTGTAGATTCAACACTTTCTGCAGGCTGTCTAGCAGTGACGCAAAAGAGTTCATCTTTTAAAAAACAAAAAAATGAAAAGAAAATGTTTTAAAATCCAGGCTGATCACAAAACAAATGTTACCAGGGTGGATTTTCACTGTTGGGTTCAAACGATATAATGCGACCTACGCGTCGACGTGCATCTTTCCCTCAGTGTGTTTCACTGTTGTGCTGTAAAGGCTGTGCTTCTGTTCCACACGGGTAAAAAGCTCCAAAGCGTGAAAAAAAAAAGTCGAGACAGATTGTTTTGGAGAGGAGCTCCGAAGGGAACGCGAGGAGGACCGGAGCTACGAGACCTCACCGCGTTGCCTTCTCCTCTAAAACATGAAATAAAGCAGCAGAATAAACAACAGCAACCCAGAAGGGCACTGCTCACAGGGCGGGTAAACGTCTGAATCACGAGGGAGCTGTCGGTATTGATACAAAAATAGATATGAAAACATTTACTGTATATAAAGTACATGGCGGACGATCAAGAAGTGGGTTACTTTTGTTCTAAATACCGGTAATTATAAATTCAGAAATTGTCACACCCAACGAGAAAATGCCACAACTACCTATATCACAGCCCCCCCCCCACCCCCCCTTTACTGTACCTTTCCAGTCAACGCATACACACACACACACACAACCATACACATCCACTTGGTAAACACTGCACTAAGCTAGCTTTCACCACAACCACAGGCACAGTAAAGAGCATATGTATATTCTGTTGTCTATTAAATGAAGTGAGTACGTTGCCCACAGCTAAAGAAGTACAACCCATCCGCCTGTCGACGCTGTGGCTCCAGTGAAAACACGTTGACTCCCCGCCGATGAGGCCAAAGCGTGTGCTTTCCGTAATTATGGATGCGGGGTCCGCGTGCTCTGAGGGGTGTGCCCGGGTCTGTTTCTGTACCGGGTCCACTTACAGAACTGTATGAGCGGACCAGACCGTAAGGCAAGGGGGTTCTGTGTGTGCAGCCACGGCTCTCATTAGCACCAGAGCAGGTAAAAGAGAGCAACGGGGACATTTTCTTCTCACCTGTTAAAACCACTGTGATGTGTGAGCATGGTATTTCTTTTAATTCAAGAGATACCCATAAAAAAAGTGTCTTAAATGTCTTTGAATAAGTGTTTGACATTCAGTGTGACTTTAGGGTCGTGGATGGAAACAACTACTACGCTTTCCTATATATAACTGATGTCAGTCTGTCGGTGCTTTCTCAAACTGGTGTTTTATAAAAATAAAATAAAAAGATGTCTAACAATGTGGAGTGCGAATTTCTTCTGAGAGATCGCTGCTCAACTCCGTCTCCACATCAGCGACACTGCCGCTGTCAGGTTATATGTCGTGGATTTGATTTGCTCTGACAAAAAAAATGTCTGAAATGATTTAGTTGATATTTTGTTTGCTTAAGGTGAGGCTCACAATATGGTGAGATGTTTGGCCTCCGCAGTGTCGACGGAGAGGGATCCGTGAACGTTTTGTAATTCTCCTATCCAAAATGGCCACCACTTCATTGGCCTCCAAAATATCTTTCAACATGCCTCCGTCCCCGGAGTCATGCACATTTTAATGCGACAGATAACTGCAATGAATCCGAAGTGGAAACGTTAATCAGAGACACCAACAACATGGCCATTTAACCTAAACTGCATCCATATTCAATTCAAAGACATTTTGTCTCATTAATGTCTTCGCCTGGATGGAGGAAGTGTTTTACGGTTCGAGCCCAAAAGTACATGATGATTAATACGTGACAAACAGGGCGGCTAGAATGACACTGGTGTTAGCTTCGTGTAGCCACACCTCTGGCTTAAACAACACACATCTGGAGAAATTCAAAGCTTTCACAGTACTTCTCCAAAACAATAAATATTCATTAAATCAAGGACCAAGAAACAGTCAAAGTGAGGTTTTGAAATATAAATATTTTTTAGGTACTCTTTATTAAGAGTTAGCCCCTCAAACACTGTGGGTGTGGTTTGTTTGAGGTACTAGTAACGTAAGCAAACAATCCCACAACCACCACCGGATTCTGATTCAAATGTTGCCCAACATGACTTCACCTTGTGGCCAAAAACCAGCAGCGTGAACGCAGAGAGAGAGATCTCTCATGTGAAATGATCAAAACTGCTCTAGCTTAAGCGGGAATATGAACATGTTCAGGTGGAAAGTTTCATCGGGGGAAACTGACTGAGGAAATAGGTTTTTAAGGCTTTTAACAATGGCGGCGCAAAGTCCACCACAAAGTGGGAAATAACTAACCACGACTGATGTGAAAAGTGGAAATGGTTGTGTCCTGTTCTGGCCTCTAAAAAGGGAACTTTCCCCCTCTGTCGACGCTTAAATTCACGACGTAAACTTGTTTGAACAAGTTGCAGAAAAACCAAAAGAGCGAGCCCGCGTTTGATCTTGTAAACCTGTCCGATAAGATGAAGGACAATCCTGATGTCAGTTGTTTGAGCCGGAGGTGTGGATAAACAAAATGATCAGATTATAATGTACTCAACAGCTTAACCCGGAACCGGATTCCTTGGAACAGGGTCCCAGCTCAACCAGTTCGTCGGCGTCTACAGAAACTTAAAGTTCATTACAAGGCAATCCATGAGAAAAAAAAATGAAAGAAAATGACATCACATTACTGGTCATATGACTAATCAATGGCTGTCAGTGATTTTACAAGTAGTGCCACGAAGTTGAACACCACTGAGCGTCGACACGTGTTGTTGTGCGTCTTTTCCTTCATGTCCGCTGACCCTGGTTCCCCCCGGACGTCCGTCACATTCCTCTCCTCCGGCCGATCTGCTGATCTCGCAACATTCCTCACCCGTATGGGAGGACAACTGCTCCACGCAGTTACCCTCGCTGATCGCCTGCCGCTAGGACTCCAACAAACTGTGCCAGCGGCAGACCTGCTGTCCCTTAGACTCCTTCATCTGAGTCCAGTGGGTGAGCTCCTCCTCCCCGGAGCTGTTGAGGCCAAGCGAAATCCAGCCAATCATCTCCTTGCGCTTCATGCTGCGCTTGTTGTAGACGGAGAGGATGAGCGTGACGTCCGACAGCTGGAAAAGAGCGACCTGGAAGACAAACGTCTCTTTGTAGGTTGGGTTGGGCTGCCCTCGGCAGATGGACGTCTTGCACTTCGACATCTCGTGGCCCATGGAGTTCAGTAAGGTCAGCTTAACATATGTATCTGAAGCGGGAAACAGGTGGAGTAAACAATTAAAGGGGAAATGATGTAAACCTTCAGAAAGATTTTGTTTATTTTATTTTTTTTTAAATGTATGGCATTTGACTCGAGTGCTAAATCATTCGTGCAAAATCCTTATGTTTCTCCGGTGGCATTCTCTTTGAATTAAAGCACGTCTACCTGCTGCAGCTGTGTGCACAATATGACCCATTTTCCCCCACAAACAGTTTTTTCTCGTAATAATGCCACTGCAGCGGTTGATGTATAAGATCATGCCGGCATAGGATGCGTGGTTGGTTTTTTTTCTTCTTTTTTTTCTTCTTCTGCTCCTGATCAAACACACAACGCAGCTGTGAGAGCGAGAACTCAAAGGCTGCAAGGAGCGTTACTTCTGTCTTGTTGCTATGCAACTACTGTATGTCTAACCTGATGTCGGGGATACTGTTGAGGATGAAAGATGGACTAGAAAAAAAAGTTAGCAATACGTCTGCCCGTGCTCAGAGGGTGGGGAGCTTCTTCTAAAAACGAATGTTCCTCATCAGGACAGCCCTCCAGGAGCTACTATTGTTTTCTTTGACGTAGTGTCAGTGTCACGACATAACACGTGTTTAGAGCCCGGGGCCGTGTGTCCCAAAGCGGGCTTTGTCCAAAATGTGACGCATCGCCTGCAGCAAACAAATTAGATTGTTCAAGAGACTGGTGCATAATTCTAATGGATTGTGACAATGGTATTAAAAAATATATATTTTAAATGAAGAAAAATAAATTGCTCAAGATATTTGGAATCGAACAGAAACCCTAATCTTTGGACATGTTTCACATTAGCAGTTACGTTACTGGTAATCGTGTTCCGTGTGACGTTCCTCACCCCCCCCCACCCCCACCCCGGCCTTCTATTGCATTGTAAATCAGTGCATATTCCAAAAGAATCATTTCCAAATGAATCTCATTTAAAGAGGAGAAAAAAAAAAGAAGAAGAAAAAAAACCCACTGGCATTATCAAGTGATTCAGCATTCACGGTTTCCTTTCTCGCTCCTCGTTTCCATGCAGATATCACGATTTAAACTGAAGCCACAAATCCAGCGGAAAGTAAACGAGGCAAGACTGGCAATCACAATGGGTCTTTGAGAGTGTTTCGCCCCTCGTCTACAACCATACTCCATAATAATGCTGTGCATTATGTTCCTGTCTAAGGGGGAGTATAAGGAATGAATTGCCGGGGCTTTCATGCCGTCGAGTGCCAGCTGCCTTCCAACGCCTCGCTCGCCGCCTTGAATCACACATTCAGTTGCTCTCTTTGACATAAAAGCACAGTGAAAAAAATAGCCTTGATTTCTTTTCCGACTGCTGCTGAATGGGCTCTGTGGAGCTGTGGATGTCTTAAGTGGTCAGTAGCGGTGATGCATGGCTTTTTGGTATTGTCGCTGAATGAGAGGGGCTGCGACTGATGATTAACTTGACTTGTCGGCTCGGTACTGTTTTGAAATTGTAGAAAAAGGAGCTCTGAAATTGCTCTGCATCTTTCAGCGCGCTCTCTCCACTTTGTGAGACACACAAAGTCAATCAAGGCCTTCATAAGGATTTTGCAAAAAAGATGTTTTTTTTTTTTTTTGTGTGTGTGTTTTTTCCCCCCAGTGTTACCAGATGTGACTATTTTTTTATAAACGCAATTTGCATGCAGTGTGTGGCTATGCAATTCAGGAGAGCACAGACAATATCAAAATCTGGCAGCTAGTCAAGTAGACATTTATAAATACAAGGATCGCGCGGCAATTAATGGGAGGACAGTGCGGCGAGTCTTTCAGACGAACACTTCTGCTCGACTCTGTCACAGACGTCCCGTTGCTGTTTCATATGCTGTGAAGCAGAGCGGAAAAATGTAAGGCGACACCCAAAAGCATGCCGAAGTGTACTGCTTGAATCAAGCCAGCAGTCGATGACGCACAGCACTTCCTTCTAGCGGGCCACCGGCCACCAAGCAAAACCGGATTGAGTTAGCATGAAAAAGTGTGACTTCTGAAGGAAAACATGAAAGACCTGCAGGCATCACTGGCACGAACACAGGAGAGCGACACGACACAGGTAGCGAGAGCGGTTGCGGGGCTGGATGCACGACACACACACACACACACACACACACACACACACACACACACACACACACACACACACACACACACACACAGACATTCAAAAAAGGAAGGAGAACAGGGTTTACGGCGAGCAGCCATCTTCATGGATAAGTGTTTCGGTGGAGGAGGAACTGCTGTAGTTCCTCATGCTGCTTTTTAGTGAGTGATGTTGATCTTGCGCCATCTTTTAATTTTGGGAAAGAGTTAAATGAGAGGATTGATGGCACTCTCATGTCTGTCTGCTAAATGTGAAAATAGTAAAAGAAATGTAGGTGAGTGGGAAACGCTTTGTGTTCGATCGACTGCATCCATGAAGATGGGGTTCAGCATTCCACAGCGAGCGCGCGTCACTTTTGCGGCAGGACAGAGACTCACCTCGGATAATATAAACCTGTCCACCTATCAAGTGTTTTAGACAACAGAACAGCCCATCTGACAACAAGGGTTGGACAGCAGTAAGAAAAAACAACGGACCGAGATGTCAAAAAGGTAGTAGGGTGAGAAAACATGTTTCAGGTGCAGACATAACAGAAGATGCGAGGAAAGAGAAAACAGGGGTCAGAAGGCCAACAAGATTGCACAAAGTTCAACAACAGGCGGCTTTTTGTCCGAACTTGCTGCTCGGAGCCCTGGAGACTAACCAGTAAATGAGGGGAACCAGGGACCAAACCGGAGGAGAACTGAAAAGCAGGTGGTGCAGCTGAGAGAGAGCGGACTCTCTCTCAGCTGGAGAAGTTACAAGCTGTGCATAGTTTCCCTCTGGCTCAGTCTCAGTCGGGAAAAATGAAAGCAAATAGCATTTCATATACATTTCACGAAGGTATTTCACGTCAGTTTTGACCACATTCTCAAGAATGATTCAAGCGCTTCTTTTTTTCTAGACGTGTGCAAATGCCATTTACCAAATGAATTAATTAAAGGGGAGTTGTATACTGACAACATAGGAGATCTGAATCTAAATCTGTAAAAACTAAACATCTTAATTGGAGTTTGGTCGTGACATTTATTAGAGTGGCGTTATGACACGATACATATAGTCTGTCTAAACATACATCCCTATGCACAGGCTCAACTTGCCCCCTCGCCCCCCATCTGAAACAGATTGAAAAAAATGGTTCACGCTCCTCACTGCTCTTCGGCAACAACTCCAACAAAACGTTTGAGAGTACTTACTGGGTGGCTTGTTGGCAGCCAGGTTCTTAAAGTGGATGCCTTTGATGATCTCCACGGAGAGGCGACCTGTTGTGGCATTGTACACCAGGCCCACGAGGATCTCTGGCGTGGAAGTCTGACTGACTGACTGGAATGATGAGGCGCTTTCACTGCATGTCATGTCGGAGAGGCTGACCTGGGACTCACCACCCTGAAAACGTTTTGCAGACATTTGGGAAATGGTTCACTCACTGGTGCGTATGAGAACAAAATCACTGTCAACGTTCCCCTATCCAGTAATAGCAATCTCACAAATGTGTATTCCTTCCTACTCCCACTTTAGTTCCTCACACTATCAACAGCATTTGCAAAGCCCAGTGTACAACGATTCCGATGACGCTACTTATATACGTCTGACAATTGACTGTCATGACTAATGTGACTTGCTGACGTATTTCTCGACACCATATGTTGCTCTTTTGCCAAAGCACAAACAAACTGCTGTGAGAAACAATACCGGGCCAGTAAACCAATATAGGACATAATTCCTTGTTGAATATGTTGATGGTCCCTTGGGGTTTGCGATATGCATATGCTGCTTTTCCTCTTTGTAATCTGAATAAATTTAAATTGATGTAATTTTAAATTCTAGGAAAATGAAAACAAACCACCACAACTAAATTGATTGTATTACTCTCTGATGTGCAAAAGGAGGCGGTGCCATCTATCTGCCATCCTTCCCTCAGACACGTTAAACAAACAATTCGAACAGAAGAAGCTGGTTCGAGCTTTACATTCCCTCACGCTGGAAATTAAAACCCTGTTCTGAAAATGTTATCCAATCACATGAAAGATCGCTAAATGTCGAGGCGAGGTGTTGAGAGAGCACTTGAAAGCCAACACCTGCTCTGATCCTGCTTACCGGGAGAGCACAGCAGGGGTCTAATATGACCGGCACGGACACTTTGCCCTGAAGGTTGAGTTTGGTGAGGTAAAACACATTTTCCCCGAGCGCCTTCTCCTTCTTCATCCGCCGCACACTGTAGAGGCGGAATCGGACGGCGTAGTTGCTGATCATCTCTGACTCAACGTGGCTGAAGCGGAAGGTCTCGGTGAAGATCGGGCACGGACCCCTCGCGATACCCGTCTTGGCCCTCTGCTTCTTGGTGGGCAGCAGCACCAGGTGGACCTGCCAGGAGATGTTGCCCATGCGTTTCAGGGCGGGAAGGTCCGATACGGCCATGATGGTGACCGCCAGCTGCTGGTCCTCCGAGTCGTAGTCAAACACCACGTCCAGAGTGCCATATTTTGCAAGTGGATCTGGTTCATAACCTTTAGGGAACCGAGCTGCTGATCCACGGGCTGACATGTCCTAAAGAAACCAATGAGATGCTCAATGTGCAATCAAAAAAAAAAACTCAATATATACATCAATCTTGAATCACTGGTATTTACCTCCGGGCTGAGGACGGCTGTGCTGTCACTGGGCACATCCTCCTCGTAGCCCTTGTTCAGGTAACTCTCGTGGCCGTCGCTGCACTCACTGGGGCATTTGCCGAATGACATGTGGGGGCTGCCGCTGGTGTAGGACAGATCACACTTGGCATCCCCCAGGTCGGACATCGTGCAGGACATCCTCGGAGAGCCATTCTCATCCTGGTAAGGAGGGGGCTGAAGCTCGTCCAGCGGCGGCGTTCGCCTCATCCTCTGGATGCAGTTGGCTGGTTGGAGGGAAAGTCAGCAGAGAGATCAAGGGTCACGACTTGTTGTCAGGTACCGTATGATGGAGGATTTTTGTTTAAACGACGGGGAGAAAGTCTACCGTGGTTCTTGCAACAGTAAGCGCCGCATGAGCGCAGTGCACTAGCATGCACTAAAAGCACACACGGCCGGTCCGGCTATGTAAACAGAGGAGAGTGACTGCTAAGGTAGACATTACTCCACTATGTCGGACACATATCAGTGGTTGTTTGCTCTGAATATCAATTTTAGCAACACGCCTATTGACTATGGGAATCATCAACAGCCACCGCCATCATTTCAGCAAGCTGCCTTCCTAGGATCAGGATTCTTATTCATCCGAAAGAAGGCAATTTGCCAGACATTGATCTGGTTAAGTGACGTGAAATAAATATGTCAGAGAGTGCAACTTTCCTCATTCTCTTTTATCAATGGTATGTCATCCTGGCATTCACATTTAGAGGTAACTCAAAGTGCTCCAAACTAACAATGACAACAACAACAACAACAAATAGAAGAGACAAAATAAAATGTATTGCAGATTTAAAAGAAACCCGGATATTTAAAGTAAACTCAACGGCAAACAGATATTTTAGCTTTAGGTGAAAGGTGAGACATGTTGAATCAAGTGCAGCTAAAAGCAGCCTCCCCATCTCAGGAGTGGGAATGTAGGGAGGAGCACTATTTGACAACATGCTGATAAGTATTTATTTTATATAGAACCAGACAGAGATATCGCCCTCTGAAATAGCTTAATCCACTTTTAACAACAATGGAGATAGCGGGAGAGAAGGTCTCTTGTGGATATGCTAATAAACTGCACTTAAGTGAGCTACAGTGTGCAAACCTTTAGTTCGTAGTCCAGCACCGGCCTTCAACAGTTTTGGATGTGCATGATCACTATACATAGTTTGAGAGTATGAGCGCCCATGTTGTACTAGAGTGGTGCAGGAATGAGTCCTAAAACCCAGAAACAAGTCAGCATTTTTCCCTTTTTGCACATCTGCTTCCCTCGTCTCGGGTGTTTTGAATTAGTGTTTTGTTAAATGCCTGGAATAAGGTCTGTGGTTAACACAAGCTCGAGAGATTTTAACGTTTTGTTCCAAGATATAAATACGTCAGTATATAACCCTCTTGTGAATTCGGACCATGGTGTAGTTTGTTTATAGCCTAACGTTAGCTTTTTACTCCTGCCGATTGCATTCACGCTTGAGAAATCATAAAAGTGGTGCTCGTTTGTGACGATTATCTCGCTGAACAAATCGCGTAAGTGTCATAAACTTGTGTTTTCCACGGAGCTTATTTCTCTGCAAAAATCCAATGGAAGAAAATCCCATTGGCTTTTTCTGTTGAGGGAATCAGTGCGATGCTAACTTCCTGTTTGGCCTACAAAAACATGTCATCCCTACTACTAATCTATGAGTTGACAGAATTATTTCTAGACTACAAAACAGGCTGAATTTGCTGACAGTGACGCTCCCATTACTACGGCTTTACACAGCCATTAATGCATACGTACTCCTGCATGGCCAAGCCGTTTTATTTTATACACACTGAGGTTTAATCTGTAGCCGCACCTCAATGCGTAGGTATAGTTCAGGTTCTCCTTTCCCGGTATAATGTTTATCGTTCATGTAATTCTTGAGCGTTGAGTCACACACTGTTGTGTGCAATTTATCTTATATTTCATTTCCACTCTGTGGAGTGTCGCTCAGTCTGCCCGTCCTTGTGAGCATAATGTGCTCTCTGAGAGGAATCTTTTGAATGCACAACCTAAATAAAACATCAGATATGCACCATTAAAGGACCAAACTGAATACTTCTTAATCTGCCACAGATTTCACGCCTCTCACCTTTCTAAATGATTCAGTCTGCCTGGAAGGCAGAGAACAAGGCTATACTGAGAGCGTCTGTGCCACTTATACAGAACCCTGAATAGTGTTGTCAGCTGCATTCTCAAATCTGCCTCCCTTGTCCAATTTGGATTCACAAAAATTGAGCAGCCGATGCTAATACTCCCATAGGGACACTGGCGAAGAGTTCTTTAAACCCCGGTCTCTTTCAAAACAAAAAAAAAAAAGAAAGAAAGAAAGAAAACAAAAGATGAAGAAGAAAATAACTTGAGGGGGGGGGGGGCTCTTCTTTTTCTGTCTCCATAACTTTTGGAAAAAGCCAACACTGTGATGTGACGTAATCCTCTCCAACTCATTGTTCTAGCTTTCTCCCAAGTTCTTGAAACTTTCACTCTTAATAATGTCAGTGTGAGACACCACCTCAAAGTAGCACATAACAGTGGCAGGATGGAGGCAAAGGAGTCTTAACTAAGTGTCATGGAGGGCTTGATAAAAGGAGCAAATCCATTTTGAGCAGCTTTTTTTTTCTTTTTTTCTCTCCCTGCTGAGCCGGGGGCGGTTGATTTGATGGAAGCTGCTGTGTAAAAGCACTGCTCTTTTCTCCAGCCCGCTAATTGGGATGGTTACCATTCCTCCTCTCGTCTAACCCACCCTTCCTTCACAGAGTTTCATCCCCTCTGTACTGCCACTGTGTCGCCTTGTTTTGCCGTCTTGTACCTCCGTACGTGGTGAAACAGTTTGTGCTTTTGTGAATCTTGACTGTGAAACTCGGGTATAAATATCTTTGGTGTAAAAATGAGCAGAGCAGCACCTCGTTGTCCTTTCCGTGGCTACAAAGCCCTCCTTAAGGTGGCCCCTCACCCAAAACATCATCAGTAGCTATCAATAATACAAGCAGCAAAGGCTCCAACACCTTCAGCCAAAAGGCCGGTATCAGTTTAAGTAGTACGCTACTTTCTAATGAAGGTACATTCAAACAAGTAATAAGTCACAATGCTATTTGTGTAGCTCTAGACGTAGCTATACAATAAGGATACTGCTTCATTTCTGAACCTCAACCTCGGGAAATGTGTACATTTTCATTCCCAGAGTTGATATCTGGAGTTAGCATTTAATTAGCATGTAATTAGCTTAGCTTAGCATAAAGATCAGTAGTAGGAACAAGGGAAATGTTTGAGGGAGTGATGTGTTGAACCTAGACCGGAAGAACTAAATCTGGCTGATGAATAACTACCGCATTGCGCTGTAGAGAAGACTTTCTAAAAATAAAAAAAATGGATTTGTAAATGTTTCTGGAAATGCTACCGTTTCCTTGTCCGGCTAACTAGATTGTAGTTCTCATCTGTGTTTATTATCCACGGCAACCATTTTTTACTATGAGAAACCACGGACGCTTTCGGCTGAAAGTCACCAGTTAACACGGCCACTCGTTAAACTGAAACACCTGTTGCTCTGAACGAGCGGATCCTGTGGGGATTCTGTAAAGATCAAGTCTGCTGTTGGAATTTTGTTTCAATGTTTAAAGCTTGCTAACTCATCAGGATGGGAAGGGCAAAAAAAAAAAACGAATGTACGAATGTAAAAGAGTCTATCAGGCAAACTTAACATAATGAAAACACGCTTTGAAATTACATCATAAAAGCAGAGCATTTACTTTCAATGAACAAATTTTGACTGAATCACTTCACTGACGCTGAAATAATTCATAAACAAATACCCAGTGACGTGTTGCCACGCAACACAATGTCCTCACCGGGGCGGTCATGACAGGACGCTGACCTCGGAGGAGAGAGCGGAAGCTCGGCACGGACAAAAGCCTCCCGATTATTTCTTTCTTGCTGCTCACTTCCTATTTTGGGAGGCTGCGCGGTGCCACCGGAGCACCCGCCCTGCCTGATACTGCAGCCTCTGCACAATCGTCCTCATGTATAATACATATGTCCCGAGGATAGAGCGCTTCATATTCACAGACAAACACGCAGCAGTGGGAAGTCGAGAGAAGATAACACAGACCCCATTAGACTTTCACGACAGATCGTTCGAAATGGAGTGCACTCTGTCGTCTGTGTCACGGCACCTACCTATGTCTACGTTTATGATAATGTCTGGTTTTCTTTGTTTTGGAGTGAGAGCGTGACCTGATGTCAGGACTGGTGTGAGGTCACTGCGTTGTCGTTGCTGATCCATGATGGGTTAGTGGGAGAGAAAAGCGCAGCCATCAAAGCCTTACCTCGGGGAGGAAAATAACGAACCTCTAATACTTTCAACCGCGGCGCAGTCATGGATGAAACGGAGTTCTCGCTCCACTTCCTCTCCGGACTGCAGATCAGATTACTGCGTCGCTTATTACAAGTAAAGTGATTACAATAATCTGATGATCCAAACAAGTTTAGAGAAGCTGCAAACGTATAAGATTGTCTTTCCCCTCCACGGACACGTTCCTCTTTGTGAGGTAATAATCTGCTCTCAAATGCTGAATATTCTATATAATCCTACAAAAACCTTGAAGGCCATTTGACTCACACAAAAACAAACACAAGACCTTTCATGGGTAAAATGTTGGTATATAAATAAACCAAGTAAATTTCAAATGATCGCTGTCGGGCACACATGACTCAAATCTCTCTCTCTCTCTCTCTCTGACTGTGTAATCTCACTGCTACTGAAAACAACTCAGTGATGACTTTCAACCCCCAAAAAATGGCCTGAATTCAGTGTGAACTGCTTCTTTGAAATATATTAAATTAAAAGTTACAGTATTGCTGTCTAGACATATTTCCACATGTGTTCTCGAAAGACCCCGGTGCCCCTCGACTTAAGAATGTAATAATACAGCAAATTTCCTTATAAACATGATCCCATGACACACTTGTGACATTTAGGAGGTCGACCTTCTAAGCCAGCTGGACCCCGGCAGTATGTCGCGCAGTACGTTGGAGGGGCCTCGAGATGATTAACAGAAGTAGAGAGCATGTTTGTGCTACGCGACGATGCACTTAATATTTTAGATTTCCCTCGTCTTTTGCTTTTGTTCTTCTAAATTACCTCCTATTTACATTTCTTTGGGACTTTGATTCGAATAAAAGAAGGAAACAAATGAGGCTGGTAGATACGGGGTTGGGAGTGTAGTTGAAATAATTTCTTGATTAATTGATAAAAAAAATATGAAATCCAGCTACTCAAATGTGAGGATGAATATCTTGTTGGAGTTTTAGTGAATAAAATAAAAAGCATTTTCAATTTGTCCTAATGCACGTCTTCACTATTGAGACATTTATAGACAAAACAATGACTCTAATAACTGGGTAAATAGTTAGTAGAACATGTTTCAAAAGGTCCAAAACATAAAAATATCTTTATATATATCTATATATATATAGATATATATAAAATATATATAAAATATGTTACATAGTGGTCTCCTTTAACTACATTACTGTTCAAAGTTGGTTAATTTATATTTATTAATATTTTTTTTTGAAGATTTAGAAACTGAACTAAAGGATCTTGCTCTGAATGTGCCCTGTATTGTGAGTGGACAGTGAGCTCATCAGTTGTGTTGTTAAAGACGACGTGTTCTCACCCTCGTCGGAGACACACTTAACAAGGATCACTGATTAGCTCGTGTCCTCCAAGTCTCAAAGCGAAGAATTACTGCGGCGGCGAGACAGAAATCAAATCAGGCCATTGTGTCTTCAGATGACGCGTGTCTCCGTCTAAACGGCCATAAAATATCTTTATGTAATGGCACTGAGCAGCTCATCTGGTTCCATATCTCGGAGCTCAGACTGAGGATGACAAGGACCATCTAGTGGCGAAGAGGAGACGTGCAGCTTTTGCAGCACTTGCGTAACAATCAACCTTGTTCAGTGCGCTGCTTCCTTACTAATGGAGACAGAAGCATGTCATGTGCTATTTATCCCTCAGCTACACATTCAAACATTGCCTTAAATAGATTGTGCCAGACACTCTGTCTTGGAACCCACTGTCTTATGTAACACAGAGCTGGTTCAGACATGATTCACCGATCGAGGACCCTGGCAAAGATTGGATTGTTTCTGTCTTTGAAAAACACTGGCAGACATTGACACGGCTGATTTCTGTTGGAGGGTGTCGAACACATGACACGCATGTCAGATTTGCATCTCTGTGTGTCCAAACAAAAGTACAATGTTAGTGTAATACAGTTATCACAGTTATCACCGCCTCTATTTTTGTTAAATACAAAAAATCCATTGCATCCAGCTTTACATGTACAGTTCTTGTCACTGTTTTTGATTCATTTCCCTCATCTCATTTTGTTCTAGTCTAAAATTAGCTCGGAAACAGATCAAATGCTATTTTTCATTCGCTCTTTTTGTCCCTTGAAATAACTAGTTTGACATCTGGGTACATACATTTTTATGCTATTGACAAGATTGACTCCAATCTTGTGTCTGTCTGGTAAAGATAGAACTTCAGCCAGTAGCCAGTTAGCTTAGCTTAGCATAAAGACTGGAAACAGGTAGAAAGAGCTAGTCTGGCTTCATCTGACAGTACCAGTACCTCTAGAGCTCACTATGACTTTTGTTTTTTGTACTAATTAAACAAGATAAAAACATGTTAATCAGTGGGCTTCAGAGGTGCCGGTATGCCGATTTGTGTTACCTTTAAACAGAGCTAGGCAAGCTATTAATGCTAAGCTAACCGGCTGCAGCTACGTGTTTAGCGAGGTGAGAGTGGTATTGACCGTCTTAGTCAACAATCAGGTGAATAATGGTATTTCCTTTCCTTTCTTTCAAATGCTTTATCACAGATTTTTCTCTGCCTCCCGTTTGTGGCACCATTCCACCTGAATACATTAGTCCAATATAACAATGGCTGCAGTATATCATTTGATGTCAAGTGTGTTACACGGGCTAAATGATTGATTCACATTCAGGGCGCAAACTAAGTGTGCGTGTCAAATAAAAGACTGATCCAAATAGGTCAGCGCCGGTGTTCTCCTGTGACTCGCTCTACGTCGAAATAAAAGAAAAAACCTGCCTTCCATCCGCCGCGGTAAACACCTTGTGATGGTGAGTCGGGCAGATGGGAAACAGAGATGGATCAAAAGAAGAAGAAGAAAAAAAAGTGGGAGGCTGCGGCTGTGTAGATTATGCAGACAGTTGACTGTTTCACAACCCTCCCACGGAGAGTGTGCTGAACGGGAGCTTCGCTTTGATCACCTCTCTGGATTAACTGACAGCGTGAGTCAGTGTGTACGTTGTGTGTGCGTGTGCGTGTGCGTGTGCGTGTGCGTATGCGTGTGCGTGTGCGTGTGTGTGTGTGCGTGTGTCTGTTGGTTCGGAGGTGAAGGGGAGTCCGTGCATTTGGATCAAGCTTGCTGCAGTGACGACGGGGAAATCTCTGTGATAATCAAGTCAACAAGTGCGCTTTACCATTGTTTCCTTTGTGGATGTTTTTGGAGAAATAAACCCCCAGAAACAAATCAAAGAGATTAATTATCAATAACAACGACCTTAAAGCGGTGTCGTCTCTGTATCTGAATACTGGCAGGGAAGAATTCTCGTTTTTTATTTTGTATTCAATTCCCATGTAAATTCAGAGCCTACCGTCGTCCGCCGAGGCTTCGCTGCTGTAGCCGTCGTAATCAGCAGTCAGAGGGCTGTACTTCTGCCGGCTCTCCCAGCTGAAACCTCCTGCGTGTTTGGTGGTAGCGGCCGCCTTGGCTCCTCCCCGGAGGCCTTGGGAGCGGCTGACCGCCTCCTGATACTGACCCATCAGTTCGTCCTCGCTGTCCGATGACGAGCCCTGCAGGTTGGCGCCAGAGTAGGCCTTGTCTGTTTGGGGTAAAGAGAGACCGCCTGGTTACTGTGGCCCAAACCACCGGTGTCCACACTCGCGGACTCACGGACTTTAAGGCGCGCTCCCGCGAAGTCAGTGAGGGTTTAGGGGCTGTCCACCTTTCAAATCGGCAGACATTGTTTTGCTCTTCATGAACCCTTTCTGTAAGTCCGCAATTCTGCAGAGTTTTCCTGAGGGAATTACCCACAATTCATAGCAATGTGACATCAAACACGGGGTTACCAGTGGAAGCATGGAGATGTAAGGGGAAAAAAAGAAGGTAAACAAAGAGGACGGCACATGTGTGCTCAGCCTGGCATATTTAATTTACTCAGAAACATTAAGGATTTAAGATGGAACATAAAAACCCATGAAATCAGAGGAATGGCAGCAGAGATGATATTACACAGCTGGTTTATTCAACAAACATGTATTTTTATTTTGTTATTAAAGCTGTTTTGACAAAAACGAATAAAAATATAATTTGACAAATAACTCATCTCGTGAGGCAAATCTGGAAGACGTTCAAATCAGGGAGTAACAAAATACAAAATAAAACACCCACAATCGTACATAACACGCTATGATAAATGATATGTTGCAGCAAAGTGCTGTCCCATTCGTATTTACACCATTTCAAGCCCTTACAGTCTCTCACACTAAACCATCTAACAGGTGACGTCAGATAAGTCCCTCAGGGTTCAGGGTTTGAGGCCTTAAGGGGGCACACTGGGATTGAGCCTGAGATGTAAAAGATCAGGTAGACTGGCAGCCTCTACTGGCCCCAGACCTGTACTTTACAGGAAGTCTGCTGACCTGCTTCATAAAGAGCAAACAGAAGAAGAAAGTACAAATCAAGTGTCTATGACTGTGTCACTAAAAATATACTTGACAGTTGACAAACGATTTAAATAAACAAGAATGGGAGACATCTCGATTTTATAGTTTAGGGGTCCATTATCCGGACTATTATTTTTGTCCATTAGTAGTTTTTCTTATTTTTGTTTTGATTACATTTTTATTGTTCCTTCGTTGTTGTTAAATCTCATAATTCATCTTATGAAAGCACTCTAAATTGCCACTGTGTGTCGAAGGTGCCAGACTTAAAAACATTATGTTTCAGTGTTTTATTAATCACATTATATCAAACTAATTACAGTTATTGTGGTCGTGGCATATACATTTGGGGGAACAGAAGACATTTACTTATTTGTTTTGCAGTATAAAGGTCTGAAATCCATTCCTCCGTTCACTGCAGCGTAGTGTTTGGTCGTGGCAGCTGTTGCTGATTGGATCATTCATACGGATCATACAGATCATTCAGTCGCAGCTTTGTTGAGGTGCTGCAGTTAAAGAGACATCTGCACACTCACCCTGCGATGCCCTTTTCTGGATCTGATGTTGTTTCTCCTGCCCCCAAATGATCTAAATGATCCTTCCAGTGTTTCGCACGTGTTGAACTCAGTGAGAAAATTACCCGGTGTCGTGATTCATTCTGCTTTATGGTTCTGGGTGTCGTATGACTCACGAGACACACGATGTCATACATTCTCAAAAAGATGATGATGTTATAATATATATGGGTCCTGGAAATGTACATGGAAAACAGGAGCTAAAGGATGCGGAGACAGGATCATCCTGACATCATCAACTTTGAATATTTGAGCAGTTTAGTGGAATTGTTATAGAATGTATCCTTTTCTTCCACTTAAATCCTTTATTAAAATGTTGTAAGAATGGCTTTTTGGTATTTTTTATTAACCAATCTTTCAGGCAGGAAACAATATTTGTCATGCGTGGTTCAGTTTCTGAAAGCTTTTTTTGGATAACTTGTGACAACAGACGTGTTTACGGTCACAACCCAAAACCGAACAGGCCAGATGGTAAAGCATTGCTACAAAAAGCGTTCAACCCCATCCACTCTTCCTCACGGCACGCTAGCACATTGAATTGGACATTTTGAGTCGAGTAATCATCACTAACGTTGCCATGGAGCTCTGCCCATGATTAGGCACATTATGCAACAAAGTGCTTTGTTATGCAACAGAAGTATATTTATAGAAATATATGTAATACAATAATATGTTGTTAATAAATTGTAGAATGCGAGTTTGTTAGATGTGTATAATTTAGACCACTGGACAAAGGATATCTCTGTTAAACTAAATATTCAGTGTCTCTGTGGACATTTTTGAGGCATAATGTGACATAATGTGGTGTATTGATTTGGACTGCTGCTGAGGTTGTTCTAATGTTTGGCCCACGTGAGAAATGAAAAACAAAAGAAGGAAAACAGTGAAGAAATCTAAAAAAACGGGATGAACAATCACTATATTCTATTCACTACAACATCCTTTCTTTTCCATCCACCCACCACTGAAACACTAGTTGTAGTTTTGCATTTGTTCCAGCAAGGGGCAGCACAGCTTCAAAAGTACTTCACATGTCGGGCGCAGACTGAACAATCTCTGTCTTCAAACTAACTGTATTTCCAAAAATGCATTTCATTTCAAGAGCATTAAGAAGAACAAAAAACAACAAACAAAAAAAGATTATGCATCTATACAAAACAGCAGATCTTCGTTCACTAGACTGCATCATCATTTAACACAATCGATGAAAAATAAACGCAATTGTCCCATGTTTTTGTTTTACCGTGGTCGTAAGACACCAGGAACAATCGCCTCACCACCTTGCGCTGCCTCCCTTTGTTTTTAACTGAATGTTTACCGGGTGGTAGAGCCAACTCCCTGCGCGGGGTTCCCTGGGGCCACCAACCTTTTAAACTCCTGAAGCCCTGTGGATGGATGACAAGTAAACAGGCCCTACATCTGTCAGCAACAGTAATCCCTTCATGGGTTGAGAAAGGCCAGAGGAAAATGTCCCCATGCAGAGGTCAGGCCTCATGGCACAGGCGGTGGCATGGGATCCAGGGTTTTATGGATTGGCTGGAGGACACTAATGACTTGACTCTAGGTTTTCTCGGGGCTGGGAGGAGGCCAGGGTTAGGGTATCTGAACAATCTCGTGGAAGCTCTCAAGAAGGACCACGGTACCGTTATGAATTTGTGCCCTAAACTGCAAGTGTAAAATATATATTTAATACATGTCTCCTTTAAATTGACTTGGTATACACAAAATAACGCTTCTGTTGCACGTAAGTGCCTCTACTTTTGGTTAATTGTGGACATCGTAGGATATCAGTCCTGTCCTCAGCTGTCAGATGAATGAGGAACGTATCTGAATAGATGCCTCAAACCTTTACAGCTTCACGAAGTCAGGCTTTTTTATTTCAAATTTGCTAGCGGCCTAAACTCACCGAAAACAGTGTAAAGTGAGATACATAACCCGAGTGGGAACTAACATGGATATACAGATCATAATTGGGTTATGGAGTATTGGTTAAAACCAATCCAAACTTAACTAAAACACATTTGCATAGGGCAATAATATGTGAAATATATGTGTGAAGTGTGACTTGAAACTTTGACTACAAAAAAGTAACCGCGGGCTCACCTTGCGGCTCGTTCTTTTTCCTGAAGTCATCAAGGCACTGAAGGCTCCCTGGGGTCTCAAGAGACAACTTGTTGTTGAGGTACCAGAACAGCAGGGTCATGAGGATGATGAAGAGTCCGATGGCCGTCAGAAACCCCAGCACCTCCGGAGAGACTGAGACGCAGAAAGAAATCTAAATATCAGCACACTATAGCCAAAAAAAACATATTCATATATTTTGGTAAACAAATTAGATAATTTTCCCCCAAAAATGTTACACTATTCTTTTACTTGTTAGCAAAGTAAAGGCTAATATTCTGGTGCTGGAAATGCATACATAGTGGTAATCAAGACAACTTATTTTGGCCATAAACCACCACATTTCCTGCGAACACGGCTGGACATACGTAGAGTAAAGGATGGTAGAACCAGTCTTCTTAGTTAAGTGAATTGATGTTAAACATTATAATCAATGTGGTCTTTTCATGATGCATTTTTACAGTATAATGAATGTTTTTACTGCAACACTCGAATGCACCTTAAAAATAAAACAAAGCATGTAACCCACTTTCCATAAATGTCAGTTCAAGACAGATGAGAGCGACAGAGGCAGGTAGAGTGAAAGAAGCCAGGAGAGAGAGAAAACAAGCAGAGGTGAGCGAGAGAGAGAGAAAGAGAGAGCGAGAGAGGGGGTTGTGTCTCTGTAGAGAAACAACCGGTTTGTTGCCATGGCAACAGGTTCAGGTGCAGCGCCACTCCAGACTCCAGACACACAGATCTCATTAAATGCAACACTGACCACCACTCGTCAGCTGATACGGTTTGGTTTGGAAACAAACACGATCCGATATGCAGACGGGATTCGTAAAAAAGCCGAACGAACCCTTGTTGATGAAGACAATCCGAGGGAGTTCTGTTCACAGATGACCTTCCACCTCATATTTGACCTTGCAACGCCCTCTTGGAGGTGCTACATCATTGTCGGGCGTGGTTACAGGGGAGGCTTCCCGTCTTAGCTGTCGCTTTTGTCCCTCTGACAGTAGATCAACCCGAACAATCAAATGAGCTCAATGTCCCCGCCCTCACCCGCCGCCGACAGTTTAATGTAACCCTTTCAAACTTAAAATACTGCCAATGCAATTAAGTGGAACATTTTTCAATTCATGGACCTGGACAAAAGTTCAGGAGCAGTCGACCCTTCAATTCCAGAGATGGACTGTCACCTCCTGCGGGGAGCTCAGGAAATGAATTTGACATTTTACACCGGCAAAATAATGTGCTGTAATGTGGGACAGACAGAGGGGGGGACATTAAAAGACATTAAGCGCTCCATAATACTAAAACGTCCCTATGAGGGAAAGTCCTACTTCATTTCCCCCACAGAATGATGTGTATCTGGATCTTGTCGTACGCGGTCAGCAGAGTTTATTGTCCAACCAGTAGGGATGCACATGAAAGATCATTTTCACAGCTATATTTTCAACCCCCTCCGCCCCCCCAGCTGTGAATATTGTTTAGAGAATATCACAGATCCAAGAGGAAACTGACAGATGGGCGGGACTCAGACAAAACGGTCCTAATTACGACTCTATCTGCTGCTACTTCAGCACCACGGAGAGCGCCGCGGATTTATCGACACAGCGCAGTCAGGCTGCTGATGTTTCAGAGCCGTGGGTTCTCACTTGCTCAAACCTCAGTCAGATAAAGGAGCAAGGAGTCAGGCGGACTAGACTATTCATATGAATATGAAGCCATACTCAGTCAGGGCAGTGGCAGTAAACTGACCCCTATTTAAGCCATTTCTGTTGAGTGTGACTCGATTTATCCAGGATTGATTGTGTCTTTGCAAATGATTCAAAAATAAAATAAAATTGCCACAGCTGTGTGTGTGTGTGTGTGTGTGTGTGTGTGTGTGTGTGTGTGTGTGTGTGTGTGTGTGTGTGTGTGTGTGTGTGTGTGTGTGGTCAGTAAGGACAATAGATGCAAATACGGTGAAACAGGGAATTATGGGAAGAAAACTGTGTGTGGTCTCTCAGCGTTGCAGAGGAGATTTGTAATCGGTCTAGCGTGCAGGCTGCTCCGAGGATTTGATGTGTGAACACTGCATACAAACTTTAGCACACAAAGTTTGTGATCAGAAAAAAAAAGAATAAACTTATGCGGCGCTCCGTATTCTCTGCAGGAGGGGATGAGAGGGATTTGGGTTGTGGAACGCAGTGGAAAGGGAAAAGGATGCACTCACATGACAAAACCGACAATGAATGGTTGAACATGAACAAACAAAGCTGAACTCTCTCAGATTTAAAATGGTCAAGTCAAGTTTAGTTATATAGTTCCATCTTGTACAAATGCTGCCTTGAAGGGGAACTCTATCTATCCATGAAGGTGGGTGATTTGTGAGAGAAAACCCCACAAAAGACATAATACAACTGATTTAACACTGTGTGTTAAAATAAAATACTGAAATAAAAAATAATATGTGCACAGTACATGTAGTTCTCGATCCTCTACATTAGCAACAATCAGCAGTGCAAATGTCTCATTTTACAATAAACTACTGAAAGGTCATATAAGTAAGAAGTGAGAGGTGATAAAAGAGATATTAAAAAGAGCAAAGGAGAAAATATTTTTTCTTTTTTTGTGCAATTAGAAATAATATATTGTTCAGTGCTCACATGACTGCTGAGCTCATTCACAATGATGTATTAAGCTCTTTGCTGCAGCACGGAAATCACTGTATCCATTTTGTTCAATTAAACCAAACGGCTGCAGATGGAGGATAATGAGCTCATTTGGCAAGAAAAGTGTACTTATACAACATCCTATTTTCCGATCAATGATGGCGATGATGTTTTCTGTTATTTATAATACCCACATAATGCCTGCAACAATTAACTGGACTCCACGACAGCGTCGCTGCGATCAACCTCCCTGCCTGCACTTTTGCATTTGTTTCGGTCCGCAGTGGAGTGAAGGCTGGTTATTATCCTTTTACACACATACACGATTAGTTATGCTTATCTAATTGTCTACATTATGTAAACAAGGGAGCAGCAAACTGTTCTCTAACAATACCACTGTCAAATATGAACAGCCAGAACTAGAAAAGAAGGCTACGTAAACCTGCTGTGCTCTTATTTCCAGCTCCTGTTTGACTTTTTCAGCTGTGTCTCTGTGTTTAAAATAAATGATAATAATAATAATAATAATAATAATAATAATAATAATAATAATAATAATAATAATAATAATAATAATGATAATAATAATAATAATAATAATACAAAGATTGAGTTACTGTCTGTAAAATGTGCCTGGGCTGTAATGAGCCTTGATTATTGTTGGTAGCCCACAATGTTTGGTCACATGGCGAGGTGGGAACAGGAGGCGTTATCCCACGGGAATGCCTGTCTGCTCACGCAGCACCAGCTTCTCACTGTTGACTGAATTATTCACAGCACAGATGGAGCACGATCCTGCTCTCTAGAACTCCCCAACTGGCTAACGAGTAGTCAACCGCGGATCTCTACAGACAGTTTCTCTCTTTACTTTGGGCTTCCTGACTTAAGACGACAATATTAGTTTTTTTGTTTTACTCTGTGTGCGTATTCAACGTTGGACGCGATGCCAGCGCGGCAATAAAAGTGATGTAACACGGCGTGAGTGTTAGTTCTCATTTTTTCTTGTTCACTTTTACAAAACAGAAACTCACTGCTTAATTCAAATGCAAGGAGTCGTTTTTAGAGCGTTTGGATTCTCACCTTCCATCAGAACAAGTTGCTTCTCATTTAGTATTCACCCGCCTGAAGTCAAACATTATCTGATTAAAAAGACCTATCAAACATGAGCTCCATTAAACAAATGAGTCAAAGTAAGATGTTTCAACTGTAAGTGAACAATAACAAAAAAGGAAATTAAACAGTTTATTCGTGAAGAAAAAATGGCAGGCATCACTTAAAGGACACAACTACTGCAGCCACACACACACGTGTTCAGTTTCATATGTATTCTGCTGTACTCCATTAAAGTACTGAGAATAGCCCTTAGAAAACAAGTGGGGGGCTGACTTTGTTATACAAGAAGCTCAGGGATCAATAATGTGTGAAAAGCAGAGAAAGTAGTGGTTACAAACTGTATCCCACACTTTGTAAGATCCTTTAACGAGAATGTGTGGAGCGGATTCGTCGGTTAGAACCATGAGAATAAAAAAAAAAAATACATCGATACAGCATGACATTATTTGACATTGCTCCCTCATATCATTTTAAATATATGTAATGATAACCTGTGATGCAAGAAATAAAATTGACTCGTCAGAGTTTGTCGTTGTTAATGGGAAACTGTCGGTATCATGTACTGTGGTATTTCTCATCGAGGAGAACTAATTCCCCGAAAAATAAAAGCTGCAGACTGTGTTTCAGATGAAAAGTCAGTTTTGTTTCAGGCAATTTAGGTTGCTAATAACCTGCTGCAACAACTGATTTGCATGAGACGCTCAGTCTGAAGGTGGAAACCAGATATTATGGATTAACTGGTGGGTTAGAATGTAGGTGAGAGAGGCGGTAACTCAACTCTAGCTCCCCCAGTACACGATATGAGATATCGAAAATCAAGAATAACTTGACATAGGAAGACGTGAAATGCATTTATAGGGCAATTACAAGACTGTCCAATCACCAGTCACCGTCTAATGACCCTTCCTTGTGTTTAGCAAATGGAAGGTATAGAAAGGTTTCTGCACAGTGCTTTTTGTCTAGGGGTGCACCGATCTGACTGTTTCAGTCCCGATACCGGTAGCAATTCCTGAACTTGGGTTTTCAGCCGATACAGAACACTGATCCGATGTCAGGGTTTATTGATCCATAAATTGTGTACTTCACTGTGTGAAAGTGACTGGGGTCATCCGGCTTGACTTAAACACTGCGTTCCTAACTTCGCAAAACAAGTTGGAACAAATAAATAAATTGAAATAAACATACTGAATTAGTATTTATTGTTAAAATAACAATTTGTTCACAAGCAACTTTGCAATAAATCTTCTAAATTAAACAGGAATTGCAATTATATTTGCATTAAATTATATTTAATGCAGCAACAAATTCCAGTAAAATGTAGAACTGAATTAATACCCCGATATTGATATCGGTGCATCCCCAATCATGACCCGAACAGAGGGAGCAGAGGGTCTCATCCCTAGAGCTGGGTAACCTTTATGGATCTGACGGTTGTCATGTCGGTCTGAAATGAAACTACAGTGGCTACAAATACTGAACATCTTTAGTTAGAGCCAATAAAAAACATGTTTGTTCATAATATTACCATTACAATCAGGACAATCAAAGACAACCAACAATAAGAATGCTAGCCGGTGTCCCTTTCAACTGGCATGCTTCGACACAGGGATTTCTGACACACTGGAAGAACTACGATCCCCACAATGCCCGGGAGCACTGTGAGAAACCCCAGGAGCAAGAGGACGTTGCTGGGGAAAAGGACATCTGGGTTACTCGACTGACCTTGTTGCCATGGCGACCTGACTCAGGTATGTATGTATGTATGTGGCGAAAAATAAAGGTAGGATGGCTGGTTCACGATGCCAGGTTTTTTAAAATTGTCAGTAACGTTTCGGTTTGTGGCTGTATGGAGGTTTTTGATAGTATTTGCTCAAACGTATTGTACAGGCGAAAAAACACCAACTGCACATGAGTGGAAAACTAACGTAAATGTGCTTCAGTCGAAAGTTCTGGGTGGCGCTTTATTGTTTTTGTTGGGTTCTTTCTGCATGGAAACAGTTGCCATGTTGAATGTCAAAAAGCCCAAAACCATCTCAAAAAACACCCACACACTCTGCAGGCAGGCAGTCCATAAGCACTCTCACCAGCACTCCCATACACACTCCCACACATGTTCATACAATGCCTCGAAGCACAGCACCTACTGTGGAGCCACAAACCTGTCCACACACACACACACACACACACACACACACACACACACACACACACACACACACACTGACACACACACACACACACACACACACACACACACACAAACACACAGACTTCTAGAATCACCAAAACAATGGAATAACCCAAATTATTCAACACGCACACCACCAGACAGACCCTTCAGGTGGCCCATACACTGTGATGAGCACCCTCTGATCACACTCCCCCCCCCCTTTCCTCTTGTTTCAGAGGGTGCTCATCACAGTGTGTGTTTTGGGTTTAAAAGAGAGTCATCTCCATCCAGAATATGAACGCTGCCGTAGCAAAGCGAGGCACTGAGTGCTCTGACTCAACGTGCAAGAATAGGATTATTCTAGCCAGCCTGATTTTCTAAAAGCGTGTTATTACAGAACTTTATAGCTGCCGCACCATCGTGACCTTCCATGCTTCCGGTTACATAAAAAAATGAATCAGGTGTACTCACTTTTGTGTCATGACAAGAAGCACAACATGTCCCTCACAGTAAATGTTGCAAACTATAAGTTTAGAATTACCAATGTACTGAAGAATGGTTCATCCAATCAAGTCTTCTTTTGCTAAAATAATTAATATAAATCCACAGTAATATGTTACGGTGACACTTCAGATTACAGCCTGCAGATTACGGTGTCATGTTTTAGTATATACAGGGTATAAAACATAATAAATTACAGTGTAAGTACCTACTGAACAATTACTGTACCCCGTAATTGTTACTAGGCAACAAGACAGTTAAAAATGGGTAAAACAGGCTGAAATGTGTTTATGCACAGAGTACTTACTTATTATTAATAGAGTAAATCATTTTGACCAGGACAACAAAATATTAGGCTACAGCTGTGAAGAGGTTGTAGCTTTGAAACAGTTACAGTATGTGTTCAAAATGTTTTTAAAATGATTATGATTATAAAACACTGGCGCACACACAATGTAGTTGTTGGGTCTGATGGAAGATCTACAGTATCTGACAAAACTGATGTCAGAGAACCTGCTTATGGCTTTATGGTGTGAAAGAAACAAAACTCAATATAGTTTAGTTTTTTGGTTTTCTTGTTTTTAGTAAAAGTACCACATGAAGTATGTCTCCTGTTCACCACTTTGTTATTGTTAAAGACCATTCAGGCAAAACATTTTATTCTTCTGTCTGCACCCTGTAATTATTCAATACGTACTCTGTGATTAAAAGATTACATATAATGTAATTTATTTATGTAAAATGAAAAAAGCAATCTTTCATGCCTTGAATTTCTTTTTTTCTGTTTCTTTTTTTTTTTTTACTTGGTCCGGCTTGAGAGAATATTACATTCATTTTTTAACATTTTCAGTTGACAGTTCTAAAAAAACAAAAACAATGGACACAAGCAGTACAACAAAACAAGGCTCAAACAAACGGCAACACAGTGGAACGGGAGAACAAGGTCGAGGGACAGCTGAACAGTGGTAAACGCTGATGAGGAAAGGGGGAGGGAGTGTGGGGTCAAAGGTCGACCTCCCAGAGCTCTGATCTGCCCTACCTTTTCTGATGCAGACCAGCTCATGTACTCCACAGTTACGCTCGCCACCTGGAAAGACAATGCAGTTTCAATGAGCCACACTGTGACGGCGGAGACAGGAGACAGAACAAACATCACGGCAACGTGCTCACATATGTTGGAACGTTGAGACAACACAAATATAAAGACGCTGACAGAGACTGGATGGCAACGGTCTGACGGTGTGGGTGGTTATACAAAGCTGCTTGACTTTAAAATACACTGGTTGGACGTTTAGGACTTAGTCAAACAGCCTGTACATGACGGCTGAAATGACGCAAACGCATCTTTGTATGGCACTGGCATGGAGTTTAATTGTATTTTCTAATAATAACTGAAAGGTTCTAAATGCCAACATACGCTCCCCAAATGTTTTAACAGCAGCTGATGACAGCAGACTGACAGCTCCAGCTTGATTTGTGTTCTTCTGTGGACACAGGAGCTTTACATGATTGAAGGCTGGTTTGTTTTTCCATCCCTAAATACTGGGATAAGCACTTCTTATTATCGAGCATGTGTCTATGCGGAGTGGCTGCCTGTAAATCTGTTTAACCTCACATATCTTAACTAGACCACGCCTCACACTCACTTACAGTAATAATTACCTGTTCCAGCCTAATTAGGTGTACATCACCTCTTTTTGATCTTACGATCAAACCTTTCTCTTTAAGTACCTTTACTTATATGGCACTTCCAACAACACAGTTGCTTTGCATTCACTTTCCTGCTGTGAGTCAGATGAGAAGCTTAACACCCCTCTCATATCTGTCCGTTAAGGAGGGTTAAAAGGGGAGATCTCAGGGCTTCATATCGTGTCATGTCACTGGGGTTCAACACACAATTCTGGTCAGCAAAGATCCTCCGTCCATGTGGAGGAGATCTTTGTGTCCTTAGACTCCACAAAGCATTGTTCTAAAGCAGGTACAGCTCACCGATCCTTAACCATGAGCAAATTCCGGATGCAGTTCTTCTCATCTTAGCACAATTCTTCGCAATGCACTCTGTTTAGTTTGATGATTACATTCATACATCAAACACAAGGCTGCACGAATGACTGAACTTTGGATGTATCCTCCTGTTCAGACTCAAACCTTTGCAGTGGGCTGCACATGTGAAAACCGCTGGAGTGAAACTGAAGGGGCTGAATTGGACCTTCTGTGAATTGCCAATAGCTTCAGGCACATGTGCTTTGAACTAAATGCTAACTTAAGCGTGCTAATATTTCTCACATGCTGATGTTTAGCCGGTCCAATGTTCACCGTGTTCGCCATCTTAGTTAGCTCGTTAGCATGCTAATATGTGCAATGTAGTGCTACATGCAGACTACAGCTGATTTGGTCATAAAGGACGAAAAGAATTGACCTGATTATGGCATTTGATGAAAAGTTAAGGGGTCACCAAAATTATGTAGTGTTCATCCTAAAGGAGAGATGAATGTGTGCACCAAATCCATCCAATAGTAATACCACAAATGTAAAACTCATGGTGGCACTAGAAGAAAAAGTCACAGAGTCACAAAAAGTCATGAGGATTAATCCTCTGGGAACCATAAATACAACATTTCATGGCAATCCCTTTAATATTTGTCGGGACTTAAGTTAGTGACCAACAGACAGACCAACGTCAATCACAAAGCCACTAAATTCAATAAAAAAAAAAATTTAACACGAAAAAATAGAATTTGACATAACAATGTTCAGTAAAGGGAAAAAGACGATGGCTTCCACAGTAACTGTAATTCAACACTATTACTCACACTTGTGAGGGCCTCTCAGTCTCTGAGCTCTGCCTCTGGGATCTGCCTCCAGGTTGAGGTTTCAAATAGCTCGAGCTGCCTTCCACTGTGACGCTTGTAAGATTTACACAGATTGCCCAATTTTCCCTTTTCTTTTTTTTTTAACTGTCTGAAAATCTTTCCTGCACAATCTGGAGCTGAAAAGCCGAGTCGTTGCCGTTGTCCGGCAGATCGATACAGCAGCTGTGTGTGGGAGGAGGCTCCCGGTGCTCCTTCACTCCTCTTTCCCTCACCACTCACCAATACTTGTCAAAAATAACATTTTCTTGCGTGTGCTCTTCAATACGGTAGACAGTGCTGGTTGCTCTTATCACACCGCCAGCGATCTCTCTCCCCTTTAAAATAAATTGGAGATGGAAGTTTCTTTAACCAGCACTCAAGTTTCCTATGTGGCCTTCACAAAATCTACTACAGCATTCCTTTATTTTCAAGACAAAACATGAAGCACTTTCACCCCCTAATGTCTCGTCTTAATCATCCACGTGTGCGTCTCGAAACATGCTCTCTGATGCTAATTAGACCGTCAAATGAATGCATTAATGGGGAAAAATGTCTGCATTAACAAACTTAGTATTAACACATGGGAAAAATGCCTCCGTGTTATTATTTTATTGCCATGTATCTTTGACAAATTCTTGCAAACTTAATACGCTGGCAAGACAAAGCCAAAGACTAGCGGTACCTGCAGATCAACAGAGGGAGGAGGACAGAGGACAGGAGGAAGGACTTATACTGACGGATACTTGAAATTTTGAGATTTGTTTCTCGTGAGATATGAATGAATTTCTTAAGTGACTTCGCTGTTGTAAACATTACTGTTGCTGCCCTAGAAATAATATTAATATTACTAATTTAAAGACAACCAGGCTGACATAGAAGATGTATAGCGAATATGCATGCTTCAATATTTGTTTACTTTTTTCGCAAGTCACATCTTCATCGCAATATTGAACGGTGTTATCGCACATCGTGGGTATTCTTCATATGGTGTGGCCTAGGAGGCGCCAGGTTTTGACCAATGACAATAAATGCATTAAAGACGGTTCTTCTCATCTTTTTTTTTCTTTGAAGAACAATGCTGAATAGATGGAGTACTTAAATATGGAGAAGCAACAACTCTAGCATGCAGAGAGAGACGTCCGGGAAAAAGGGCGTGTAGAGAAGGCATATTCATATATCATCTTACTCTGTGAATGAAGGAATTATTTCAACCAAACCAGAGTTTGTGATAGTTGGAACATTAGAACAAGTTTGAAACTATGATTATATATATAATTAATGAAACATTAGGCTATTTAAAAGTTTCCTGAATCTGCTTTTGATTTAAAAAATAACGCTGCATTATATAATGGTCTAAAATTATGTGAAATTGCATAGTTTTAAGAAAAATAAAGTTCAAATGTTCTCAAGGAACTAACCCCCAAACCCCCGATATGACAATGGAATAACATTTTTCATCGAGCTGCAAAGGTTGACCAATTGATTAAAAAAGTACATTAATCAGCAGCAGTTTTGATAGCCTCATTGATAAATATGCTGCTTTTGAGGCCTCTGGGGGTAGATGGAAAAGATCAACCTAAAAAAAAAGAAGAAACAAAAGTCTGCCTCATATCAAGGCCAAACAAGACCAGAAATAAACCCTTCTGCATCCTCAGAGTTAACCCAAAGTTACATTAACACAAACCAAACACGGCAGAACGGAAAGGCCAACCTAGACTCCAGTTTTCAGGAGCTGCAACTGTGACGAAACGATCCTGCACACCGTGTATAATGCGGTGTTTGTCAGAGAGCCGTCACTCACACTGGCATGTGCCGTGGTTAGCGGCTTTCTCGTGATTCCAGCTCTTGTCTTTTGCGATTGTGACAAAACAGCGACGCATCGCTACAACACAACAACAACAACTCCCCGGGTGACACCAGTTTGGAATTATGAGGGTGTTTTGAAGAATGCGCTTGAGTCGGCTTCACTTCGTCTACCTGCGACGCCTTTTGAGAGGACACTGAACAGAGTGTCTCTTAAAGCCTAGTCAGTGCATGGAGACAGAAATCAATTTGAAGCACCAGCGGTGATCAATACGTGGTGCTACTGAGTTTGTCTCCCCCTTGGCTTCACCGGGGAGCGTGTCTCACTTCTGCGAGCTAAATCAAGGTGAAGTCTGTGGCCTCACAGCCTTCCCTTGTGCAGACATCTGGGGCCGGGCTGGCAATATTTTTTTTTAGGATTCGTCCCAGTTTCTTTAAGGAATCTCCTTGGCCCGCCCTCCCTCCCTCTAATCAGGCCGCTGATGCCAACACGTCTGGGTTAAGGAGAGAGGGATGGGCCGAGGACGTGACAAAGAAAGTTGGGCTGAAGAAATTGACCTGACAGATATTCGGGTGTTTGAGGTCAGCGGAGAGTACATGCTGTGAGAGAAAAAGAACGCCGGAAACAAACTTCAGGTCTCAGCCCCATTAAGTTTCAGACTCAAATGCAAGGCTATTATTATTATTCACTCTCTCTCCAACTTTTGAGCGAAATGTCCGGCCCTTTAGCTGCTAGCTGCTGTGCTCTGCTCACCAATGCAGGTCGGTGCTGCTAATGCTAATGAGAGCAGAGTGAATCAAAACAATGAGCTGAAAGACGCTAAATCGCTGCGTAAACCTCGAATTGGACCGCGTGAGTTGGGTGATCATTCCCTTTCTTTGACACTAAACGTTGTCATTTTATCCAGTGTTCATATAAAAATGTGAATCAGTGCAGCTTTATGACGAATAACTAGAAGTAGGCTTGCGGGAAGTGTCTTGAAATAAAGTGAGACATGGGGACGTAAGCTGTCCTAATGTGAAGTGTGTCGGCTTGGGTTAACTTCATATCCCCTCCATAATAGCAATATTTGATTCATGAGCCAAATTTCGTGTCAGCGGCTGTTAACATAAAAATCACTCACTCTCTCTTCATTGGAACCGGCTGAGGGAAGGGTTTGTGGTCCGTCAGGTTGTTCGTGAAAAACGTGTTAGTGTTGTCATAATGACAGGCGCCAGGGAGAGATTTCAGGATGAGCTCCCGCTAAGCCAATTAGTAAATGGAGGATACGGTACGTCAAAGATTAGCCAGTTCACCCGACGGTTCAGCTGCAAGTTCATGAAGCAGCAGCAGAGTCCTGCACACCACAGCAGCACAACATACACTGTCGCACAGACCTTTCTTGTGAGGAACAGTCACAGCTAGATATTTCTCTATATTACCAGCACTGCCCATCGCTTTGGGCATTGGAAACACGCTTTCAAAGTAGCGCAGTTGATACCTTATTTTTAGAACGGTCAAAGCCACATATACCCAATTTAGAAACAGAACGCTCATTTCACAAATACTGTGAAGGAGTAATAATAGCCTGAGCCTACAAACAAGCAGGCAGACAATTTTTTTTTTTTCTTCGAGCAAACCTGTTATTCCCAAATCAAACCCGAACCTCAGTGTCAAACGCTTTTTCTTTCAGGCCTTCTGTGTATATTTCTATGGAGACAAATTCGTCAGCGTTTGAAAACAAGCGTTGGATTAACGCTCCCTGCCGCTCTAAGAAGGATGAAACGATCGAAGCTCAAAACATCCCTCTGTTTCTTGCGATTCCACTCTAAAGCCTCCCTCGCCGTGTGTCAACCGGAGAGCTGATCAATAGGTCAACTGCACAAAATTCTTCCAAGCAACAAAATCCCTCACTTTGTCTCACGGCCAGACAACAAGCCCTGAAACATTGAATATTAGGGTTCCCAGTCTCTTCTCAAGATCATTTTCCAGTACATTTTGCAGCGATCACCGAGCTAGTACGACAGAAAAGGGAAAATTAATCTCTTTTTTTCTTATGAATTATATCAACCATTGCTGCCTGAATACAAACAACGGTATAGCTTGAATATCAATATCTGACATAATGGCCTACAATCTTACCTACTGACAAATCTGACTGAATGAGACTGAACTTTTCACACCTAAATGTACAATTCAAAGTTAGAGGCACCAGCACTCGTCAGTTTATCACAGCACACGTTAGTCTTCTGCTAGTAATAATAAGTGGAGGCATTAGGATAATCAAACCACTTGGATGCGACCGGGAACGAAGGAATGAGGTCTGCTTCCACGATCCAGCAGGAGGTTGTGCAAACAAGCCACATAGTCTCTTTCAGTTAATATGTTTTATGAATTCCACAGGCAATGTCCATCATCTGCAGGGCCTCAAGACGTAAAATGAATAAATCATCATCACTTCATCAATCATAAAACTTGAAGCTGCATTATTGATTTTTTTTTTTTTCGGGCCATCTGGACCAACTCGACAATAAGTTGAAAAGGTGGCATATTATTGCCTGAGTGGAATAGAGCTAACTTGTTGGCAGACACAAAAAAAAGCAGCATTAGTATTCATTTAGAGTCGCGCTTCTGGCCACTTGACAAATATAAGTCCACCATTCACTCTCCTTTTGTCTCAGTCTTAAGTCTTAAGTCCCCACTAACTGTCTCGCTGCTCAGGACTTCACTGCGTTCACAAGCCAGTCTTCTAACTAGCTCTCCGAAAACCAGCAGCCATGCCGGGGTCTGCCTGTCCGCCTGTTAGTGCGAAGCGGGCACAGTCAGCGGGTTTACCAGCTTTTTCATGGAAAACTGCTGCTTGCGGCCTAAAGGGAATAAACAACCTTTTACATTATGCACAGTCATTTCATCCATTTTTAATACAAAAGATATTGATGAGAGCCGCTTTAATCACATCATAAATAATCAAGACTGTCACTGTAGAGACTGGCAGCCTGCTCGCGGCCTCTCAGCTCACTGAAATATGAAATATGCGGGACAGACTTAGGGCCCACAACAGGAACCGTTTTGAAAGTAATGCATCGCTCCTCTTCCAGTAACAATGTTTCATTGGGCACATTAGCTCGAAATGGTCCGAAGACGTATTGGCTATTATCACCACATATCCTGTTTCTCGCTCTCCAAAAACAAGCAGCCATGCCAGGGAGGAGGAGGGGGGAGAAAGGAACTGAAGAAAGAAAAAAAAATCTTTGACAGGAAGCAACAGGGTTAATGGAAAACACGGTCTTTATGTTGCCTAAACAACATATGTGATCTACCACATATTTGTCATTGGCTTTAGCTCAACTGGTTTACAAAAGCATCATAGGACAAATGACACGGCACAGGCACTTCAGCGAGATTTGAAGGATGCTGTCAAAATGTCAGCATGAAGAGCTTCTCTGTTGCTGTCACGTCCAACACATAATATTTCCACCTGCTAAACACCTCCTGCTCTGCCTTCTCTGTACTTGGCTGCAGCTCAGGGCTCGACAAGGCTTTCCACACGCCACACACACACACATCGAGAATACCAAGTCGGGCTGTTTTTGATCTGCCGGCCAGAAAATCCCGGGGCTCAAGCAGGATGCGTGAAATCCATCTGGGCCTGCAATCGATCCCGTCTACAGCTTGTCACGGGAGCTGATGCATGGAGCTCAGTCTCAGGGGCTGAGCGGTGGAGCGACACACAATATGTGCCACACCTCCCGAGATAACGTTTGCACGAGACAATCCTCTTTTTTGATGAATGAAGATAACAGCTTCTCTAAAAGTCAGTGGATTTTGATTAACATTTTTCCTTATTTTAATTTCTATTGCGTTCACTTATTTAACGGGAAGCTTTCGTGACATGTGCACATGCTCGGTTAAGTCGCTCGACAATCTTTTCACAGAGCCCATGCTGCGTAAATCCAATTAATTAGCCTTAGGAGCTCTGATATTTTTGGAATTCAAGGCAGCGCGCTTTGATGATGGTAGTTTTAAGATGACGGTTCGGGGGACGAAGCGCAACCTAAATTAGCAAAAGCGACAGACTTGATCACACGCCTGGATGTCAATTAATACATTAACAAAGTCTTTAAAAAGCTAAAAATGTATTTTTCTGCAATTTCCCACTTCCTACCTTTTGATCTCAACTACACAACTGTAAAGTTCCATGACCACATCTTGCAATACTATCTACTATCGCGGTGACAAAATCTGTCCACAGACATACTTATAAACATCAGGCCAAGTACTCCAAAGTACTTCTGTGGCTGTTACTGCCATAGTAGTTGTCTCCAGGACCACAAATTCCCACGATGACTCACACACACAGACTCACAAAGCGAAAACAATACCTACATAACTGTCGCGACTGGGAACAACACAATTACTTGCAAACACTGATTCATGCAGCCACAAAAAAAACAAAAAAACATCATAACATCATTCTTTGCTCTAAAATGTCATGCGGAGACAACTTATTCCTGTTTTTTGGTGACACCTCATGATGTTCATCCAAGCTAGCATCACAAGTACAGACGGAAATACAGCCTCCCACTTGGTGTGGACCGCCCGTCCCCTAGATGCTGCAGGTGTCAGTCAGCCCAACAGCTGCTGCATAAAGAGCCAACTAGCAACGATGAAACATTGCTGACAAGGGGAGGGGGTTTCAGGACAGTGGGCGGGGAAGGATCAGCTAACTCAGGCGGGGTGGGGCGGCCTGATGAACCGGAGGAGGTATGATGGTAGTGATGCAGGGGTATAGAGCTGACCCTTTTAATGTGTCTTATGGGGACTTTATGGTTATGGTTATAGGACCTTTTTCTTCAACCATTTCTTTATGTGCTCTTCCCTAACGTGTAGAAAAAAAAGATTTAATCTTGGGGGGGAAAAGTCCATTACGCTAAGATGAAATATAAAAGACTGGGATCAGATTTGTTTTTAATACCTCCATCCAATGGTTAAATGTCAGCAAAAACTGTCCAATAAATAAGTTCCAGATTCGTCCATGTGACTGTAAGGTCTTAGATCGCTTTATAGAAAGTATCAAATTAACCGACACAACAATGCAACACTTAGCTACGGCTCAAACCAAATGAATCAAACTCTCTGGGTGACTGGCATTCATTTAAACTTTTTTAAATTAACTTTTTTTTCCAGATTCTCCATCATGCACTTGATGAGTCTCATGCTGAACAAAGTGTTTCTGAATTTCACAAGTGGTGTTAGCGAAGCCCCGAGGGCTGCTGGCTGGTCTAGTTGCCTAGTTTACAGCAGGGACTGGATAGTTCACATTCACTGTGCTAGTTTCCAAACACAGCTATCCTGTTTTCCTCATGGCCTACTACTTCTCCTCAGACTGGTGCTTGACCTCTAACCCTCTACAGGTTTGGGGCGTTCTACAGCGTTCCCTGTTCAATTCCGGCTGGGAAACCTTTTTCTCTGTCATTTTACATCGCTCTTTCTCCTCTCATGTCTTGTCACGTCTCTGCTGCCCACAATAAGGGCATCATTCGACATGAAAAAAATGTATTCTAAATGTTAACGGACCAAGCACCGACATTGACCTCATTTTGGGAAACACCCCAAAATTAAGTGTGGCGAATGGTATTTTTTTCAGAACACAGCTTTATAATCTGACTGAGAAGTCAAACTGCTTCCACTCTCTCTATTATTGTGAAACAGGTCATTTGTAATCGAGCTATGTGACGTTAGGGCTGGGCGGTATGGCCAAAAATTCATATCACGGTATTTTGTAAGATTCTGGCGGTTTCACGGTATATCACGGTATTTATTTTTCGAGTAAACACATTCATTTATTGACGCTGAAAAGGACCACCGGCCAACTGAACAGCTGTTCACCGCTCGTTGTTCACCGCTTGCGTGGCTGTCTTCCATTCTGTCTCTTCCTGTTGAGACCATCTCTGGTCTCTCGGTATTCCTCCTGCATCGCTCTTTTCTGTTTTTTAACGTAGCGGTATTCCGGTGGAACCGGTATACCGCACAGCCCTATGTGACGTCCTCCTTTCGGGTTAAAGATGTTCAACAGCTGCAAGCGCTACGATATTTAAAATGATCGAATAAACACCAAAGCTGCTTACAACCTGCAAAAGTTACATAAGCAAAGGAAGGTGTACAAGCACATATCTGTTGGGAAAGCTCAAACACAAAATGATGCACTCAGGAAATAATCTATTCTATCTAAACTCAGTACTTTGGATATTACAAAGCTGAAAAAGAGCTTTTCCCAAAGCATAGGCTTCAGTCCTGGGCTTCACACGCTGCCTTCTCACTGAATGGAACCTCAGACCCCCATCTGAGGGAAGTTTGCCCTCATCGACCCAAAGTTGTGAAGTAGCAGCAGGCAGCGAGGCGGCGGAACGACCGGCCCGACTTCGGCGAGGACCGAGACGAAGACGTGCGTTTCGTTAACCGCGGAAACACAACCAGCGGACGGAAACGTGACGTCTCCGCTGCTCTCGGTCCCGATAAACGATGCTGTGCAGGTGGACGAGCGGAGCTGTCCCTTCAGCACCGCCGGTAGAAACACAGCGACACGAGAACCATCTGTCTCCTCCACTCTCTCCCTCTCTCTCTCACACACACAGCGGAAAAAAACACCGCTTCAAAGAAACACAAAAACAACTTTTAACGGATTTCAGCCAAAGCGAGCATCATTTGCACTTTTTCTTTTTTTTTAGTTGATAGAATTCCGCGGTGACACGTATTATTTCCAGCTGAAGTTAATCACGAAGAAGGGAGAAGCGTTATTGGCCTACTTACCATCAATCGCCATGATGTTCTGTTTGGGCTTCCACCGAAGCGGGCGGTGAAGAAGGGGGAGCGGCCCACTGCCGGGGAGGGGAGGGGGAGCCTCGTGGCGTGGTACGGTCCACGAGACACCGCCAGGAAGCCGGCTGTCTTCTCCTTATACTGACCTGGATATATATATATATATATATATATATATATATATATATATATATATATATCAAACAGGCGCGTTTCAAATATCTCAACAGTCATTTACAGTTAAGAGAAAACATGCGACACAAATGAATCAATGTGTCACAGCTCAGCAGGTGATATATTTAATGAGACAGTCTGTTATTAAATTAATAGTGTGGTTGAGACAACCCGAAAGTAAATACAGATACATTAAGAACTACAATAGATGCTAATTCTGAATAGTAATATGCATGAGTTTAACAGCTAATTAGCTAGCTAACTAACTAAGATAATCAGCTAGTTAGCTAGCTAGCTTGTTCAGTTGTATTAGCAAGATGCTAATACAACGTAATTATGTAAATTAGCTTAGTCAAGTTAATTTAAATTGGCTCATTAAGCGATTCACTAATACAATTATTAGACTCATTATACTATCTCACCATGATTTCATATTAAGTTTGAGCACAAGTCTCTTCTCTGTTGTTAGCTGTAACGTTAGCCCGTCACAGTTGAGACGCTAATGCACTAATTAGTGTACAAAGTGCTAATATTTCAGCTAAGCTGACCAAAAATCAACTTTTATGATAAAATAAAGTTATCGTATCCTTTATCCGGACAAATAATGAAAGATAGTTTCGTTAACCCTAGAGTTAAGCTACATATGTCAGCTTTATTAGATGCTAATACACTTTAGCTCGCTACGAATGCTCGTTTTAGCCAACCAAAAGGTAACGTTAAATATTTAGGAAGGTTAAGATACGTTATTAAGCTGCATTAGATTATAACATGGTTTTATTCTAAAACAGCAACTCTTGAGATATCGTTGCACTACCGTGACGTTACTTAACGTTAGGTTCACAATGCATCTTACTTTCACGAGCTTCATCTTGTTTTGGGGCTTAAAGAAGGAATGTCATATTGTTCATGTAATTAACCTACTTGAGGACAGTTTTCAGCTCTTCAGCTGTGGTTCTCAATGCTCCCTCACGCAACTCGGAGCTGCTGGCTCACCCAGTGACGTTACCTCGGTTTTAAATCATCCCTGATTTGCAGATGGAGCGACCAGCAGGGCTCTGAGTCCCGAGAACAGACCGCCGTGCATTCTGGGAGTGACAGGAAGTCAGTCACAGAAGTACATCAACAAAACAACAACATAAATAGCACCTCCTCATGTATCTCCTGACATGTTCTGATTAGCACGATGACACGTGGGAATGTAAGAGCATGGGATGCTTGATTTGTGTCCCTGTAGTGTGAATCCTAAAGGTCAGCTGTTAAATACAGAAGTGTAGTAAAATATTCATAAAGCAGACATTAGGCCCTGTTACTAATGAGCATGTCAGTTCGATACAGTGTTGTTTCCCAATTAGAAAAATAGAAAATCACCAAGGAAGTTGAAGGATGTATTGAAATAGTACTTGCTTTCTATTTGTCATCCAACGAGCTGCAGCACAGCCCAGAGTCTTACTTATATGTGGTATTAATGTCCATAAGAACGTCAGTTTGAAAACCCATTTAGTCCCATTTTGAGGTTCGATTCACATTCCCCTGCCGTCATCAGGTTGCCATGGATACATATAGCAACTGCTGAGCTCTTATGAAAAGAGAGATGGCTGATCGAAGCCTGACAATAATCAGGAAATCATTATGCTTTTGGCAGTACATCTCCACAGTTTTATCAGTTTTATATTACTGACATGCTGCAAGCTGAACATGATTTAACACAAAGAATGGCAATTCTCTTATAATGGATAAATACAAAGTATTAAGCTACTCAACACCTCTTTGTGTCACTCTGAACATTTTCTCACTGTGACCTTTTGTCATATAGGTTTCATATCTATGAGTCAATCAAAGAGTGATTTTTCCATCAAATTTTTTTTTATTAATTTTTTTTCGGGGCCTGAAACGATAAAACTGTGTTTTACAAGAAACAATAAAAGATTAGAGGAAAGTCTGAAAACAAACCACATTTTGTGCACAAGAAGCAAATAGAGTTAATTTACAAATGAAAAAGAACAAATTACCAAAACATGTTGAAAACACGTTTGAAGCCAAACATACCGTTGGCTTCAAATGTGCCCAGGAAGGAATAGGTTGGATTTTGAAAGTTGAAGATTTTTTTTTAATTTTTTTATCAAATTACAGTTTACTGATACCAAATGTTTTTTGACAGTTGTCACTATTTAAGGCAATTTGCCAAAAACACGGACAGCCCAACATTGGTAACACAGTCTGTGAGGGAAAAGAGCCTGCTGGTGAAAGGTTGTGCAACACAAGCTCAAACAAATGTGTGCAGGAACATGTCCATGTTTCCATCTCTGCCTCTCGCTCCATTCATTCTTGTTTATTTCGTCCTATTTTTAGCCGCAGCTCGACTCAAATGCCCTCTGCTGGGCTCATCAAAAGCAGCTCCTTCCCGTTGTCATAGAAATGAGCCGGCACGTCCATTAGCTTTTCCTTTCCAAAAAAGCACATCAATAAGCATCAACAGTACAACCGTGTCCACTCCATGCATGACCTTGTGCTGTGGAAACCGACGGTGTTCCTGGGGGGAATTACGCCCTTCAATCAGGCCCCATGCTGCTCTCCGGGGCTGCTGGGAGGATTGGTTGTTCAGAGGAATGAGACGCGATTCACAACTGCAACATATGGACTAATAACACCAGGTTTACATTAAATGTACTCAAACCAAGCAAGCAAAAGGTATTGCTTAGCAACAAGCACCTCAGAGGACATACTTAACACTTTTAAAAATGTTACAGACAGAGTCAGATTCATTGCATTTTGTACACATACTTGGCCAAATGAAGCTGATTCTGATGAAGGTCATTATATGTTAAGGGCTGTTTCACTGATGCAGGAAATATATTCATACACACAGGATGCACAGAGCTTTAGGAACACCTTCCCTCAGGGTGGATTTGATATGAGGGAACGAGTGAGTGATAATGGATTTTAAGCTCTTTAATATTCTCAGCATTCAGTGTATAAAAAGGTAAACACACCTGAAGGTCAGAAGAACTGAAGGTCAGAGAGTTGTATGTTTGCCCCATAAACAGGACAGGTGATGGTGTACACTGCAGATCTTTTTTTTTTTGTAGAAGATGTGCATCCTGTACAAACCTCGGAAAAACAATATCAAAATAATAACCAGACTTTATATTCAGTCGTTCTGTAGCGGCTGTCAAAGGATGCAACGGTTAAAAACCTTTCATTTGTATTCAACACCAAGAGGGAGAGGAAATAAAATCACACACAAGTACTACAGTGTCAAATATAACACAATTAAGTCCAAAGTCTAAGTCAAATATGCAGGATAGGTAGGACTACATTCACTTATCTGATTCAATTAGTTGCTTTTTTTGGACAGACATATCATTTTCTATTTATATTTTTATTTCATTGGTTTAAAAGTTATTGTTTTCTTTCTTATATCATAAATCAAAACACAAAAAAATACACACTACAGGATGTTTTTATTGAATTGGTACTAAAGACCTCATATGATGGACAACAGCCTCGTGGATTCAGATGACGTAAACCCCGCTGAGTCTACGGTGGACCTGTTGCCAACCATCTCCATGACAACTGAGAAAACTCCATTTGCAGATGAAGGCCGTGCACGATGTGGCTGAAAGCTCCGGAACAAAACCTGATAAGTAGACCTTGAGTTATGAAATCAAACGGATGAATTTACCAATGCAAATACCAGTTTACATTTATTACAGATACGTCTTTATATATATGGAGTCGCTTCCTTTCCAGTTTCTTGTTTGAAATCTTTTGTTTTGATCAATAAATCCCCCGAGGAGCTTTTTAATAAATAAAGTTGCGTTACAGAACTTCACCGTAAGATATGAAGTATATTTTCTGCTTGTACTCCATGAACCCGATATCTTATGCAACTGTCTGAGAGTGAAGAAGGCAAAGACTAACAGCGGGTTGTTAAGTGCAACACTTTCCACCGACTTCTCTGACGCAGACAGAGCAGCGAGGAGCCGTTTCCATAGTAATAACTTCCTGCATACAACAAAAAAAATGATTGAGCAGCTTACTTTCATGTGCTGGGGAAGATGACACAAAATAATTCAGCACTAAAAAGGTGCCAAGGGAAGACTAAAAGACCAAGGGAAGACTAGAATGTACCAATGTTTGGGTGTAGTGTGATATTTTGTAATGCTCCAGACCGGCAGTGCTGAGGTACAATTCATTTACAACTTATATCACATCAACTAGTATCTGTTTAAAGCAAAGAAATTAGCATCTTTTGTGTTCTGTGTCAGACTCCAGTGTGTTGCTGAACAGTGAACACTGACACCACCATGTGGGGAAATGTAGTAATTGAATTCTGACAGTTCATTGAGCTGGGCGCAGTTAAAAACACACAAATTCACATGTAATAACTCATAACAATTATTTATCACTTAAGAATTTTTTTTTTTTTTCCAAGAAATCTCATTGCATTTTTTGTATTTTATGTGACTCAAAAATCACACCACAATATCAGAAGAAGCACACATGTCCAACATTGCAAATCACACGTTTGCTTCTTAATTAGATGACACATATCTGTAGTTCTTTTTTAAAAAAAATGTATTATTGTTAATTATTTTAATTATATTAATTATTAATAATCACACACACACACACACACACACACACACACACACACACACACACACACACACACACACACACACTACTTTAAGCCTGCAGTTTGTGCTTGAGGTGGGTCAGCTGCTCCATGTTGATGGAGCTGCCACCGCACACGATCACCAGCAGGGGGCCCAAGAGAGCCGGCAGCCGACCTAGAACAAATAATAATAATGCAATTTTAAAAAAAGAGTAGTGCAACAAAACTGATATTGATTACTATAAACAGTATGTTTAATCATAATTACTGTTTCAAAAACATATTTTGCCATCATGACTGTAGTCTGAAAATATCCGCTATAATGCACTGTTGTATCAACAAATGGAGGAGTTGTAAACTGAGGGGGACCTAATGAGGAGGTTTAGCGCACGCGCAACAGAAGCGTGGCGGGGGGGCGAAATCCCTTCTGAGGGGGACGAGGCCTCCGGAGTGGTTACCTTCATCCTGTAATCTGCGTATGAGTCCGCTGTAGACGGCTGCTAGCGCCGCTCCGCACGCCATCTCCACCAACACACGCTCCTCATCTGCAAGAGGACACCAGACGGAGTTTTAAATTAAAATATAAAAGAAAAAAAAGAAAGGATTATTTAGTTTTCCCAGATTTACCAAAGAAAGAAAATTAAAACGCAAGTTCAAGCAGAGAGAGACACACACACACACACACACACACAGACAGACAGACAGACAGACAGACAGACAGACACAAACCTAGGAATGTTTCGACAGCGTGCAGGGCCTGCTGGTCCGTCACGAGCTCAGAGATGACCGTGAGCTCGCTGCATTGGCTGTATTCAAACGCTCTCCTGCAAACCGTCTTTGCTCCGAGACATTTGGCCTCACTGCGGAGAAACAGTCGAAAAACTTAACCGCCAGAAGGACAGAGAAGAAAAGAAACAAACATTTGACCTTTGACCTCTCACCTGGTGATGTCATCCAGGGTGACCAACCTCCCGGCCTTGACCGCGGCGTTGAAACTGTCGGCCCCCGCCGTCTCCATGGCGACGATGGGTACATCCGTCCAGCCGGCGTCCTTCAGGCCCTGGGCGACGCCGCAGAGGAGCCCCCCTCCGCCCACAGACACCAGCACCGCTCCGGGCTTCGCGCCGGGACCCAGGGAGGTCGCGACCTCCGCGATCATACTGGCGTGGCCCTGCCTGAGGGGTGTGCGCGGTGTGAGGAGGGAGTCATTTGGTTAATGCTGCAGGAGAGAGCTTCTGCAGTCGCATTGCAGGAACCCGGGAAACATGGATTGTGACTGTGAGTGTTTGTACCAGAGCAGCGGGTGATCGAATGGAGGAACGTAGGTGAGTCCTTCCGTCTCCTGCAGTCGGAGAGCCTCTGCATCGGCATCATCCCAAACCTAAACAATTATAATTCATAACTATAATTAATTTTCTCTTCTTAACTTTTTTTATTATTCGAAAGACTCATGTCTGTGCCACAAACACGGCACTTGCTTTTGTTTGATATTATACTTTACCTTGCCGGCAACCTTGACAGTGGCCCCCAGGTCCTGGAGTCTCTGGACGACCAGCTGAGGAGACGAGGAGGGAACTACGATGGTGGCTGGGACACCCATTTGTCTCGCTACGTAGGCTGCAGCCACACCCGCATTACCACCTACAAAAAGACCAATATTACGTTGTGTTAGTCAACGCTGTCACCTACTAATAGTGTAGTGTGCATAGATATAAATATATATATACACATATATATGCTCATATATATATATATACAGATATATAGACATATATACATATACAGTATATACACATATACATACATACATATATATACATACATATGTATACATACGTATATATATATATATATATATATATATATATATATATATATATATATACATATACATACATACATACATATATATACGTATATATATATATACATGTATTCATATATATATACATACATATATGTATGTATTTATATATGTATATATGTATGTATGTATACGTACATGTATGTATGTATATATATGCATGTATATATGTAGGTATGTATATACATATATATATATATATATATATATGTATATACATAAGGCCGATATTACGTTGTGTTGTAGTCAACGCTGTCACCTACTGATACTTAAGTGTGCATATGTGTGTGTGTGTGTGTGTGTGTGTGTGTGTGTGTGTCACCTGAAGAGCAGACCACTCCTTTGGACTGGCTGGTGAGCTGCAGAAGAGAGCCATGAAATGAAGAAGGGGCTAGTTAGTGTCCATGGAGATGATGGAGAGGAGGTAAAAAGCTCTTTCACGCCCCAGCGGAGAGGGTGGAGGGTGGAGGGTGGAGGGCTCCTACCTGCTGGCAGAGGAGTCCGATGCCCCGGATCTTAAAGGAGCCGGAGGGCTGTGCATTCTCCATCTTCAGGTACACGGGGGTTCCCACGCGCTTGGACATGGCGGCGCTCTCCAGCAGCGGGGTGTTCAGGTGGAAATGCTTCGCCATGGTCGCACCGGCTTTCTTTTTGCTACAATATGCCAAACGATCTGTCGAGAGGAGTAGACGGCTGAGTGTGTGTGACGACAACTGAGGGGAAAGCTCCAGAAGAAGAAAAAAGAACCTACTATACAGAGTGGACCTTGAGTTAAGGTCAAAGTAGAAAGTTAGTACTTCAAGAGAGATTTTTCATCGAGGTGGTTTGTAGATTAGCAGAAATACTTTACTACAGTTATATATTAACAGGTGGTCCCACTGTGTTCTGTCCTATTGTGTGCCAGGCACAGGGCCAGTGCTGCCTTCAAGTGCAGCTAGAAATAGTAGTAAATATATATATAATAGTAGGCATGTACACATGAACATAGAAAAGCAAGAACATTGTAGTTGTACACATGTTGTACATCACTGAGCGACACTTAATGAAAGCAGGCTAAAAGTTAAAGCTGGGCCATATAGCTCATGTTTGTTAGCTCATTGTTGTTGTTATTGTTGTTGTTGTTAATCATGTTTTCTGATGAGGACGTCAGACTAACTCGTGTGACCGTAACGTCGCTAGGCAACAGCGCATTTAAGGTGCACGTGGTTGACTTCCGTCCGGTTGAAACGGCCTCTGACCTTTGAGTGAGGAGCTGTTCAGTTGTGAACCTCACGCTGCGTTCTGCTTCAAGCGCCGAGCGGAGCGAGAGCTTCTGTCACGAGACACGAGACGCGAGGCGCGAGGCGCGAGAGACGAGGCACGAGAGAGACACGACCACTTCCGGCTGGACTTCAACATAAACTTGACACTTGAGTTACCTTTTCAGTAATAACAGCCGAGAAAGAGCATCTTTGATAATATAAATAAAAATAATAACAGTAATACAAAATATTCTTCAACATTTCCACGTCATAATATAATATAGCTATATAATATTGTATCGCATGACACAACATAGGGTTTTGTAACCTGTATGGGCTCAACGCCTCTGTTTTCCTGATTTTAAGTTTCGTCTTAAGTAAACCTATTACATAATTTTGTCGTGCCTCATACACAAGGCAATATTTAGTAAAACAGTTAGGTATAAGACGATATTGACTGCGTGAGAATAATAAATAAATGTTTCTATTTTTTTTAGGGAAAATAAATAATAAAAAGAAAAAATGAGCAGAAACCCTTAAATATATAAACCTTTTTTTCTGTCACCTTCGTGAAGGCCCAGGTAACTCACACCTAGATTTAGTTGTTCCAACAACTCATTTGTCTGTTCTGTCCTCATCATTTGGTGTGTGGTATCTGAAGTTTAACCCTTTTAGTTCTGTAATTATGACAGGCCGCCTGGTCCTTTTTGTCTTTTTTGGTCAATAAATGTGTCAGAAAAAGTCCTTTGTGTAAATAATTCTGCTCTTTTTTTCATCAGAAATTAAACCTTAAAAATCTGGCAAGTATTTGTCATTATTACATGTTATAATAGCTTAAGTTGTACCAGCATGTCAGCATGAAAATGTGCATAACAAACTCAGTCACAAACTCTATTGGTACAGTGAGACACTATTGGTCATTTAAATGGAAATAAACTTACGTGTGAAGAGAACTGCTGTCGGCACAGAGACTTGAGTGACCTGTGAACTTTATTTCCATTCTAAAGTCCACTTTTATTACCAAGGCTTGAATGTGTGCATGTTTTTGTGTGTCTCTCTGTGTGTGTGTGTGTGTGTGTGTCTGCGGATGTCAAAGACAATCTATGTTGATTCTTCTTCTTTGTGTTTTTAATCACAAAACCTTAAGTGAGTCAGTCACAGCGGTAGTTCTCGGTAGGGATTATAATTTATTTATTATTATTATAATACATTAACTGAATAGTTACAGGTTGCATATACACAAATGAAATGAATGGTTCTCCACTCCTCACACCAATGTGCCATTCACACTTCAAACGACACTCATCCCATTGCCTCGTATTTTACACAGCACGTGAAAGCAAACGAGGCTTTGTGTCAGAACCCTCTCTGTACACTGGGGGGCAGCAGTGAGTGGCGTCAGCACTGACGGATACAGAAACAAGATCAACGTGTCTGTGAGGAAGAAGAATAATAGCAATAGAAAAAAATAAAACAATTGTTTGAATAAAACAACACATTTAGGGGATTAATACATTTCAACAACTACCGAAATTGGTAAATATGAAGAAAAGAAACTGTTGTTTTTACACTTTGGGTTCTTCATTCAATCTCGGCTAATTGGGCCCCATTTTAACACTGAAGCAGTTAGCCCAGGGATAATGTGTGCATCATATTATCAACCTTCTAAACTCAGGTTTGTTTAACATGTGCTGAGCTGTTTTATAATATTGTTAGTGTTAGAGCCTGGTACCAGTACCGCCCCGGCATGAGGACCAGTATGTGCCGGGCCCTAGTCTGGACTAGGTGTTGCAAGTTAATTAGTAAAAAACTGGTAGAAGTTTGATTAAAAATGAGGAAAATATTGTCTCTTCAGTTCCTCCTCCTCCTCCTCCTCCTCCTCCTCCTCCTCCTCCTCCTCCTCCTCCCCATGGTGTAGCTGCTTTGGTTTCACAAAATCCTTTCACAAATACATTTGTCACTTTCTCGTTTTCCCTCTTTCCTCCACGTTTCCTCCTCTCGCAGCAGCAGCAACCATGTTGCCGTTGAACAGATGTTGCTGTGACGTGCATGCACCACCGCTGAGTCAACATAAATACAGACCAGTAGTGAACGGTTGAGGCCTCCCGAACTATTCACAGATGCTTCTTTTATCATTTTGTGATAAATCTGAATCGAAATATTCTTCTGATGTCAGTTCAAACAAAAACTTTTTAAATTGTTTCTTCTTCTTTACCATGCCATGATATTATTCTATTGTCAGCATCTGTTCATGCTCGCGTGGGTTGATGTGGACCTGAGCCACCATGCATCAAAAGCTGGCTGGATTTTGTTTCTTAGTCTTAGGGGGGGTTGCACTTCCACCATTACTCCTGACCAACACGGCTAATCGCTGCTCCACTTACAACCTGAAAAACAACCACACTTCCTTTAACACACATCCAGAGTCGCGCTGTCCGTTTTCTCTCCTCTCACCTCCCTCTCTACCAACTTCACATCTCTCACATACTTTCACCTGATGCGTCCTGTAACTGCACTGCGCCTAAAGCTTCTCACCACACAGTGTGAAAGCGGGCTTTTCCCCCGACGACATGCCATGTTCATTGCCATGCGGTCGGATGGGCTTGGCTCCACGGAGATCCATCTGGGTGTTGTGAATCAACACCGTACAAAAATAAAGTGGCGTTATTGGGATGAATGTCAGATAGAGGCCTCGTAGAATCCAAGCTCATGTTTTCATGTTCTGAGCTCGAAGAGCCCAAAGCTGCTTCCAAACGATAGATTTATGTTTCTTCTTTTCTTTTCTATTCAGCTTCTCTCATGCGGCTGAACTCGTGTGAAGTTGCCAAACTACTGTTGCTAAAAATAAGATCCAGGCAATTTCTTTTTTTTTTACTGCGGCAACTCAGTGAAAATATATATTTATGATTCTACCATAAAGTGGCTCTGTGGTTCCAGCATCGCATCCAAACAAACAGGGAAAACGTTGCTTCGTGAGAGTCGGGGCGCTCCGGCTTCGTTTCCCTCCGTCTGCCTCCCGACTACCTCCATCCTTTGTTCTTTCTTTCCCGGCTAATGCTCACGCCCACATGCCGCTGCTCCTCTCCTGCTCCGCGTGCATGCGCCCTCTGCGAGCGTGCACGTGGCTCCCGATCTGGGCTTTACGCCAGTGAGCGTTGTCTGGGTTTGATCCTTGGATACAGCTGGAGAGAGAGGGAGGGAGGGAGGGATGGAGGGAGAGAGAGAGAGAGGGTCACTGCATCATGTTAACATTGTTCTCAAGGTGCCTGAACATCATGAAGGCTGACCCTAAGACGACTGGGGGGATAAATCCCCCGCGCAGGAAGCCGAGTCCTCTGGTGAATCGGTGAATTCTCTCAATGCGTTTTGGTCTTTGGTGTAAATTGAAACTTCACACGTACCTCCGACTGTAAATCCAACACTCAGTTATTTACACCGAATGTGACTCCGTATAGTCGGCCGGAGGTTGTATAAAGGGCACTGTGACGGACGGTTTTATTCCAAGCTATATTGTTCAGCCTAACTGGAACAATAACTGAGTTCTGAGCATTGGAGTGCGTACATACTGTACTTCCCTGAGGCTCAAATGGCGCTGTGCACAGAAGCACACACCCTGTCCAATAATGCAGAATTCTCTTCCCCCGTGTTGGAGCCGATAATGTTTTTTCTCATCGTTTCATTTTTACGGCTGAATTGATTTAACTCTCTGGTGAACATTCCTTTTAACCACCCACTGATGAAACCTGTTCATTCACTCAGCTCGATCGGTTCACCTAATTGAATTGATTAGAATTTCCATCCAGAAGTTTTTGGAATATATATTTTTCTCACAGATCAAAGCAACATCAGTGTAAGTTAAGATTTTTAAGATGTTATTATTATTATTTAAAGAATAATTTCTTTATTGCATTGAGTTGATTACTCACAACAAATCTTGATATGCCTGCCGTGCCTAGTTACGGTTGGAGATTGGACATTTTCTGTTCTCATATGTATAGATAGATATAGATATATCTATATCTATCTATATCTATATAGATATATATTGCACAGATATTATTGTGTTTTGATGGGAACTACTTGACACTGGGCACATTCCCTGTTAGCAACCATAACTAGGCCCGTCTGATGCAACAGTCAGTGTTCCCTCACCCCCAGCAGGTTTCTGGGTACGTAACCCTCGCGGTCGTTAAGCCGCGCCCACCACCACTCCGTCTCAGTGTCGTCACGCCGACGCAGCACGGTGAGGGCGTCCCCCTCGCTGAAGGACAGCTCGTCAGCTTGCTGGGCCGTGTAGTCCCAGAGAGTGTAGACCAAGCCTTTGTTCATCACACCCAACTTCTCTTGAACACCTGTGAGAGAAGCAGACAACTTTAACTTTCTGTTGCTTTCAGTGAAAGTTCACGTGTCTCTTGTGGAGGGGACCCGTCTCGTTTAGTTGACTCATCGTGTGCCCGTCTGTGTCCACGTACCGTAGAGAAACTGAGAACACTGTGTGTAGCCCTCCTCCATTTCCTCACATTTGTCCGCCGCAGTTTCGACGTCGCTGATTGTTGTGGCGAAAATGGCGGCCCCCGACTCCACCAGCATCTTACAGAGGTGGACGCTGTTACAGGAGGCCGCACAGTGCAGAGGAGTCCTGGGAGGGACAACAATAAGAAAATATGACTTTAAACTAATTTAATCCCCTGCTGGACAAAGCTCATTCATGAAAGTGTCAAGATGCTCCAGTGATGCAATTGTATCAAAAATGTAATCGGCCAAACACAATTAATGTCACCGTCTAACAGGCTGACATCGAATAGACATGAGTTCAGTCAAATGCATCGGTAATCAAATAAAGTAACTTCTGAATGCGGATCGGCATTAGCTCTGCTAATCTCTTCCTTCAGTACGGCAAAGGCAGCTCGAGTCCAATAAATAAATAAATTTAGAAATGCAATTATCTCCGTCATTGTTGCCTCTGAGCTGAGCTCCAGTCTCGCCGCCACAGAGCGTGTTCATTACCCAAACACCCTCTAGCCCTGCAGCAGCCACTGTTCTATTATTAGTCCGGCCTATTGAACGGTTGAGTGGCTGGCTGAGAGCACTGACCATCCGTCACTGTCGGCTGCATTTACGTTGACTCCGAAGTCCAGCAGGAACTTAACAATGTGGTGGTGGCCGGCGCAGACGGCGTTATGAAGAGGAGTTATGCCCTCGTCGTTGGGCATACTGGGGTTTTCCACCTTAAAGACAGAGGTGATGAGAAAATATACGGAGAGATATTAGACTGAGAGAACGATTGGTTATCACAATAACAATAAAAAGACAAAAATATCCGTGTCAAACTGAGCTTGAAGCATCTGCATGTTTCCTTCGAGAGTCTCAGCTCGAGTTTGCGGTCTTGGTGAGTCAGTAAGCACTTTTGTCCGCTCCCCAACTGAGAGATGTCGGGGTTTGCCTTTAAAGATGTCAGGCTTTGTTCTCAGGAGCTCTGTGCTGCCGTGATACAGAGTGTAAGTGTGTCCTCAACATTAACTTTCCCACCGCTTGACAACTGAGACCACCTCTCCCCTGACAGAGCTGCCGAGGATCTAAGCTATCCCGCCTAATACGTGCGGTCATGAAGGTATTGGAAAGCTTCAACATCTTCCAGCTACCTGCTGAGGAAAGTTGTGTGTGGGTGTGTAATAATCGTTGGCATGTACCAGTGTTCTTCGATTGCACAAGGAAAGGTCTTTTCCCCATTCGACACAGAAACGTTACGCAGGAAGTATTCAAACCAAACTGTGTCCGATGATATTCAGCTCTATGCGACAGGCGGCCCCAAAATTTGAAGATTATATAGAGATTCCCCATAATTTATTCTGGAAACACTGCGCTGAAAACGTGTATTCCAAATGTTGCCACTTTTGTCTCAATTTCCTCCAATAACCAAGTGGAGAGGTACGGCAGCACTGGTCTAATAAAACTCACTCGCGTGCGTGCAGATTCTGACCAATCAGACGATACCTAACCCCGAGGGCTCCTTCTTGATTGGTTAACAGCACGGCACGCGTCGGACATAATAACACCGACAGACAGAGTGTTTTAACACGTTGTTATTATATGTAAATTATCGCAGTATTTTGGACGTGTTTATCGCACAAGTTGACATCAACATGTTATGCAGCCCTATTTTGAGTTGCCTGTCCGTACTGTAAGTGTCTCCATAGGATTTCTACGGGGTGTTTTCTTGTAAAGCACTAGATTAGGTTTGGAGCCGCCACTAATGTACGCTAGTAAAGCCCTTCGACTCGCTCCAATATTGAGCTGTGCAAATAAACGTGGCCTGGATTTGATTTCCAGCTCTGCACCCAGGAAACACGCAGTCCGAATTTTAAATTAAATGTATTATAATACAAATACCGTGACAACAACGTAATCTTGTGTTACCTCATATATAATCCTCTGCACCAGATCAAACTCTCCCTCCAGCGACGCGTCCAGCAGCAGAGCCAGAGGGTTGAACTTCACCCTCAGACCGTGGCCTGTTCGCTCCGACGACGGCTTCTTCAGGTTGGTTCGCTTCACCTGCGGCGCGGGGGAGGGGAAACAGAAACGTGTTGACGGTGCCCAACAGGAACGGCCAAGTATGCACTTACTGTGCTTAATCTGCCACTCGAGCGTTCACAGGGAAGAAGTATTTTATTTCAGGTTGGGTCAGTAACATATTACAAAGTACAACAAAACAGAGTAGTTTTAATATGTGTACCCCGTCCCAGATACAGTCCATGCCTACCTTCGGCAGTGAAGGGGGGGCAGGAGGTGACGGAGAGGGGGAGGCGTGGCCGACGGAGTTCTGTGCAGGACTAGATCCTCTCTTGTTGTTATTGTTCTGGTCCTCTGGCCTCTCAGGTGCCGGGGCCGGCCCGGTTTGAGCCGGCGGAGACACAGTAACGGTGGCATCTGCTTTTGCCGTCGTCTCTTTGGGGGTTTCTATAGCGACAGAAGGAGGGGACAAGCGACGGGAGCCCGCGTTCAGGTTTTGAACCTCGCCCTCCACGGGTCCCACATTGGCGTGCTTGTCACCAGGTTCTACATTTCCATTTGCCGAATGGATGTTGTCCATTTCCCCCAAAAGGCAGTCCGGCTGGTAGAAAGTATTGCCTGGGAATTAGGAGGGAAACAGCTGATTTAAGCATCACCAGCCCTTAAGATCAACGGGAAATACTTTCACAGACCAACTGATGCCACCTTAACTGTCGTCACAGCCGTGTCTTACCTGAGCCTCCTTCCATGCCTCCTGCCAATGTGTTGAACCTGCACACCCCAACAGAAACCAGCTTTAACCAAGCAGCACAAACCTTCACTCATTGAATGTATTCATATTTATGGTACAGTACGCAGCAGGGGGTTCTAACACTTTTTGGGCCTAAGGGCCCTTCACAAGGTGGAAATTGCTTCAGGTTAAAAATAATGAACTTATTGCTGTCTGTCACGAACATATCAGAGTTCATAAGCTAACGTGGGTGGGAGTAACGGACACAATAAGCATGTTTTTTTTGGTGCAAATGGTCCCCATCAGTAAATATGCACTTTTTAATGATAAAACACAATTTAATAATTTAAAGCAAATTATTTCATGGACCTCCTGGCAGAGTGCCACGGAGCTCACTTTGAGAATAACTGGTATGCAGTGAGGAACAGACCTCTGGTACAGCAGTTTTTGGATGTTTGGCCCCTGTGGGCCCTCAGGCTCGGTGATTGAGCTCCGCTTCTTCAAGGGTCGTGGAGCGTTGCTGAGGCGACGGCGGAGAACCTCCAGGTCAGCGTCACTCTGGTAACGTAGCTGGGAGTGGGCTGTGGGACGCAGAGGTGGGATTCTGTATTGTTTAAAAACTGCACATGTCTTCTTCTGTTATTTGTTTATTGAAATGTTATTAATTGATTTTGCTCCTCAGATCCCAAACCATCACCAATTTGGCACAGAGGAGTTTTTTCTCCAATGAAGTACACAAAAAGGAAGCGTCTAAGGAAATGATCACAAGGGCAATGAGCCCTTTAACTGACAAGAACATAATGTAATGTTAAAGCAAGTGTAGTGTCACAGAGCGTGTCAAAGTATTATTAGACATTTGTCACAAATCTATACTCAAGTTAAACTACAAAATCTAAGAAATCACAAGATGGGAACGAGATTACGGCAGCACACAGAGTTTGGTTATTTTCCTGGGACCTACCAACTGGGGTGAGCTTAGTGGGACTGAGGGGACGAGGGATGTTGTCCACAGTGGGTGGTGGGAGGATTTGCCCATCGCTGCTCTCGCCTCCTCCTTTCCCTCCTTCTTTATCCGTAACATCCTCTCCTCCTGCTCTCCCTCCTCCTCCCCCCTGGAGAAAAGGGACAGGGGACGGAGAGGTGGAGGAGGTTGGGAGGATGGGTTTACCATAGACTATTGAGAGAAAGAAAATGGGAGAGAGCTCGGATGGATTATTCATTGTGGACATTGTTTCACCCTAAAAACCTTTATATGTGTCCCAATCTGTAAAAACACAACTTAATCTTAATCTGCTGCTAAATTACCTGCTTTGACAGTAGTCCTGTTGCTGAGAGAGCCGTAGTTTTTGGGCTGAGGCTGCTGGAGGTACATGCTGTAGATGGAGCTGCTGTTCATAGTGGCGGGGCCCTTTCTGGGAGACTGGGGTCTGGAGGGGTGGTCCGGGACGTAGGGGCGTACAGCCACCGCTGGAGGGGGATCTGTTCGCTCTGTTTGCGGGGACAAGGGAGATGGCTGGGAGGTGGAGCCTAAAGGGAGAGACAGTGCAGGGAAAATATACAATTCATTTCCAGATGCAACACCGATATCTCCATAACAAAAAGGTATTGATTACAGAGTTCATCATTCAGTTTCCCTACAATAGAGAGACTTGAAATAGTTTTCTAGAAATGACTGCTTGAATAAAACCAAACCAAGAACGCACGTGACATCAATTAACCTTTTGAGCATAACTAGGGCCATTTTGTGGCTTTTTCACTGTTTTATAATTTGATCATTCCTTTTTTGTGTTATTTCTTTCAGTAAAAAACAGTGGTATCGTAAAAAAATTAAAATAAGTAATTTGAAGGGTTAACACTCTGAAGATGAATGAATATTTGGTAGTTATGATAAGGACTGATATATATTTGTATGCTTCAGTATGCCTTTGTTTAAGAAAGGGGACATTTTTCTCCTCTAATCTGACGCTGCAAAAAAAATAACAATGCATCAAAAATCAAGGTTGTTGCTTGTCCTTGACATATTTCAGACTGATATTCTCTTTAATCAGTCCAGTATTGAGTAAGAGCTCTGCAGTTGTCAGCCGCTAAATGGATTGCAATGTAATCATATCGGGCAACTCCGAACCGTCAATGTATGTCTACTAAAAGTGCTTGTTTTTTCCACTGACAGTCTTAGATTGTTATTATAAGTGTCTGACAACATTATGTTAATACAGAGAAGTAAAACGATTTTCTTCACCTTTGATCCGGTCTATTTTTATTCATTAATAAAAAAAGAATTCTCACAAGAGATTGTGTCTTATACCAACTCATCTGCAGTTGAAGTTACAGTGACCTGTGTGTTTAAACGCTGCTGTGTTGTAATGCAAAAAGAAAAGAAAACTTTGGGCAAAGGTTTATGGATACGTGGAGGATCCAAAGTGTTGTGATCCTGTCGTGAGGAAAGCAAAATATTCTCAATTTGATGTGAACTTATGTTGTGTAAGATGTTTTGCAGGCCTGTTCTACTGGATTGCGTTTAATTAGCAGATGTGTAGTTTAGGAACAGACAGTTTAATACATGGATTCTGGATGTAATTTGTGACAACAAAGAGTTTGAATGAGGGATCCTACTGAAGTTGCATGAAACCATTTTATTCTAAGAGGAGAGGTTCCTCTTCAGGTTTTCCCGAAACACATGTAGTTTATCTGAGGAACATTTATCAAGTTCATCTAGACTTTTATTTTTCCAGTAGCAATCACTATCACACACCAATATTTTACACTGACACTTACTTTGAATCTACTGAGAATTAAGAGATTAGAAAACTTGCAGGCTTTCATGCACTTTGTGTCCAATTAAATGGTAAAAAAAAAGTCTGATATGATGAATGAATGTTTTGCAATGAGTGTATTAGAAAAACATTACTGTCGTTCCTGTGAAATAGTATGGAAAAACTACTGCAAACTTATTTCATAATTTTTTTAAACACATATGAACATATAGATATCATAGATAAAATGCATTTGGATTCCGATATAGTTTTAGTTTGATTATTTATTTAAATAAAAAAAATGGTAAATTTAAATTTACCCGGGATCGGGTCGCGGTGGCAGCAGGCCCAGCAGGCTGACCCAGACGTCCCTCTCACATGCAACATATTCCAGCTCATTCTAGGGGATCCTGAGGCATTCCCAGACCAGCTGGGAGATATAATCCCTCCAGGGTGTTCTGTGTCTTCCCCGGGGTCTCCTACCAGTTGGAAATGCCTGGAAAACCTCCAGTGTGAGGCGCCCAGGAGGCATCCTGATTAGATGCCCGAACCACCTCAGCTCAACGCAACAATTCCAAGTTCCCTCCTGATGTCCGAGCTCCTTACCCTATCTCTAAGGCTGAGCCTGGCCACCCTACGGAGGAAACTCATTTCGGCTGCTTGTATCCGCGATCTCATTCTTTCGGTCAAGACCCAGAGTTCGTGACTATAGGTGAGGGTCGGAACCAAGGAGCTTTTGGACTACCTTAGCGGCCTCCGCCAGGGATATGGGTGCGAGCCCCTCAAGTCTTCAGGCGCTACCTCCTCTCCAGGGGACATATTGGTCGGGTTTAGGAGTTCTTCAAAGTGCTCTTTCCACCGCCCGACAATGTCCTCCGTCCGGGTCAGCAGCTCCCCCCCCGCTGAAAACAGCCTGGGGTAGGCCCTGCTTTCCCTTCCTGAGCCGTCAGATCCATACCCGAGTTTTAGCATCTGCGACCACCGCAGCTGCAGCCCTTCTGGCCTGCTGGTACCCCTCAGCTGCTTCAGGAGACCCCTGAGCCAACCAGGCCCGAAAGGCCTCCTTCTTCAGCTTGACGGCTTCCCTGATCCCCGGTGTCCATTATGTTCGAACATAGTGTTCATTATGGACAAACCGTGGCTAGCACAGAAGTCCAACAGCGAGACACCACTCGGGTTCAGATCGGGCAAGTCGTTCTTCCCAATCACCCCTCGCCAGGTTTCTCTGTCATTGCCCACGTGAGCGTTGAAGTCCCCCTGGAGAACTATGTCGGCAGGAGGCGCCCTTTCCAGGACCTCTCCCACCGACTCCAAGAAGGCCGGATACTCTGAACTGCTGTTTGGTGCATAAGCACAAACAACAGTCAGAGCATTACTCCCCGTAACCCGCAGGCGCAGGGAGGCGACCTGCTCGTTCTCCGGGGAAAACCCTAACACGGCGGCGCTCAGCCGGGGGCTCGTGAGTATCCCCACTCCCGACCGGCGCCTCTCACCCTGGGCAACTCCAGAAAAGGACAAAGTCCAGCCCTTCTACAGGAGCTTGGTTCCAGAGCCAGTGCTGTGCATGGAGGTGAGCCCAACTATATCTAGCTGGTACTGCTCCAGCTTCTGCACCAGCTCTGGCTCTTTCCCTGCTAGCGAGGTGATGTTCCACGTCCCTAGAGCTATTCTATGGTACCGACAATCGGCTCGCCCAGGCCCCATGCCTGGCCCGCCGCCCAGTCTACATAGCACCCGACCCCGATGCTTATCCCAGCGGGTGACGAGTCCACAGGGTCCGAGCGGGCTCCATGGGCAAAGGCCCGGCCACCAGACGCTCACCGGTGAGCTCCCCTCCTGGGTCTGGCTCTGGGAGGGTGCCCCGGTTTCCTTGGCCCGGGCGAGGTGACTAAAGTCCACGGGCCGCTATAAATCAGGCTTTTTTTAACCGCTCTTAGTCTGGGCTCTCCCCTGAAATAGTTCCCAGGATCACTGAGCCACTCAAACTCCTCCACCGTTAAGGTGGCGATTCGCGGAGGAGTACATTTTTATTGTTTAATTTTAATACATTTTTTATTTACATTTGTTTTACATTTAATTTAATTTCTAATTTATATATATATATATTTATTATGTTTACATTTAATTACATTTTTACTTCTATTTTTTATTTCTAATTTATATATATATATATTTATTATGTTTACATTTAATTAAAGTTTTTATTTTAATTCTAATTTTTATTTCAAATTTTTTTATATTTATGTTTTTTATGTTTTACATTTAATTTAATTTAATATTTTAATTTCGAATTTATATATTTATGTTTTACATTTAATTAATGTTTTCTATTTTAATTAAAACATTTCATTTCTAATTTATATTTATATATATTTTTTTTTTGTTTTGTTTTATGATTACATTTAATTACATTCTAATTCTAATTTTCATTTCAAATTTTTAGATATATTTTTATGTTTTACATTTAATTGATTTTTTATTTTAATTTCTATTTTATATATATATATATATATATATATATATACACATATACACACACACACATATATATATATATATATATATATATATATATATACACACACATATATATATATTTATGTTTTACATTTAATTTAATTTTTTCAAATTAATGTTTAATGTGAATAGTTTTTATTTTAATTCTAATTTTTATTTCTAATTTGTTTATATATATATATATATATATATATATATATATTTCTTTTTATGTTTTACATTTAAATTAATTTAACATTTTTATTTCTAATTTTTTATATAGATATATATATATATATATATATATATATATATATATAGATATATATATATATTCTTTTTTTTTTTAATTTTAATTCTAATTTTTTATTTTAATTCTAATTTTTATTTCTAATTTATATATATATATATATATATATATTTTTTTTTTTTTTCATTTTTTTTCAATATTATTTTATGGTGGGAAAACCGGAGCACCCGGAGAAAACCCACAGAAACATGGAGGGAATTTGCTACGTTTTAATTTTATGGTGGGAAAACCGGAGCACCCGGAGAAAACCCACAGAAACATGGAGGGAATTTGCTAAGTTTTAATTTTATGGTGGGAAAACCGGAGCACCCGGAGAAAACCCACAGAAACATGAAGGGAATTTGCAAACTCCACACCTCACAGCAAAGCTTGAGAAAAGTCCTGCCCAGACTGTGTTCAATCCCCTGTCTGGGCAGGACCTTTCTTATGCTTTGCTGTGAGGTGCATAGAGGGGATTAAGGGAGTGGCCTTTTAGTTGAGGGTTGGTGGGATAGCCTGGAAAATGAGTGTTAATTGTCCTCCAGCTCACTTGAAGAACCGAAGGAATCTTTTCTTCAAAGAGAGTCTTTGGGGCCTGTTGTGGTCCTCCAGGTCAACAGTCCCACTGACCCCACCGTTATCTTGAACGTCTAACATGGACTGGAGGATGGACTTTTGTTCCTGCCATTGGCGCTGTTGCCTGATGTAGAAAGTTACTGTCTGGGACAGTGTAGCCTGCAGTTGATAGCTCACCTTTCTTTGCTCGGCCAGTTTAATTTTTGCTTCTTTCTGGCTGTCCTTTTGCATCTGAAGCTCCACCTCCAACTGCTTTACCTTAGTCTCAGCTTCAGTGACAGTGGCCTGTTGTGGAACACACTCAATTGTAATAGCTTGCAGTGGAGCATTCTGTGGTGTAGAGGCCGGCTGGACAGAACCCTCAGGTGCACCAGTGTGCTGTGAAGGTTGTCGTGGGTCCTCTTTCTGTGATTGGTCCTTTCCAGTTAGAAGGACTTCAGTCAGGGTCTCTGAAGCGCTTACCTCTGCAAAGATAGGAGCCTTGTTCGGCTTGCAACCCACTATAACCTCACTCATGGTGTCATTTAGTGTCTGGGTCAGTGTAGCTTGCAGTTGATTGGTCTTCTCTCTTTCCTGGGCCAGGTTGATTTCTGCTTGTTTCTGGCCCAACTTTTGCATCTGAAGCTCTTCCTCCAATTGCTTTACCTTATGGCTATTCTCAGCTTCATTGACCTTCTTTATTGAAAGTTGGAGCTCCAGGTCATTGATCTCATCAAAGGTCTTCAGACTAGACTCCTTTTGGAGAGCCTCATTTATTTTGACGGTTTTTGATAACTGCTCCATTTGAGCTCTTAAAGCTTCATTATCTTCCATGAGCTGGTTGGCCTCTTCCATACTTTTCTTCCTGAGCTGAAGTGCCTGGGCCAGGTTGATTTCTGCTTGTTTCTGGCCCACCTCTTGCATCTGAAGCTCTTCCTCCAATTGCTTTACCTTATGGCTATTATCGGCTTCATTGACCTTCTTTATTGAAAGTTGGAGCTTCAGGTCATTGATCTCATCAAAGGTCTTCAGGCTAGACTCCTTTTGGAGAGCCTCATTTATTTTGACGGTTTTTGATAACTGCTCCATTTGAGCTCTTAAAGCTTCATTATCTTCCATGAGCTGGTTGGCCTCTTCCATACTTTTCTTCCTGAGCTGAAGTGCCTGGGCCAGGTTGATTTCTGCTTGTTTCTGGCCCACCTCTTGCATCTGAAGCTCTTCCTCCAATTGCTTTACCTTATGGCTATTATCGGCTTCATTGACCTTCTTTATTGAAAGTTGGAGCTTCAGGTCATTGATCTCATCAAAGGTCTTTAGGCTAGACTCCTTTTGGAGAGCCTCATTTATTTTGACGGTTTTTGATAACTGCTCCATTTGAGCTCTTAAAGCTTCATTATCTTCCATGAGCTGGTTGGCCTCTTCCATACTTTTCTTCCTGAGCTGAAGTGCCTGGGCCAGGTTGATTTCTGCTTGTTTCTGGCCCACCTCTTGCATCTGAAGCTCTTCCTCCAATTGCTTTACCTTATGGCTATTATCGGCTTCATTGACCTTCTTTATTGAAAGTTGGAGCTTCAGGTCATTGATCTCATCAAAGGTCTTTAGGCTAGACTCCTTTTGGAGAGCCTCATTTATTTTGACGGTTTTTGATAACTGCTCCATTTGAGCTCTTAAAGCTTCATTATCTTCCATGAGCTGGTTGGCCTCTTCCATACTTTTATTCCTGAGCTGAAGTGCCTGGGCCAGGTTGATTTCTGCTTGTTTCTGGCCCACCTTTTGCATCTGAAGCTCTTCCTCCAATTGCTTTACCTTATGGCTATTCTCAGCTTCATTGACCTTCTTTATTGAAAGTTGGAGCTCCAGGTCACTGATCTCATCAAAGGTCTTCAGACTAGACTCCTTTTGGAGAGCCTCATTTATTTTGATGGTTTTTGATAACTGCTCCACTTGAGCTCTTAAAGCCTCATTGTCTTCCTCCATACTTTTGTTCCTGAGCTGCTGAAGCTGGAGCTCATTGCCGCGAGACATGGCCTGTTGGGGGGAAGTCTCAGACCCATCACAGGCCTGAATGGTGTGTTGTGGTGTTTTCCTCTGGACAGGGCCCCTTCTCAGTTCAGTGGCTTCAACTACTGCTGAAGGAGTCCCGGCCTGTTGTGGAACACACTCTGCCTCATTTGTAATAGCTTGCAGTGGAGCATTCTGTGGTGTAGAGGCCGGCTGGACAGAACCCTCGGGTGCACCAGTGTGCTGTGAAGATTCTGATAAGTCCTCTTTCTGTGCATGGTTCTTTCTGGTTAGAAGGGTTATGGTCGGGGGCTCTGGAGCACTTACCTCTGCAGCCATAGGAGCCTTGTTCGGCTTACGACCCACCTTAACCTCACCATGTGCTTTTAAAATAGAGCGGTAGGGTGGTGGTGGTGTCCAAAGCATTTTCTGTTGTGTCGAGCCAGTTATGAAAGTCCTGACTTTTACCCGACCAAACGTAACCTGACTTGGGTGTTTTCTCACAGGGGTGCAGCTGGGTGGAGGTGGTTTCAGTTCTGGGGCCTCAGTTGTCTGCTGGGTAGCACGTGGACGTGTACTCAATTGGTTTTGTACCCGCCCAGGTGCAGCATCCTGCCGTACAAATTCTACTGGAGGGCGGCGGTAGGGTGGAAGTGTTTGCCAAGGTGACTTCCTCTGGACAGGACAACTTGGCAGTTCCGGGGCCTCACCTGTCTGCTGGGTAGCACGTGGACGTGTACTCAATTGCTTTTGTACCTGCCCAGGTGCAGCATCCTGCCGTACAAATTCTACTGGAGGGCGGCGGTAGGGTGGAAGTGTTTGCCAAGGTGACTTCCTCTGGACAGGACAACTTGGCAGTTCCGGGGCCTCACCTGTCTGCTGGGTAGCAGATGAACGTGCACTTGCTTGTACACCATCAGATGTTGGAGCTTTCTGAGCAACTCGTGGTGGGCCCTCTCCCTGTGCCAGGCACTTTTCCACTTTACCATTTGTCTGGGGAGGTTTGACCTCTGCAGACTGAAAAATCCCATTCTTCTTGCGAAGAGTGGAAATCCTCTGTTCCCAGGGAGAGATTCCTAAGTCCATCGCAGACGGAATAACGTTTTTCTTCACCTTATTCTTGCCTTTTTTGCTTTGGGAGTCTTTTGTTTTCTCCATCAGGAAACTTATTAACTTTCGGTTCTCTCTGTCGGTCTCTAAGTGCCTTCGTAAGGACAGTGTTTTCTGTAATACAGGAGAGTATACTGGAGAGTTGTGATCCGTAAGCTGTGAAGTTTCAAAATGAGATCCCGTTTGACTTAGTAGACTGTAATACTGGAGAGTTGTGATCTGGAAGCTGTGGGGTTAACAGAATCGAACGAGACGTCTGATGACGTATCAAAGCCAATAGAATGGCTAGAATTATATTCGCTATGACGCTTATACATCAAAGCAACTAGAATGGGACACGCATGCGCACACGCACTGCTGATGAAGGCGCAGTACTCAGTACGTCAGCGGTCCACAACCTTTTTTTGCGCCACGCACCGGTTACGGTTTCGCGTGAGACAATATTTTCGCCGACCGGCCTTCAAGGTTTGGGGGATGAATATGACGAAATTAAAAGATACGACCGGCATGAAAACAACTATAAAGTGCATAAAAAATACAACTCACCATTACGCCGAATTATCGCCACCTATTATGCAGAGCGGGCGCATGAGAAGCATCTGTAGCGATAAACCCGTATTTTAAGTAGGACTCCTGATATTGTCTTTTAAATGCAGCTTTCTTTTTTTTGTCTCTTCTTCTTCTTCTTCTTCTGTCTCCTCATTGGGTCTTTTCCCCTTTCCAGAGAAGCTCTCCAAAGACCTTTGTTTTTTTACTCATTTTTGCTCGCTTGTGGGCTTAGATTTTGGGGTAACGTGTCACGTGACCGAGACCAGCGCCTTGACATGTGTCAAGAGACACAGACGCACAGACGGATGTATCCGGTCATTTGTCAAAATAAAACATATTTCAGACATTGACAATCAATCAAATATTTTTTTCATTCATTCTTTCTGTGCGGACCGGTACAGGGGACAGCTGCTGTACACAGTACATACTGCATACGCTTTAAGAGTGTAGGAAGAGGTGTGTCTATAGATAATGTCACCATAATCCAAGACCAACCAGAAGACAGCCTCAATTCTGGATATTCAATACTGTATGGATATAGTTTTTACAGAACATACTGTATGGATATAAATTTTTTTGTCATAGTTTAATGCACTGTGCATAGTGCATTAATATGGAAAATTTAGATGTAACTTTTTTGATCCAGCCTCCTACTAAGCTATTTATAATCTGGGACCCTGTCAATTATTATGGCTATTCAGATTGGCAATATGCAAACTATTGTCCACAATAAAATTGTGAACAAGACAGGACCCAATATTAAACATTGTAGAACCCCCTTTCAAACTAGATTGACGTGGGCTTAATATAGAATTTCTTGAGAGGTGTAATTTGAGCTGATTATTAACTAATGACTCCAGGACCTTAGCAAGACAGGGCAGTTTGGAAATTGGCCGAACCTGAGGGATAACTCCATGTAGAAATGGAGAGATTAACGAGATGTGTAATTTGTTCAACAATGAATGGGGCACAGAGTTAAAAAAATAAAAATCAGGATCTACTTTATCCTCTCCACTTGCTTTCCTACAATCAATAGCTTGAAGTGCCTCCCTAAAAGCAGAGGAAGTGAGGGTCTAACGCATGGAAAGTCATTAAACTAAACATAAGAAGGAATAGATACAGAGGTTGTTTTTTTCCATTTCCATTTCATTTCAATTTCCAAAATTCATACAGGTTTGTAAAAGAGCTAGAAATGAATTGTATGTGACAAATGCCTTTTGCAATTTTTTAAGGACGATGTGCATTTATTTCTGAGTTGCCTGAAAGTCAGCCAATGGGCTGCTTCACCAGTGTACCTCGCCAGAGCCCAGGCTTTGTCGCTGGCCTTGCACATCATTGAAAGTTCTGTGGAGAACCAGGGGCTTGATCTATATTTAACCTTATTTGAAAGGGCATGCTTATAAATGACCGCAAGTTATGATTTTGTCAATTATTTCAATGCCAATTCCACAATTGGTGTTTGAGAGGTGTGATGTAAATAAACATACAGCCAGATGACTCCCTCCTCAAACTGTGTCTTTTCTGTACGTAAGTTTTAGTTTTGTAGGGAAGCATCAGAATCTTGTACTCTCTTTAAGCCAGGATATCGGGGTCAGTCTGTGATACAAGAATTCTCAGGTGATCTACTTCTAATTCATTACACAGACTTTGAGAAATCGACTGGCGATCATAACAATGGCATGAGTGCAGGTCAGTGACTTTGACTGGGTTGTTCAAGGGTCACACTCAATGTTTCTGTAAGTCATTGATAATATTAATTTGAATGAACGTTATGAATAAGGATTCAAAACTTTAAATGATTAGGTACAGCCCTAGTAATTGCCCATGTCACCTTAACTCCATTCTCATCGCCCAACCCTACCCAGATATGCTAACCAATCACAATCCTCCAACCAACAAAGGCAACAAGTTGTCATAGATGGATTCGTCAATTGATCGGACAACTGAAGAGGCATTCCACTTGCCCGAACACAGAGTTTACTTGCCCCGAGCAAGTGTTATCGTGGAGCCCTGAAGTGTAGCTTAGTGTAATCTAAAAGATTGTCAATGACATGGCTGAATATTTAGCTGATTTCGACAACGTGGATGAGGCCTAACCCTCGCACAAGATTTTAGAACAGGACTTCTCCTTGGCCGAGACTTGGTTAAACACAATATCAAACAGAACAAAAATGCAATGCCTACAATGTTGGAAGGATTACATTGCAGCCTGTTTAATGGCTGCCGGCTGCAGCGTCCCAGCTCAATGCTGGACCAGTTTGAATTTAATTAATTTGAACTTTTGTCCACATTAGTCACTTAGTCGAGAAAAAACATGGAACAAAACAGGTTCAGGTTGAAGATCTTTCCCTTTAAGTAACTCTTTATATTACCTTGAATTGAACTCGGAGGGACGGAGATCCGCTGCTGTATTTGCTGTAAAGATGATGAGGATGAGGTGGCATTTGCAGCATTGGATCGGGACCAGCCCAGTGTACCAGGGGCAGAACGGGGCAGGGAGCTGGTGGCACAGTGATGCCCTGCCACCTGGTGGGTGGCACTGGGGTACGTACCATAACCAGAGGGCAGCTGGTGAGAGGGAGGGACATTGAAATGAAGAGTGACAAGGAAACAGATTATTCTAAAAGCCTTCTGTGAAAACCTGCGGTCATTTACTGCACGGGTCTTTGAAGTGGGAGGAGGCTATTAGCAAATTCACAACAATCAGCATGACTATTTCCATGATAACTTTCATCGCTATCTCCCCATGTCTTGTGTAGAAACAGTACAGTACCTGTTCTGGACTGTTGGTCCTCCAATCCGACACATTCTTACTGATGCTAGGCCACGATGCTTCATTAGCTGAACAGACAGAGAGAGTGTGTTAAGAAAGGTTCAAACGAGCGAGGCAATTTAGGAGAGGAAGAGGCAAAGACAGACACAGACTGAAGGGAAAACAACAAAGTACCATGTATGTTAGACAAGGTTAAAGACGTAAGATCGAGATAGAGTAGGCGGCCCCTTGATATGAAGGTAAGTTCATATGTTACGCTCAGAAGAAGTTGGAAGACGTGCAGATGCTAATTAGTGCCCTGAATATTTTAACACTGGCTGCCAATTCATCCAATTGAGGGTGCCCATTCTACTGTACTAATCCACCTGCTTCTTTAACAAAACCAATAGGTCTCCCCCACACCCCAACCTCCCACAGCTAAACAATAAGACATCACACACCCACTCGATCACCACCTCACCCTACTGCCCTCTGGGGCAGCGATTTTCAACCACTGTGCCGCGGCACACCAGTGTGCCGTGAGAGATCGTCAGGTGTGCCGTGGGAAAATGTCCAATTTCACTTAATCGGTCCAAAAAAATATTATTTAGTTGCCGCAAATAATTTGCCATTGTTGAGCGTCTGAGCCTGCAATATAGTGTCTGGCCTAGTAATGAAATACTCTTCCATGCCAGTGGATGGCAGTAGGTAGCGCAATAATTACCCTGTTAATTTAAAATAGTAGAATTAAATGATGCGCGGGAGAGGTTGTGGTGAAGAACGGCGATGGAGAAATATTTAAGAAAAATGCAGACTCTGAACTGGGCGCTGGGCAACCGTCTAACCAGATGAAAAGCCCAGTACGAGTGGTTGTATAAAAAAAAAAGAAAACCTGTGAGCTCGAGGCAGTACGGTGAAAGTTATCTTTCGTTTGGATTCACTTTCACCGGGGATCCGACTGCACCGATTCCGTTATGCTTGGTTTGTGGGGAAAAGCTATCAAACAGCGTCATGGTCCCAAGCAAGCTGTGACGTCATCTCGAGACCAAAAACCGTCACTTAGCAACAACAACAACAACAACAACAACAACAACAACAACAACAACAACAACAACAACAACAGGGACTATTTTGTTTGCCTGTGCACACAAACTGAGAAACGAGTAACTTTTATGAGAAAATCCACAAATGTGTCTGAGAAATCTCTCAAAGCTGCTGAGTAGCTGAACTGCTGGCCAAATCAAAAAGCCCACACACTGTCACTTGTCAGCATATGTGCTGTATTATGCTACAATGTGACATTTTGTAACTTTTTTGGTTGTTAGTGTGCCGCGGGATTCTTTTTATTGTAAAAAATGTGCCGCGGCTCAAAAAAGGTTGAAAAAAACACTGCTCTGGGGTGCAGAGGAGCCTGCTTTGGGGGAAAACGCCCGATCCCCTGCAGCCATATCCGCCCTTAACGACAGGCCACTATTGTGTGACTCCATTGACACATACAAATATACAAGGACAAACAAATGACTAAAATAAAGCCATATTATTATCCAAACATATGGTTCACTCCAAGAAACACATAAACATGACCGTCGGGCTTCATTACCTAGTATCACGTAACAATTATGCAATATTTGAAAGAGACTCCAGGCCAACAAGTTATTTATAATCTGATATGGCTTTTAGTTGCTTCGCCTCAACATAGCAAATGCTGTCAAGCAAAAAGACAAGTGGTAAATTGCTTAACAACTACTCTACATGTTTAAATTGGTGATTACAGTGTATTCTCCACTGCAAACATGTGTTTAGCTTCCTGTAAGTAGCACAGAACTGGGACTGAAATATCTGATCATGTACCCGATTGCTAAATTGATGGGGTGTGTGTAGTTGTTGTCATGGTAACGACTGTATCTGATAATAAAAGAAATACAAAGAAACAAAGAAACATTCATAGAAACTGGCAATTGCAGTCATAAAATTGACTTTTGGGTGCTGTTCTGCTAGTTTTTATTTCGGTTAGAAACCTGCTACCCTGAAGCTTTAACACCGACGTGGCTGACTGGGCTAGAACGCTGAGCTCTTAGAAAATGAAGCTTGCTAGCTATGAAAGATAGCGGTTTAACCCAGGCTCTTTCTCCACAGACGGGGTGTTGCATCACTTAGTGGCGCCGCGCCGTTCGATGCAGCACTAAGGTCACAGTACAGGTCGATCACTAAATCTTGATCCAGTTGCCTATTAACTAGTGACAAGCCTGAAAGTCAGGGGCCTAGATTGATGCTTTACAGTTTCACAGCAGTTTAACCTCACCGTACCTCCATACAAACTGAAGACTATAGCGGAGAGAAAATGGCCTTGTGAATGTTATCACAAAGCTATTTAGTTCTGATGAAGAACAAAAAAAATATCAACAAGCAGGGTTTTTGAAGACTGATACTGATACCAATATTGTCCTGAAGCTGTTGGCTGCCTACATGTCTCCATTAATATCTACAAAGTCTTTGTGTGAGCATCATGAGGGAAAACAAAAATTTAACACGAGTCTACCACCATGCTGTACTTTGGCCCGGCGCTGCTTTGAGCTAAATGTTAACGCCAGTATGCTAACATGCTCCGCTGAATGTATCCAGGTGTATCCAAAGTGAGTGGTGGTGGGGGAGGGGGGGCAACCAAATGGATAGACAAACATTGCCGTCTTCAGAGCATCGTCGGCAGACTGGCTAAAAAATAACTGGAAAAAAGTCCATTGAGGGAAATGTTGGACACACGTCTCAGATATTGTCAAAGTATCATTTTAATCTGTTACCCAACCATTTGGCTTCGCTGTCGGTGGTACAGCCGCGTCACAGTTTGGGAACATACCAGACTAACACTGATTGACTAGAGAGCCTGGGAGTCCTGCAGTCAGGAAGCTGCGCTGCCAGTGCAAAGCGTTCACTGCCGCTGTAAACTGTTGACCTCAGGATGAGAAACGCTCACGACAGGAAACAAACAGCCAGCTCTGTGCGAGGTGGAAACTTGGCCATCTGCCCGATTGCCGGATTATAAGCAGTCACGCAGTGTCTTAGAGGAAAGACACCATCACAGTACGTCCTGAGGCCACAGACAAAGGACTACGGTCATGGTTAAGGGTTTTTAGAAGCCAATCAAACTCACCACTGCTCACGCCTCTTCTTTAGGGAACATATAATGAGAGTTTTTGAAGGCCAATCTCTGTATTCTTGAACTGAGGTAGCATGAATGGTGATAATTATGGGCAATATGAAATATAATTCATAAGTCAAAAGAACACACACTTAATAGTGGGACTCTCCATAATAATGAGAAAACACAATTATACATATTTATGTTATGCTGATCTGATCAATGACTCACAGTTCAACATCTTGGGAAGAGAAGATTGATACCACTCTCGTATCTGTACCGTAAATATAAAGCTACAGCCAGCAGCTAGCTAGCTTAGCTTAGCATAGCATATCTTAGCATGAGGACTGGAAGGAGGGGCAAAGAGCTAGCTTGGCTCCGGGTGGTGATGATATGGCGCAAAATGCTCCTTTCAGCTTACTATTCAACAAGATAAGACTTCAGGAAGAAAGGACTAGAAATAATCCACCGTAAAATGACATATCGTTGCTTATAGCGCTGTGTAATTATAGTTGTTAGCACACATAGATATTCATAATGCATTATAACAATATTCATAATGCATTATAACAATAATCATAACGCAATATAAAGCATCATAGTATCAGGTATCATCATCATTTCTGATCACTCACTGACTTGTTTTTGTAAGTCCATGGCTATACACTATAAACATACTTGCAATTGCGGTAAATGATTATAATGCTTATAGTATAAATTATTATAATAAGATCAGAATGTAGAACAACTATAGGAATTATTATACATTATGATTCTTGCAGAAAAAATGCCAGTGAGTTACCAGCAGTCTTATGATACATGACCTTTTGAGTCACTATAAATTCCTTTATAATGTGCTATGAATATTGGCATTCTACATTTTCATGGGTGCTTATAACTACGATTATACAGTGCTATAAGAAGATTATAAGGTATTATAAGTCTGTTTATAGTTCATCATAGATCTGCGCTTCATAGAAAGTGTTACCGTTGTAGTTTTTGCACTTACATAGATTTTTGTCTAGATTTTACGAGATACTTCATGTTAATTAGTGAGTGTTAGAGGTGCAGGTTGGTGGATATTGTTACCTTCAGACTGAGCCAGGCATGCTGTTATCCTGCTTCCAGTTTTCACTCTAAACTTAGCTAATCGGCTGCTGGCTATATAGCTCAACATTTAGCATACAACTAAACAACTACATACAACTAACTAACTCATCTAACTTTCGGCAAGAAGGCTAATAAGTTTATTTCCCAAAGTGTCGAACAGTTCCTACAAAATCAATTCATATTTAAAGATGAATCAATATTACATTTAATACTGCGTAGTGCGTACTGTAATCAATCAAGCTGCACCTACCTATCGTATCACAGGTAGACAACACTGACTGGACCAGATCAGATTTTACATTTTAAAAGTTTATTTTTGAAGGTTTTCCTACTGATCATTAACCACGGCTCCCAATAGGACATTAAAAAGAGAGCGTTTGTTTCCGAAACACGGCCCCTGGGAACTGTGACAACTTTCCAGCAAATAACAGTTCAGGTCATTGGAATACGAAACCATTTCTCTCAATCATGCAGATTTTCAATGAATTAATAAATGATTCCCTTCTAATGCTCATGAGAATCCATGGAATTGTGATTCGACTGTAGACTGCTTTGCTTACACTAAAATAACATTCATACACTATAATAGGTATTCAGCGCTAACATTTGTTAACGCACCTTAATCTATCTGATGACAGCAACAACAGCTACTTTGACACCCCCCCCCACACCCTCACCTCCCACACACACACACCTTCTTAAAATCTCTCCTTATCTGACTCACACAGACACACACAGACACACACACACACACACACACACACACACACACACACACACACACACACACACACACACACACACACAGCCTGTTTATAGCTACAAGCGTACCTCAGACTTCCTTTCATTTATTTGTTGCGGCATTTGTTTGACTGTTGACACGATTTACAACTGTGTGTTTTCCACGTTACATAAGCTGGGACAAAAAAAATAGAGCTGTGGCATTTGCTCTGGCATTCAAGAGCACAATGGGATTTGTATCAGTGCTGGTTCAAGACACTTATACAAACAGTAGTTAATCTGAGTGGGTAGAAATACTTTGCTGCTCCCAGCCTGGGTGTACTGATGGAGTATTAGAAGCATGAGTGTCTGTCGGGCACAACATGGTCAGTGGTTAATGAGGTAAGGCAATGTTATGTTGACAAAGGGGATTCTAGCTATTGGGAATGGATGTTGACATTAATAAATTAAGCTAGCGTGATTATTAACCAGACTCAATAATGTGCCATGTTAGAGGAATGGTCCCACATTTTGGGCAATACACCTATTCACTTGCGGGAGAGAAGATTGACACCAATCTCGTATAATACGAAGCTTCAGCCACCTGATATTAGCTTAGCTTAGCTTAGCGTAAATGGTGGAAACAAGGGGAACCAGCTACAATTCACCTTCTCACACCCGGCAGGAGGACGAGAAGAAACAATTCAAGGCGTCTCAGTCCAGACTGCGGTTTGCCCTCGGGTTATTTTCTTATGCTGGGCGTCCTAACCCTGAACAGCTGCTGGCTATCAGATGTCATGTGACTCATGTCCATGTCCTTATATACATGACCCTTACATTTGGAGGTCGTTTTTCTGTGGCTCATTCAATTATGTTCTCGGAACCATCTGTTCTGGTTAGTTAAACAAAAACACTCGGCTGCGTTCTTGGTTTGAATGCACCCATCCATTTTTCAGCCCAGGACTCAAACTAAGAACATCTCTGTCTTGGGATTAAGACTCAATAAAGCAAATAACCACTACACCTTAAAGTGCAGATGAAGGGGTGAGGAAGGAGGTGCTGCTAATCTAACACCGATGGAGCTAGTGGGGGTGGGGGAGTGGGGAGGGGGTTAAGTTTCTCTAGTGCTTTCTAGGGACTCACTGTTGTTACCGTCGCCCCCCTGAGGGGACCGAGGTCCCTCCCACGTCTCAGTGGGCTCTGACAGGACGATGTCTAAATCTGACTCTTTCCATTGGCTGGGAGGCTTCCTGCTGCCACTCCTGTCCTCTTCTGCACGGCCACGCCCAACCACCACAGACAGTAACAAGACCAAACCACGACAGTGACAGCCACCAACACGAACATCATCACCGACGCGATGATGTCACAAAACAGCAACAGTAAAGCACCACCACAACATCGACACGTGACAAAAACAATGATCACGGCATCCAACAGCAACATGAAGACATCACATTTAAGATAACGACGACAACAACAGATAAGGGAAGAGAAGAAAAAGGAGGCAACACACGGAACAAGGAAACAGACAGAAAGTTAGAGCCCAGACAGAGATAAGAGATAAGAGATTCATGAAACTCTGAAGTAAAAGGCGGCAAACAAATGATACAACTCGAGTACAGCGCCGTGGAAAACCTCAAAGAAAAGGAAACGTAACTCTACCAACCTGAGAGGGAGCGGATGTGGCTGAGCGGCGTGGGTTTGGGGGGTGGGTCGGCTGGCAGGGTGTAGCCCGCCTCCTGTCGCCCCTCCGCTGGAACCTGGATGTAGGGGCAGACGGCCGCCACTCGCCCCGAAACTCCAGCACCTGGGTGGGAGGAGGTCTGCGGCGAGGACGGGCCCCCTCCGTTCATGCGGCTCAGCTGAAAACAGACAGACTGTCAAGCTCCCTTCAAAGCCAAGCGTCACGAGAGACGAAGCACAAGCGAGGCGAGAAAGACTTATTAGTGGAGTTGTTTACTTCTGCTCTCTTCTTATGCAGTCGCTCCCTCAGGTCTCCGATGCGTTGGTCCATCACCGTCACCTGTGCGTTCCTCTTGTTCAGCAGCTCCTTGTTCTGGGCCAGCTTGCCGCTCTGCTCCAGGTTGTGGCGGTTGCGAGCCTGAAACGCACAGCAGCGGGAGTCTCATACTCTCTCCTCTTCTTCCCCATGCTGGAAGCAGGAGATTATGAATTATGATGATTTACCTGCAGCTCCTGGTAGAGTTTCCTCAGCTCCAGTGCCGCGGGGCCAGACAGGGGCGACCCTTTCTGGCCAGCGGGTGGCCCCTGGGACCCGGTGTGTGGCCCATGAGCCGGTGCGACCGAGTGCAGCTGAAGGCGACCCCTCCTCAAATCCTCCAGCTGCTGGGTCAACTGGTGAGACCATTTAGAGAGAGCTTAACAACTCGCCCGACCTGAACTCAGTTTTGCTTGATTTTGACTGTCATCCTGAGAACTCACTGCACCTCAGTGACAAACGGGCCCCGCATTACCTGGTCGACTCGGACCACAGCGGTCTGCAGTTCGGCCTGCTTCTCCTGAAACAGGCTGCTGACATGGTCGATCTCTGCAGCTGCACACAGACACCAGGACAGTAGAAATAAGTCAAATGAGATCGCTACCATTGTCTTTGGCGACTAATTAAGCCTGTCTAAGTTTGCCTCTGCGTTTGCAGGCCTGCACGCATCTACAGCAACGTGCACGGGGTTCCCTCACACCATTCACTATGATACTATTAATATGTAAACATAAAGTGCAGTGTCTGTACGCCATAGTTCTACTGTAATCTCTCACAGAGGTTCCCGTTGATCAGTTTGCTGTAGTCGACTTGTCCCCTCATGGCTCGGATCTTCTTCAGCTTGGCCTCCTGAGTCTCCACTCGCTCCTTCAGCCGCTGCAGCTTCTCAGCTTCAGACTGAACAAGGGAGAAGAAGAAAAAGACACATGCTTAAATACACTTTCGCGTTTTCATCTAATTTTAGTCGGCATCTAATGTGGCAAAAACAAAAAAAGGGTCTTGGCCGACCACCCTGCAGTATGAATGCAAGATAAAGGGTTTCAACCTGAAGAGGTTCTAGTGCCTTGTAATTGTTTTAAAGACTGATAAAAGACAAACAGCGCACCTGCGTCTGTCCCTGATTAGATCTGCCTCCCTGGTGAAGGTACCTCAGTCTCTGCTCCTGGAAGAAGAAAAATAAAGGTGAGCACTGATACAATTTTGAGATGTTAGTTAATTTTCAGTTGCTGTGGGAGCAACATTTCTTCCAATGGGAGAGGACACGTTCCTCCTTCTCACGAAGGTAAAATGTGCATTCTCTCAATGGACTCCTGCTGCTGCTGTCAAAAAAAAAAAAAGAGAGACTGTAAATGTTGCAGTTGCGAGGGTCGTCTGCTGTTATTACACTGATAATGGCATCATTTCCTTGTGCTCATAAATCGGTCGACATTTCAAACCAACACAATTCACTGGTTTGTTATGTTGCAATCGAATCACGTATTTCATCACGAGCATCACGCTGAAGCAGTGACATCCAAAAGGCTTCGCCAGGGATTCGATGATGGCAGAGTAGCTCAAAGGTGACACATGCAATTTTGTTGCAAAAATGGATTGTCTTCGTGAGCCCTTATCGGTGCCTGGACACACTGACTAATGTCATACTTCATGACTTTGTACCAGCAGCATGGGGCATCACCCTCCCGCCCTTCTCACCGTGTCATGTAAACACATTAAAAACACAATATTTCATGACTAATTGATTTATTTAGCATATTTGTGTACACATATCATAAAGCAGAGGAGGAACAGACAGACAGACAAACAGAGCAAGAGAGAGAGTTAGAGAGAGAGAGAGTTAGAGAGAGAGAGAGAGAGAGAGAGAGAGAGAGAGAGAGAGAGAGAGAGAGAGAGAGAGAGAGATCTGTCAAGTGTGATGCTGACTGAGGCAGTTTGCACCTCTCTCTGTATCGTGCTGGCACGTAGTACAGCTGACCTGAGTGTCTCGCTCAACACACACACACACACACATGCACACACTCACGCGCACGCACACACACACACACACACACACACACACACACACACACGCACGCACGCACGCGCGCAGAGAAAGAGGGGAAACGGAATGTTGGCAAGAAGCCTTCTATCATTCACTGGCAACACACGCATTCACACACAAACACACACGCTCTGGTAAGCCATTACATAACAGTAGCTTGTTTCACAACATAGACGGTGCGGGAGTAAAAGTTTATGCTGTGGGTGCCGGTACAGTAGCTGTGTGTGGGACTCCTTCTTCCTGGAAGTCGTCAATAAATTATGTTAACGTTATGAGGCTAGATCTTCCGCTACATGGCAGCTGGGAGTGCTTTCCATTCGGCAAGACAAGGAAATACTAGAACACTTCAGACAGGGACACACTTAATAGCTGTCATTTAGCAGCGTACGGTTGCCAAATAAAAAAAGAATAAACGTCAGTACCGAGTTCACTTTCGACAAATGAACGGAAAGACTTTTAATAATTTAAAAGAATCCGATTGTTTTGTTGGCTCCCCCTTCAGTCTCTTTCCTGGAGTAGAACTCTGCTTCAACTTCCCAGCAGCTTCCCCGATGACCTCATTTCCTGTCAACTCAAAGGTCACTTCCTAGTGTGAGAATGGCCATGATCGGTATCAGACACACACACACACACACACACACACACACACACACACTCACACACTCACAACCTGAAGCTGAATGGTTTTCTAGCTGTTCTTTCCTGCCAGTCCTTAAACCCTGACCTGATCACATGTTCTGTTTCCAAGGAAGACGTATGACCCAAGATCCATACACACACGCGCACGCACACACACACACACACACACACACACACACACACACACACACACACACACACACACACACACACACACACATATATACGAATTCCTCTAAGGCCGAATGGTGCCTCAAAGCCAACCTTTTCAGATAACCTTACAGTAAGTGACAGACAATCCATCCAACAGCTCTATCTCTGTGTCTCTGTGTGCGTGTGTGTGTGCGTGCGTGTGTGTGTGTGTGCGTGCACAAGTTACCTTGGCGACCAACATCTGTTGCTGAGCCTCTATTTGTTGCTGTTGTCTTGTGGCCATTTCCTGGAGCTCGGAGAGGGTCAGCTCCACACGGGGAACCTACACACACACACACACACACACGTGCGCACAAACACACAAACATTATATATATTAATACAGTGTGCCCATAGACAAGGCTTTGCGTTTCCCCCCCTGTGTATCTTTAATTCCTGTTTCCATACATCACACATAACTGAGTTTAAGACCGTTACTGACGAGATGAAAACCCCAAACAGCGGCAGGAGATAAATGCTGGACCACAGCGCACAGCTGCACACACAGATCACCTCACACTTCAGGTCACAGAGCCCCTCCAGTGTGCTACAGAAATGTTATTAGGCTCGCAGCCGGTGGCCTTGGCAGAGTGACAGAATTACAGTATTGGTTCGGGTGGGAAACCAGCGGAATCCTATTCGCTCTGGTCATTTCAGGGGCGTGACACAGACATCAACATCGTCTGGGGAAAAAAAATGTATAAATAAAATCTAATCTCGCTGATCATTTTCAAAGGAGAGTTCTATCGAACCGGGCAGAACACTTGCGGTGTTTGTGGATATTCTCCGGTCGTATTTAGAAATGCATGTGCGTGAGGGGGGTCGGGAGGGAAATGCCTTTTGGAGACAACAACGGAAGGTTTCTGCCCAGTCACATCCTGCTATTGTGCACGGTCACTCATGGACACACACACACACACACACACACACACACTGCACCTGGTCTGTTACGTCCATTTTCAGCATGCCTTGAAAAATGACTCTCCTCCGTGTTAATAGTCAATACGTCAGATAACATTTCAACGGCTTCTAAGTTTGATTGATTATCTAAACACCGGCTGTTTCCACGTGTCCAACAGAAGACAGCTTCTTTCTAGACCCGTGACTATATAGTTGTAACACCCTACAGCGCGCCTACAGACAGCTTCATCCCAATGCAGATAAAATTGATGATGGCACCTATAGAGAATACATATCTGCTCATTTTATGAGTCATTACGAGACTAATGATTACGGTTGATATGCATATCTTATACGAAGGTCACACGGAGTACAAACTGTCGGGAATATAATTTTCTAATAGTCTCTTGCTTTAACCGTTGAAAAGATATATAAATAAATAATGATATGGATCACAGAATACAAATGTCCATTAGCTCACCTGCTCACTTGCTCTATGTGCAACAATACGTATGATGTATGTTGTATTGGCTTGCCTATGCTGTAGGGCACCTCTGTATATGGAAATGAGGATGAGAAAACATCAGGGGGCGGTTTTGAAAAACTGTTGAGTCAGCGCACAAACGCTACTGAAGGCTACTTCAAAAAAGAAGCAGCCTCAATAGACACATTTATAGGTCAAATCAATTACCGTCCATTGCACTGACATTCCTTTGTAGAATGTAAATAGATTAGGAAGTGGTCTAAAATGAAACCCTGAGGAACTCCAGAGTTAAATCCAGAGAAATTTGCACGAACACCATTGAACCCTTTTCTACTTTTGAGATCGCTGCCAGGCCTCCGACACACCGCTCCATACAACCTCGTCATCTAAAAAACAATGGCCCAGATACAATAAATACGACTTGCGTGGAGTGAAATGTGAAACTGTCGAAATGTTTTTATGAAATTGCTTTTTTGGGTTGGGTGAACTGACCGTTAAGCAAGAACTTTCATCAAAGTCCTGATAAATTTGGTTACTTCAACTGTGTGTTCTGAGCATTTCTCTGAAACAGATAATTATGGAGGCCTGTAGTTATTGGGATTTAAGGGGTCTAGGTTTCAGGCTCTCAAAATGATCAATTTGGTTAAATGTTCAAAAAAAAGTCTTCATATACACCAGTGGAGTCTGTAATGCCACGACTCAGAGAGGAGCTGATGAAAAAGTCAATTTCCCTGAACTGATTCCTGAGGGCAAATTCTTCGACATGAAATCATTGAAATGAAATAAACCCACCGGCCATTTAACAGCTCGTGGGATTGGACGCTCTAACTCTGGCGGCATTAGCGCGATATGCTAAACGTCAGCATCAGTGATTAATGGCAGTGATAGCCACACTGTGCTATCACGGCCTCCAGGCTGACTCAATGGATTGACTCCAAAAACATAATGCACACGCGCAGTATTTCCACCATCATGCGGGCCGCGTCACGTTTATTAGGCACGTTACGCTGGTTTTCCAGTCAGCGGTGGCACGTGTCATTAGCTTACTGCTGACCCGAGGGATTCTGCAGCTCCTCACCTACATGTTCATTATGAAGAGTCTGCAGATACAAACTGGCCTCTTGCCAATGCATTCTGGTTTCACCTTAAAGGAGACCCCGGCACCGGCAGTATATGATTAGAGAACATCGCTGTCATCGTGTCGTCTCTGTGAGCAGCGATGCAGGGGAGCTACGGGAACATCATTTCCTATCATCATAAAACCTGAACGTACTTGTATGGAAGCACATAAAGGCCATAATAATTATAATTGTATAAGGGGTTGGATGTGTAATTGTGAAGATTGAATGCTACGGAATACTGAGGCTGAAATTTTAACTGAATAGCATTGAGACGTTTTACTTTGAAAACCATCCCGGGGGGGGGGGGGGTTATGTGGTTCTAACTCCCCTTTTAAAACATTTCTTGATGGCAATTTGAAGTTTGAAATTTCTAAATATTTCCAATTCAAATAAAAAATGAAAGTTTCCGAGTTTTGGAGCTACACATCTGGCTCCCAGGTAAGCTGATAAGGTAAGGTAAGGTAATCTTGAATTTTGCAAACAGGATTTCTCTTTTCCTTTTTTTTTTACTTTACGTGATTCTTTTTTTTTATATAGTTTATAATATTGGACTCAACTTCCTGCCTAAAAACACATTTAAAATCAAGTTTTTGAAGTTGCACAACTTGAAACTATGTATACTATGGGGAATACATACCACATTCACTTAGAAAGATGGCTTTCAAAATGAAGTATCGCAAAGCTACGAATTCAGTGGCATTCATATTCAATTCAATACGCTTGTATCATCAATAAGTGTTGTTTCCCAAGCAGAACAATCAACAATGAAATACTATATAAGAGAGGATATAATTTGATAATTACATCTTTAAACCTGAATAGTTCTAATCATCTTTTCTTCTATAGTATGTTGGCAGAGTATTACATAGTGTGCGACTGGATGTGGGAATTGTGTATATTTTCCACACTAACTATAAAGTGGTGACTCAATTTCACATTTAGTTGCTTGTAAGATAAAAATCCTTGTGGCGGTTTTTGCCACAATGCTTCCATTTAATTGCACACGTTTAAAAAAAAGTGAGTAAACAGATTCTCTTTGAGCTTTCAAAACGGCATTTTACAGGTCTGCCTGGTAAATCATCGCCCCCCCCCAAAAGAAAACTAAAAAGCAAACATTTAAAAGAATATGCGGAAACAATAAGCCACACTGTTTGCGTTCTGAACACCCTCGACAACACCCAGGAGTTGTCGATTTGAAAGACTTGTTCTGGAGGATTGCCATCGGCTGGAATAAAGATCACTTGAACCCAACAGTTTGGTCAGCAGTGTGACATTTGTGTCCCGTTCTTCCCGAATCCCTCCGACGCTGACGTGCATCCTACGGCTGCAGGAAAAAAGTTAACAATTTAGCCAGACGCCCAAACAACGGTGTCATTCATTCCGCTGCGTGCACGCTGTCAACGCACACCACCCTGCGGACTGCACTGCCGCGGGCGCCCCGGGGGGGGGGGGGGGCTGACGTTAACATGCGGTCCTCTGTCAGCCTCCCCCTGTGTGCGGTGTGCTGTTTACCTGCAGGCTGTCCCATGTGATCCTGCAGGAGCGCACTTTAATTTTGCTGCATTGTCCTTCAACAGTAAACTCCTGCACCAAATCCACCTCATTCCACTCCATCCTCGCGGAGAGACAGCGGACCCCCTTTTTTCCGCGGGTTGTTTTCCTGACGGGAGAGAAGAACGCTGCCAGAGGCTCGGCAGGGAGAGGCTCGGACGGGAGGAACGAGAGCGAGATCCTTATCACAACTTTCCCTTCTTGTCCGCCCGGTGATGTGCTGTGATTTACAACACTCTCTCACTCCCCCCCTCTCTCCCTCTGTCTCTGTCTCTCTCTCTCCCTCTCTCTCTCGCTCGGCCCCCACGCTCCCACCTCTTCCTCTCTCTCTCTCTCTCTCGCTCTCTCTCTCTCTCATACAAACTCTCTCCAGCATCGGTATGCTCTCATGTGACGTATAAAGCCCACTAATGTGACACTGCGTTCAATTACTACAGTAAACAAACATGTACACCTATGAACCAGTACAAAAAGAGGGAGGGGGCGGGGGGGGGGGGGGTTGATCACCCCCTTTATTTGTTTCTATCCTTCCATCTTTACATACCTCCTTCCCTTCTTACACCTCTCATCATGTTTCTGTATCACCCTCCTCCCTTCACCTTCTCCGTCCTTCTTAATCCTCTTTCTATAGCTGCATTCCTTCATCTCTCAATCTCTCTATCCTTGTCATCCATCTGCGGCTGGCTTTTTGCTGCAGCGACATCCCCTTCTCTCTCCCCCCCTACACCCCCCGCCCTCACGCCTCCCTCTTTCTTTCTCCCACTTTCTCAGAAGGGGAAATCACTGCACCACAGCCCTGATAAGGGCAGAATAGCTGCTCTCAATCAACCTCCCAGATGCTCCAGATGTGTGTTATGAAGAAGATGTGATGATGACAACGGCGGCGGCAGATTAGCGGCCGCGGCGACGTGTGCGGCAATCTAGCGGCACACATTCCCCGCCGGACGCGTCCCGCGACACGCGCATGTACGTGCACACACTCGGACACACAGTGGAATAACAGCTGACTGCTGCAGCGTCATATTGTCCTCCTCTTTTTACACTGTCTCGCTCTCTGCAACACACACACACGCACACACACACACACACACACGCACACACGCACACGCACACACACACACACACACACAAATACACAGTGGCATGTGACTTAACTGCTGCGTCCCACATTTTTTTATTCACTCCATGAAACAGAGTGTCTCACTCAGATAGAGACACACACACACACACACACACACACACACACACACACACACACACACACACACACACACACACACACACACACACACACATGCACACACAGCAATGAAAGCAGACTGGAATTTTTGCCAGTGCTGCTGTTCTGGGTGCAGGCATCTGTGAAAAAAAACAGTCACATTCATATTGATGAGGTATGACTTTGCACATTGCATATTCACAATTATGACGTGTTATGGATGTGTTTTCACGAAGCCTTTTTAGTTGCTTCTGCCAAACTTACTTGTAACTTGTTTGGGTTATTAACTGGTTTCACAGCAGGATGTAAGCATCCCATTAATCTAACGGCTGAAAAGCTGGACTTGAGTCATATTTCTTGCATAC